>ML681994.1:1848162-1898328 GCA_007922195.1 Podocnemis expansa | reverse complement strand
CCCCCATACCTCCTCCTACACCCCCATGAATTTCCCAACTCCCCCCAACTGTCAGCTAGTAACAGTGTTATACCAATTTAGGGAGCACCCTAGTACTCCCCCTACAACCACCTAATTGCTAGTCCTGGGGAGAGCACTGCCTCCGGAAATCCGGCGCAAAGTGCCCAAGTTCTCTGGCCACTCTTCGAAGTTTTGGTCTGAAACCAGTGGGTGTGGTCTGGGGAAGGCAGCTCCGCAGTCATGCCAGCCCCTCTCCTTCCGCCCCTGCCTATGCACCACCCTAGCCACCCACTTCACCCTCAGCACCTCCTGTGTGTCCCAACCTGGCCCTTGCTGTCCATCTTGGCTCTAAGTGTATGTAGGTCTTTCTGCAATCCTCCACCCTGCTCAGCCCCTCCTTTCCAAGTAATGGGTGAGCACTAGTTTTCAAACTCTCTTTCTCAGGACCTAGATGGAAAAAAAAAAATCACTTATGCCTGCCACCCAACAATCACATCTTTGAGGAATGCATCCCAGTCTTTTAGTGACAGCAGCAGGTGTTGCCAGGACCCAGTCAGTATCTGAGGGTCTGTGACCCAGTACTGGGTCCTGACCCTGAGTTTGAAAACAGGTGATACTTTTCTCCTCCTGAGCTAGTGAGCTTAATTTACATCATCTTTCTTATGCACATCAAGGGAAAAAAGGCAGCTCAGTTTGTCTGTCCACATGTGAACAATGAAACACATGGAGATAAGGACAGGAGGTGGAACATAGGCATGTTACTGCACGGTTTCTTTTGAGACTGTAAATCACAATTGTTTCTCGTCAAAAATAAATGCTGTAAACCAGATTCATTCCCTGCAACTGTTCAAGCATTGTTTGTAGTGTATAATAATGCACAGTTGTGTACTGGTAGTACCAAAAAGGGCCTAACATCCCACCACAAGGTGACATGTTAAACTGCATTAGGCAGTATGGTTTAAATTAACAGCACCCACTATTAAAGTGTAAGTCTACTTTTAAACATCTCAATAGGGTTAAAATAACAATTTATACCACATGTATCCAAAAGCTTACACCAACCAGTTTACAGCAATTCAAAATAATTGTCTGGATTGCTTCTTATCCTTTCAAAACATTAGGTGTATATAAACAGTGACATAGCTGTCTAATAAACAACATACATTGTATTTAGTAAGGCAGACAAGTGAAAATGCATTACTACTTGTTACAGTCTTGAGGGTTCAAAGTCAAAGACCACACTATTGAATGAAAAACAAACAGGGACTCCTGTGGCACTTTTAAAGACTAATGTTTGTTTACCGTATGAGCTGTCATGGAAGAAAATCCCACTTTGTCTGACGTGTTGAAGATGGGGAACTTGTACTTCCCTGCATTTATTTTCTTCCCATTATGTAACTTGTAGTGTTAGGTCAAACCATGACAGCAAATCAAACCAGTTGTTAAGATTCAAACGCTGGGGAATATAGACTAGAGAAAGGAAGATTAGGTCAAATTACCTGTTGTAATGAGAAAAAAAAAAAGTACATAGTCCCTATTTAGCCCCAAGGCAATGCTGTCGTTATCCGCATATGAATTCCAGTTCTGCAGTTTCTCTTTGAAGCTTCAATTTGGTATCCCTATTTTTGAGCACAGCTATTAATGAATCATAAATGGTAGGGTAGGGAGACGGAGGTGATCCCCTGTTGGTTTTTGAATGCTGTTATTTCTGATGTCAAATTTGTGTCCGTTTATTCTTTTGCACAAAGACTGTCCTGTTTGTCCAGTGTATAAGGCAAGAGGGCATTTCTGGCACAAGATGGCATAAATCACACTGGTGGACAAGCAGGTGAATGAGCCCTTGATGGAGTAGCTGGCTTCATTCGGTCCTATGATGGTGTCTTTTGTGCAGGGATCTGTGCCTGCTTTAATGGTTCTGTTTGGTCTGCCGTTGCTATTATCTACTTAAGGTTGGGGGGCTATTTGTAAGTGAGGAGAGGTCTGTCTCCCAAGACTTGAGAATGTCTTGTAGGATTTTCTTGTAGGATAGGCTGTAGATCCCTGAGGATGTCTGTAGGGGTCTGACTTGGGGGTTGTACGTGATGATCAATGGCGTTGTGTTGTTTTTTTCTTGGGTTTCTCCTGTAGTAGTTGACTTCTGGGTACCTATCTAAGGAATACAACTTTAATAGCACAGACACAGGAATGATTTCTAGGAACATACGGGAGATGGAATCAGATGTACTGACAGAGTTGCTGGGTGTGGCAGGGTGGAGTAAGACAGGCAGGAAGAAGAGAAACCCGCAAAGCAGTTTTCATGAGAGGATGAATGAAACCACATCACAGCCTCAGAAAAAGCGGGGTAGGGGTTGGGGGTAAGGCAGGGGAGATACAGAGCAGCCAGGTTTCAAATTTGCACAGCTCCTTAGGCTAAATAGAAACTAGGGGCAGAAAGTCTATGTCACTGCCTGCTGCCTCGGCACGTAGGGGGAGGTAATAAGTAGCCAATCAGGGAAGGCAGCACCTCCCTGTGCCTCTGATACATAGCACCCACGGTGTGAAACTCTGCCTCAGTTACCCCACCTGTAAGGGGGAGAAGATGCCTGAAACATTTGTCAAGATCTGTGGCATCCTCTGATAAATCCTATTTAAGTGTATGTAATAGTATTAGAATTGGGATCTGTATGAAAGTGGTGCTTTTTGCACTGTCGTGTAAGGACCCAGGGAAAGAGTGATTAGTCTCCTACAGGTGGCCTCTAAATGATTTTCAAACATTCATCTGGTAAAATACTTCTTGAGAGAGGGCTTCTTACAGGCATTTCTCATCCTAGACTCCCTTTCCGGCTCACTCACCTCCCATTCTCTGCATCAACTGTATAATAGCTGGTAACATGAAGAGGTAAAGGCGTTAAAGATACTGGATCAAAGTAATCTTGCTTTAATTCAAAGGATGGCATAGTTTTCCCTTCTCTCCAATTTAATTTTAAAATGTTTTCTAGCCCTGGCGGTTCTGAGGAGTGCTCTAAATATAAACATAATGCATTGGTGTCCTGTTGGGTTTGTAGAAAGCTTTATTGCTCCTCCTGCATAGGGTTACCAGATACTGAAGCATGGAAAGGAGGACAGGGAAGCACGAAAAGGAGGACATTGGAGGACACATGGAGAAAATGTAGTATTAATGTAATACTAATTATTCTGTAATTATTTGCTTTTTAGGGGGCCCTGGAATGCTTCCCCCTAAAAATAGGGTGTTCCGGGGCATTCCAGCATACTTTAACCTTTATAAGTAAAAAAACAGACAAAATCATGTATTTTTAATATGCCTGCTGGACAGAGGACACGAAGGTAAAAAGGAGGACGCGTCTGCCTTTTGCCTGTCATCTGGTAACCCTGCTTCTGCAACTAGTAACTTTCCCAAGCAGTGGCAGAATGAGACTTAAGTTTTGGCTACTGTCACTGATGCTGTACAGAGCTTTGTCAGTAGTCATGAAAATGAACTGCCCAGGGAAGCCCTAGCTTTGTATTTGTTAGTTCCAAATCTTTCCCTATAAGCCACTTTAATTTCTCAATGTCATTCTCCACTGATCTTGAATCAGTCATCGTATGTGTTAGAAAATACTCGTCTTTGAAAATGGAATCCCCTTTCTGAGAAAAGTACACTTCCAGAAATCACTAGTAAGCAGCACCTATGAAGGGTCACTAGTTCTTAATCCGTTAAGAAGGATTCATTTGACTAGTTGTGGGAAGAGAAAAAACAGGAACTCACTCATGTGGATCTGGCTTCCTTGCTCACCTTCCCCATTTTTTAAGTTTCCGCTTAAGGATTTATGAACAAATGGAGTGAACTAAGACACAAATGAAATGGCTTGTTCTCAAAACCCAGCATGAGGGAGAAGGATGAGGAAGCAGCAAGTGAATCGAGCAGACACTGCTTCCTATATTCTGCAGAGTTCACATGCTGTGGTGTTTTTATTAAGAGTTAGCATGGGCAAATTTTCTTGCTTACTTCACTTACTTCAGTAAGTAACAGAGCTGCAACTAGACAAGCTGGCACCTGGGACAAGTAGCTCTAGATACATTCTTCCCCCTCACCTCCTGCCCCCCACTTGATCCAGCCCAGGACCCAGTCTGGCTGCAGCCATCAGCGGGAAGCAGGATATGGTGCCTGCTGCCTCTAGGAGTTCTCTGGGTTGCTGGCTGGCAGGCTCCCCCCAGCACGATGCTTTCCCTGCCGGCCAGTTTCCCCACTTTCCAGATGTGGAGTCCACCAGCTCAGGGCCAGTCCAGTCCCAGAGGCACCACAGCGCACCCAGGCCAGAGACGGCGGCCCCCAGTGGGGCCCTGCACACAAAGTCACCCAGGAAGTAGTGCTTGGGGAAGTGGTTCCCCGCAGTTCCCAGCGGACATAACTAGGGTGAATTTTAGAGGGCGCTCAACATGTCCTTTAAGCTGCTGGGTGCCCTCTAAAATTCTGCTCCTAGGGTTTTGCCCCGCTTGCCCCATCCTATTTATGGCCCCAGTAAGTAAGTAGGGTTCCCTGTGTTTAGCTAGTTAGCCTCTGATAAATATAAGAGAAGCCTGGTTAGGGATTGAATTGCTGGAAAATGACGGCTCAGAATCTGAGTGCTGCATTAAGACAGAAGTAGCTGCAAAGATCATCGTTTTGACCACCATTCTTTTCATGGATGTTCAGCTGCTGTCTCAGGGCTGGACAAGGTTTTTTGGCACTCTAGGAAACTGTGATTTTTGGTGTTTCCCCTTTCCCCAGTTGGTGGCCTGGGCCAGGTGGTGTGCCCTCCTTCCCACTCTTCCTAGACCCCCCAGCCTGGCCGAGTGATGGGCCACTCAGCAGGCTGTGCCAGGCCAGGCTGAGCAGTGGGCTGTGCAGGGCTGGGCCAAGCAGGGATCCAGCTGAGCAGCCCATGCGCACCGTCCCTCCCATTCTTCCTAGTCCCACCAAGCCTTTGCTTACAAGCCCCCACATCCCCAGCACTTAACTTTGCTGGAGGGGTAGCAGAGGATTTCCTGCCTTGCTGTTCCCTGGGCTATGTGCTGTGTCCAGCGGGATGGGAAATTTAAAATAGCTTTGCTGGCCCCAGCCTGGCAGCCCTGGTGCACCTTAATGTTTGATGCCGGTCACCTCTATGGTAGGACTGGTCCTGTGCTGTCTTCATCCATGTTTTCTAACACTGTTCAAGATGTAATGGGGTCCTCTGGAAATGCACTGCTTGTAACATATTTGTTTTAGGGCTTTTCTACAGGTTTGGAAGCTGACTCTGGTTGATGTGATCTACACTTCACAAAGCAACTGTTGATCTTAATGCTAAGCTAAAATATAAATATTGCAGAACTTGCCTGGTCACGTGACTGTTGTCTGGAATTAGGCCTGTCACTGACATCTGTTTGAAATAAGTGAGGGGCCCTGGCTGAGGCTGAGATTTGCTAAGCTGCCAAGAGTTCCTGGGCAGGATGTGAGCCTGTGCTAATGTGTCTAGTTAGTTAACTTGTCTGAAATTTGTCACTTTTACCCTGTTATTTCTGCAGGGCAAAGCTAGATGGGAAATCTGGGGTGGAGATTAAGTAGCTCTTGTGCAGGAACGGTTGTAAGAACTTAAAATCCATGCATTCTTGGAGCTTCACAAACATGTGCCTCGGGTCCCCTTTATCTCTGTGTCACCACGGTTTGGACAGTCAGACCTAGTGGTCAGCGGTGTAGGTCAGGGGTCAGAGATTAAAGACATTAGCTTGAGTTCAGGACCAATGTCATGGCCCTGGTACTGAAGCCATGGGGCAGGAATGGAACCAGAGTTCTAGGGGCAAAAACATGGTCTGTAGCCAGTCAGTTCAAGTGCCAAAGATGGGGTCAAAGTAAGAGCCCCTGTACCAAAACTAGGGATTAAATACTGGAGTCAGGATCCCGGTAACAAAACTAGGTGTCAGAATCAGAGTCCGTGTTAAGAGCAGTGTGTATGAGGAGTCCAAGAGCGAACTAAAAGGCACATCTGCCGGTACAACTGGTGGGGAACATGGACTGCATTACATGGACACTCCCTGAAGCTCTTCTGGGGCTCAAATAGGGTTAAACAGATCACACGGTTGCTGCAAGAGAAGCTGCCAATCCAACCTTGTGGGGTGGTGCTTCTGCTGGAGTTTATCTTCACAGGATCTATGTGATAATGCATGTGGCCCTACCATCAGTTGTCAGCTGTCCTGCAGAACCTTATATTATGGAACTAGCTGGAGAGTGTGTGAAATAGAAAATGAGTGATAGAGTTCTGTTCAGACAGATTAAACCAGAGCTCTGTTGACCTGAAGTGGCTCGTAAACCCTGGCACTGGGTCGTCTTCCAGCCATATACAAAAAGCTTGGAGGCAGAAATGGCCCTCTTTTCATTTGCCAGCAGTAACATTATGTGTGATTTCAGGACCACAGATATATGGGCAGGCTGACTTTACAACTTCTAGTCCAGCAGGTATATCATGCTATGTCTTCTAATGAGTAATTTTCTCTGCATTCCCTTTGTCTTAAAAAACAACCCTGTTGCTTTCTCAAAAAAAAGAGATCAGGTTGGTCTGGTATGAGCTATCTTCTGTAACACTGTGTTGACTTTTGTCCCGCTTACCATTAACCTCAATGTCCTTAGCTACTTTCTCTTTCAGAACTTGTTCCAGCACCTTGTATGCTACTGAGGTCAGACTAACAAGCCTGTAATTACCTGGATCACTTTATTTTCCCCTTTCTTAAAAGCAGGAACCATGTTAGTGATTCCCCAATCATATTGTACAACCTGCAAGTTTACAGATTCATTAAAAATCCTTGCTAATTGGCTGGCAGTTTCACATGCCAGTTCCTTTAATATTCTTGGATGGAGATTATCCAGACCCCCACTATAGTCCCATTAAGCAGTGGGAGTTTGTCTTCTACCTCAAATGTGGTAATTTCTAGCTAAGGATCTTCAGTCCCATTAGTCATCAACCCCCCCCCCCCGGTCTTTAAATTCTTCTTTAGACTTAAGAACAAAGTCAAAATATTTGTTTAGATATTGAGCCCTGCTTAGATTATCTTTAACTCTATCTGATCCTCAGTGTTTAGCAGTCCCACTTCTTTCTTTTTCTTTCTGTTTATGTGGCTATGGAACCTTTTTACTGATTATAATTCCCTTTTAATTCTTGGGGCAGGCTACCTTTTGTTTTCAATCTGACTCTCTATTATCTTCCCTAGAAAAACCCCCTAGGTATATTAAAATCAGTCTATATTTAGGGCTGAAATTCCCAAACTAAGGTATCTGAGCTTGATGTTCACCAAATATAGTTTGAAGAACAACTAGCAAAAGATACAAATAGAAATTACATTTTTAAGTATGTCGGAACCAGGAAGCCTGCCAAGCGGAATACGTGCTGCTGCCAACACTTGCGGTGGTGCTGTGGTTTGAATTCGCCCTCCACAACCATATCCGCCCTCTGTGCCAGCTTATTGTTGGTGGGGGTGGGGGTTCACACTGCAGCACCACTGAAACTGGCAGCGGTGGAGGCTTTTATCAACAGCAGGGGGTGTTCTGCTAGGTGCCGCAATGATATTTCTAGGCGTCATGGCAGGGGTGGACAAAATTGGCTTACAGCTAGGTGCCAGCAGTTTTATTTTTGGTCACCAGAGTGTGCTCCTCCATTACATTTCTGCAGTGGAGCTTGGTGATAGGCTACTAAAACCAGTCACCATGATGACCAGAAACATTGATTTGTCGAGGCCTGGTCTTAATGATTTAGTGCCCTGGACTAACACGGTAAAATAATCTATACGTACTCTGTGGACACCTTTTGATATAGAATTTTAAATCAGAGTATAATAGGAAGTAACAAAAGTGCTATTTAGGTGTAGCTGTAAAAATTTTAGCTATTAATACACAAAAGTTGCCTATTTAAATTTGTGCATTTAAAAAGCCTCGCAATCTCTTTTCTCTGGGCTGTACTATCGTATATTCTTGTGTTTAAGCCGATCTTTGGTTACAAACCTCCAAAACTGAGGAAAGTGCATGACTTGTGTATAAGCCCCCCACTCCCTGTAAGCCCAGCCCTCTTCCCTAAACACTCCCACCCCATTCCACCAGCCTTTGCCATGTTCCTGACCCTCTCTGTACACCCCCACCCTGCCACCGGCTTCTGCCAAATCCCCAGCTCCTCCCTAGCCACCCCTCCACACACCATGCTGTGCTGCTCCAGCATCCCTGGGCCCCTTCTACCCCACCCCCACCACACTGCTTCACTCCAGTTTCCCCAGGCCTCTCCTAATCACCCATGTCGCTCTGCTCTGGCATCTCTGGGCCCCTGTTACCCCCCACCCCCACCATGCCACCAGAGTCCCTGAGCCCCTCTTTAGCCCCCCCGCCCTGATGCGAGCTCCCCTGGGCCGACCCCCCCAGCCAGGGCCCCCTTACCTGGTTGCTCTGGAGGTCACACTGCATGTTGGGGCTCCTGGCCTGAGCATGCTCCAAAGAAGAAATTTCAAAATCCCAGCCACCGTATATACTCCATGTATAAGCCAGGTGCCTTTTTCAAAGGGGGATTTCAAGGCACAAAATTTAGGGTTTATACATGAGTGTATATATGGTAATCTGAGCCTGACTTCTGAGAGGCATACCATTGACTCCTTTCCCAATCAGCAAAAGCTGCCATAGTGGGTTTTCAAAAAGGAAGCTACAGCTAAGCAAGATTGGTGACATACACTTCCCTTTTGTAATCCTAAATCAGATTCTGCTGATCACAGTCATTTGAGCAAACAGGGGCAAACAGCGGTGATGTCTGTTTTTGAAAACCCATCTGGTTACTGTTCAGGTGTAGGGGGAACAGAGAATGGAAAGCGCCATATCAACAGACACCTGTGATGATCACAAAGTCATGCTGAATTGATTCCATGGGACAAAGAAGGAAATAAGTGTTTTCTTAAAAATATCTTAAAGATTTTAATTCTGTGGACCTGAATCATCACTGTTACTCCAGTTCTGAAGTAGCAAACCAAGATCCTTCTTATGGAAAAATGTTTGGCCATGGTACAGTAATCAAGTCGTGGGTAAAAGTCTGATTCCAAATGTACTTGTGTAAATATAATCGCATAGGATGAAAGCTTCTTCAGTTAGTTGGATTGCAGCTTTCAACCAACTCCTTTGCTATTGCTTCTGTAACTGTTTTATAGAAAGGCTGGTTTTTTGAAGCTGTGTGATAGTATTTCATGGCCCCTACCAATTTTAATAAAATGGAGGAGAGGCATACAGAATGAATTGATAAGTAGGGCCCCATTTGAGTTCAGAACAGCAGTTTTAACTTGGAAGGAGGACAGGGACGCACAAAAGACACGGTGAAAAGAACACTCATCAAGCCTGTTACACTTCATGAGTGATGCTGGTGGAAGGGAGTCTCTGCAGAGAGGAACTAAAGGAAAATGTATTTTTATCTATGCTGCAGGATGTCCCCTTTTTCTAACTTTTTTGCTATAACTGTGGATGCTAGCCAGAACAAACAGTTTGAAAATTAAAGCTGGTCAAAACATTCTCAATACGCTGTGAAAAAATGGGCTTTTGACCAGAATAGAACAAATTTTCACTTTTTTTGGACAAACAAGCAGAAATTAAATAACATTGCCAATTTTTAGTTTCTGGATTTCAGAAATGGAACATTTTTACTCAACAGCTTCTGGAAGCAAAAAAAAAATGCAAGTTTTGTTTGTCAAAGTTAAAGAATTTCAGAATTTCCTGAGGAAACCTTTTTTTTATATGTTCTAAACACAACAATATTTAGGAATTATTTGTATGGTGTGTTTAGAGGTTAACTGATCTGTTCTTGCAAGATAAGGGATCAGAAAAAGGAAGTGACAGTAGATCATAAATAAGTAGGTCGGGCTGTAGCAGCCAGGCATGCAAGAGGTGGTTCACCAAAACATTACACCTATTCATCCTCTGATGAGATGTAAATCCTGCAAGCTTGGACTCCTGCTGCAGTGCAGCCGTTCTTTAGCCAATAACAGGAAGCCCCTCCCAGCCTTTTGCAATTGCCTTTAGGTTCCCACAAAGCCCTGCTGGGAAATGTTGCCACCCAGTAATTATGACTCTCTGCTGATGAACTAGTATACAGTTTCTCAGATCTGTGATGTTTGCCATTGCACACAGCACATGGCTTTTTTTTAAGTGTCAACAACACAAATAAAAAATACAAAAATAAATGTGGCTAATCAGATACAACCATCAATTTATCAAGCCGCTGACCCATGCCTTCATTCTGCTAATGCAGCTAATCTTGAGTAAAGCTTTGAAAATAAATGGTTAGTTTTCCAGTGGTTGGGTACTCAGCTGGAATGTGGGAGGCCTTAGATTCAGTTTCCCCCTCTGCACAAGGTGGAATATGGATTTGAACGTGGATCTCCTCCATTACAGGAGTGTTGTAACTCTGGGTTTTAGGATAGTCTGATGTGGGCTTTCTCAATTTCTCCTCTGAAGCTATTCCACAGGGATTTAGACTTAGGTCTACATCTCCGATGTGAGTGCTTTAACTACTGTGTTGTAAAGTCATTCACACAATCTTTTTGGCCCACTGACTATCCATCATCATCACGAATAACTCAGTTGTCACTATAAAGACAAAAGATAGTCTTGGGCAAGAGAAGAAGAATGGCAATGACATTCTAGTTTAGAGTTTGGGGGATTGACCCAGCATGTGGGAGATCCAAGCTCAAGTCCTTGCTCCAATGACTATTTAATTTTTTTATAAAAAGCAAAAGCTTAAAGTTTTGGGGTCAAAATGAAATGGTTTTGTCTCAAAATTACCAAGCATTTTTACTTTTTTGTTTTTCTTTTTGGTAACATCAAAACACTTTGATTTATTTTTTTAATCTAAATTTTTCTAAGTATTTTTATTTGTCAATGAAGTAGTTTTTAAAAATTTTTCATTTTGACCTGGAACATTTTTTTCCTGATTGCCAGTGAACTTAAAAATCTGTTATTTGTTGAGATGTACCTTCAAGCACCTCCATGCTGTCTCGCATGTTTCCTTCCTATAGATTGGAAAAATTCCTTATCAAAATTGATAGTCTTGTGCCTTTATCCTCTTTTAAATCCCCTAGTAAACTTACCTCTGTAATGATATCTGCAAACATTACTGTCTGGTATTACTTAAAAGTGGTGAGCTGTCTTCTACTTTTATACAAAAACTCTTCCTTTATTGTTTCCTCTTCCTCCCACCAATTGTTGCTGGGGAACTCCTTGTGCATTAAGCCTTATGGAGACAAGAGCTACCCTGTCATCTTTTTAAAGATGACCGGTTCTCCCAGAGAATATCCTGTCAGCTGCCTCTCTCTTATACAAACAGGCCCTCAGCTTATGCACTTCTGATGCCATATCTGTAACAATGTGGCTTGTGAAGAGAGGTGGTTTTTCAGATAAGTAGTTGGCGGGTGATATAAGACTTTCTAAGTCAAAACCAACACTTTATGACCTACCTGGTACCTAGCAAGTAGCCTGTGTGGATCCAGAAGTGCTGGTGGTATGCTCCTGGCAAGGCTAAAGAGCTGCCAAATTCAGCTGCAGCTTCAGTTTCTGGATGTTTCGTGATCTGAAACATACACAGTACTGTGGTTTGTGAAGTAGTGGAAGTTGGGGTTTGGGGGAGAGTTCTAATGTGCAGCATGGAGAAAACTGTTTGCAAAATTAGAGGTGATGTAATCTGAGAGTGAGGGCTCATCACTGATTGTCATCACATGTGGTTGTATGACATTCAACATGTCTATTTTTTGTCATTAGGTTTTTAGCTGACTTTCTATGCAAATTGTAAGTATGCAGTTGAAAGCAGTTTGTAACTGAACAGCAGTAGTTTATGCTAATTCATTTGATGAGACATGCTAGCTTTCTTAAAACATGGTAGTCTAAACGTCAAAACTTTGTTGCTTGGCTGTACTTGTAGAATAAATAATCGCAATAAAACTTGTCTCCTTAAAAAATTCAGGCAGATCGAAGTCTTCTGTAGACTGTCAGATTTGCTTTAGTCAGGGGTGTGCAAACTACAGTGCATGGGATGCATATGGCCCATGGGAGCCTCTCATCAGGCTCTCCAGTGGGGCCTTGCCAGAGCAAAATGGAGGCAGCCACTCCCCCCCTTACGTGGGTCCAGTGAAGCCCTGGCAGGAGTGCAGCAGCTGGTCTCCATCTCCTGGCCATTGCCTCTCTCCCAGTGCATGGGCACAGCCACTCCCCATCTCCCACCTTGTAGGCCCAGTGATAATGTCCTGGCCAGACTGCAGCAGACACATCCTCCCCACCTCCCACTGCTTCCCCTACCACCACCATGATGAGTGCCCAGTATCATACCAAAAAGGGCATCCAGGAGAGCACCCCCTAATAAAAAGAAAAGACTAGCAGGATCTTATTTAGGGGGACAAGGCAATATGCCACATTTATTGTAAATCAGTAAGGATAGAGAAAATCAGTCAGTCTCTCTCTCGCACGTGTGTGCGCACGCGCGCGCGCACGCACACACACACACACACAAAGGTCTGCAACCTGGTATGATATAATTACCAGTCCTTTCATGTGTTGCTTGAGCCAGCCTAGTGGCCAACGAGGCTGGGCATAAGGAGGGAGCCAGGCCTATGTTGGTCGCGATCCGATGCTCCAAAATGACAGTTGCAGAATGAGACCCCAAAGTTTTCAAATTCTCACCCATCTCTTATACTTGCTGGTCCTCAGGTAAGTCTATGGGATTTACTGTGTTATGTTGCCTCAGGGTTCCTGTGAGATCACTGGTCACCAGCCACTTGCAGACCTGATTGCATTTTGTTCTTTTCCTTCTGGGGGGGGCTCCTTCTGTTTGCTTTAATCAGAGATGTCCACATTGTTTAGCCAGTTAGATGGTACTTGTGCTTCATCAGGACAGGCTGGCAGTTGAGACTGCCCCTTCACACACACACGCACACCCCCTTCATTCACACATCTTATTCACACGTTTAAATGAAAATACACAGCATATGCCTAAACCGGGTTTCATCAAGTATACAAAATGGAGTACAGTGTAGGAGTTCCAAACTGACAATATGGAGTCTTGTTGGACATTGGTTATAATGTCTATTACACAGGGTTACAGAATTATTTTACTTATGACACTAAAGGACATATACACAACATTAACATATACTTTAAAGGTAAATGTAATTCATTATTTGTCTGTCCCCTTACATTATCTGTCTGTTCCCCACACCACTGGCACCCTAACAGGACTGTGGTGGCCAGCCCCTCCCCATCCCAGTCATGCTCTCCTTCACTGGCCCTCTCCCACCATGGATCTCTTCATGCAGCAGATGTGGTCTTCAGGCCAAAAAGTTGCCCACTCCTGCTTTAGTTACTGCCTCCATCACTTCTGCTGGTTATAGTCTTCTGATTGAATTGTAATTCCTGCTGTGGCTGCAGGCTGAAATACTTCAGGCTAACTGCACTGGAAATGAGAATCCAGAAAGTACGTAAGAGCAAAACAGAGGAGTAAAATAGGACTCCTGCTTGATCACTCAAGTAGTTTTTTCCTCCATGAACATCCTGGTGGTGAAGTAACTGTCACACTCCAGAATGTCACAGTAGCTATCTGAGTTAATGCATACTGGCCACAGTCACGTGAGCAGGGTGTTAAGCTTTGCCAACTTGTCCCATGGCTAGTGTGTGGGAAAAGGAATAAAGACAAGTGTCTTACCAGCACACCTGTATGCTGCACCTTTATTACACAGAGCCTTTAGGTGTGTGTTTTTTCTTCTATTCCACATAATTGTCTTTCTTTAAGAGCACTGACGCTGACCTAAATAGCTTCAAAAATAGTCTTTTACAGAATCTGAAGAATGCAGGATGCTGCTACTACCCAAATCAGCCAAATTTTATATCTTTCATGCTGTTCATTACCGCATATCATGACCCATACCTACAGCAATGTTACTACAACTCCACATGATACTGTGGCCCCCAAAAAACTGATGGCTTTATCTATACTTTGCAAACACCCTGGAAGATGCTGAAAATGTGCATGATGTTAAAAATAAGATGAAACTTCCACATGGTATCATAATAAGTTGAGGCATGTCATATAACAGAATTTTTTCCTCTAGTTGATTGGCATATGTAAGTACATTGTGGTTGCCTGTCCGTGGGATGTGTGAACCATCTGATTAATATTAATAGATCAGCTTTCGGTTAAAACCCTTTACAGTTTGGAAAACCAGTGATTGTTCTGTGAATTTACATTAGCCGCTGGCCCAATGGATATAATTTCTGCTCCTCTCCACATCAAGCTGGCAAGCTCACTTGCAAACGCTGTTTATTTTACACATGACTGGGAGCCTTGAACTGCCTCCCTGTATTTTCTAGTGTTTTTTTTAAATGCAGAATTAGAGTGGCGATGTTTGTTGCAGGTTTACTATGTGTTTATGTTGCAGTACCACTGTGAGGCCCTGGCTGGCATTGTTCTAGCATTGTGTGCAAACAACAACAAAAAAATGGTCCTTACATTCTGTTGGCTTAAATAGAGGTTACACTGCAACAAAATTCATTTAGATTTTAAATCTGTGGTGGTATTTGGAATTGAAATTAGTTGTTCTGTCTACTTTGGCAAATTGAGACAGTACCCTCTTTGATATTATGTATGCTGGGATGGGAGGGCGAAGGAGATGCATATTTGTATAACCACAATATATTTTGTTCAAGGTTTTCCAAACCAGTAATGAGCAACATCATATAAAAGTCATCTTGGTTCTGTGATATGTATTTTATTTATTTATTTATTTAAATATCCAGGCAATAGTCCAGAGCTTTCCGTTTAATAACATGTTAGCTCATTTCTTTACTGAGAATTAATATATACGTTTTCCTGTTTGGTGTTGGGAAGGGGTTTATTTAGTTGCAAGAGGGAGGGACCCTGTAGTAGCTAGTGATAATATGAGAAGTATGTGCTACTTTTTTGTCATGCAGGTCTATGGTCCATGGTAATTATTGGGGTCCAGCAAGGAGCAGTTAGATGTTCATATGTCTAAATAGGTCAAGTTCAGTCTAGGATGCTGAAAAGAAGTTCATAGGAATTTTCCTGGAGGTCTATTTTTTTTTTTGGTAGAAATTTTCTCCCTGCTGCTTTTGCTGCCTGAGCTTATGGTTCAGTTCTTGTGCTCTGTGCTGTCCTCACATCTTATCAGAAACCTATTACCAGACTTTGTGGAATATAAGTAGTTCCTTTAAGGAGGCAGATGATCCAGTACGTGGTTGTACAGGCTGAGCGTGTTTAGGAACTGAAAGCATCTCAGCCTGTCTAGCAAATAACCTGCATTTTTTCCTGACTAGATGTAATTTTTCTTTTTTTAACATGCCCAGGCACATGTGAACAAAGAAGTTTTTGTCTGATAGTTGAAGAAGCCAGTGTGGGGGTAAGGAAAAAAGAACTCTGCACTGGAAACCAAGTCAGCTGAGAATCTTGAGAAGGGTTCAGTGGGGACCTGAATTAAGTAGGAGACGTATCCAATTCAGGCTCTACTCATAAGATTTCATTTTGATCCATGATCTGCTTAGTATTCCTTGGCATTATAAATATATATTAATATGGGGATTCCTCACTTTGTCTGGGGTCCAGAGCAGTTTGTGAGTATTGTCTATACATGATCATTTAATCTATGGATTTGGTTGCTATAAAAAAAAAAAAATCCAGAAGTCATGAATTAAAAGTTAGAGTAATTACAGTCAGAAACTTGAACAGAAATCTTACCCAGTGTATTTTACCCAGTGTTCAAGACTGTAGTTAATCTCAAATATCTTAATTTTGCTGTGAACAGAGTTCTTTATCAAAATCCCTCTCACTCTGTTGATGTTGCTGGATGTTGCCATTTCTGCGTGGATACAAAAAAGAATGGTGTGGTCATCTTTGCTTGGTTGACCAGTGATGGATCTCTCCAAACAGCTTGGCCTAAAACATTTGGATTTGGGGGAAGAGAGCGTGATTGACTAAAGCTGCTCTATGTTGTTCAGTTTTCAGAGCAGTAGTGTAGATAAAGAAACTATGTTGCAGCATTTCCTCTTCTTGCATCAACTGATATCTCCTTCCCATGGTGAGTCAGCTGTTGCTTTAAATAGTATCCCAGTGGACGTTCCATTCCAAGTATGCTTGCACCCCCTGCATCTTTGATCAGCAGTTTCTCGTAGCAGTGACCATTTGGCCTGTGGATGAGCATTACTTGGTGTCATGTCCCATATTGTCGCTATGTAGCACTGCAGTGGTGAAGTGTACCCAGTTTCATCTCAATTACCCTGGCTTGAGACAGAGCCTTAGATAGTTGTCAATGTTGTTTTGCCTCAGTTGTGCTCTTTAAGCTTTTGTAAGTAATGTATTATAGTAGTTTTTTTAAACCCAGTGAAAGAATTGTATATACAGTTTTTAGATAGTTCCCCCACCCACGCACTAGAGAGGTTTTTCCCTTTCCAAGAAGATGCTTAGTTCTCCTGGATTCAGGCATTGCCTGCTGTGCCACGAGGCATTCCCAGGGAGCAATAGACACTCCTGCTTTATCCAATGCCTTGGAGAATCTGACATTTCCCAGAAGTGCAACTTCCACCTGACATTAAAATCTAAAGCCAGAAAAACAAACAAGGAGTCTTGCAGCACTTTTAAAGACTAACAAATTTATTTATCGCATGAGCTTCCATGGGAGAAAGTCCAACTTCATCAGGCGCTTTGAAATAAGATTGTCTCCCACAAAAGCTCATGTGATAAATAAATTTGTTGTTCTTTAAAAGTGCTGCAAGACTCCTTGTTCGTTTTTCTGGCTTTAGATTTTAATGTCTTCCAAAGTTCGTGCCCCAAATTCTCCAGGTAAGGAATTTTTCTCAAAGAAGGCGAAGTCATCGGCTCATCCAGATCCCATCAGTCTCCAACATGGTATCCGCAAGGCTTCTGATTCCTCGAGTACCAAGAGTATTGCCAAGTGAAGAGACCCTAAAATATCAGGCTCCAAGACACCACTGGTATCAACAGGAGGTCATGGCAGCAAGAAGAGATCTATCACAGTACCAAAGAAGACCGCTCAGGCTCTGTCCAGATTTCCCTCCACGGCACTGAAGACTTGTGGTACCATCAAGTCCTTCACTACCATTACTTCAGCTCAGGCCCTTGACATGGTACAAATAACCCTCTCAGTACTGCAAGAATTCCGGCTTTCCCAGGACCTCACGATGTCCGACACTCCTGACTCACCATTGGTTAGAGTTGATCTCTTATATAAAGAACTTACAAATCTCCAGACACCCATTCAATACCAGGGATGTTCTCTCAGGAAGACCTTTGAGGAATGGAGCTGAAAAGGAAGCTTTTCCAACCACAGGTATGCTGCTTTATCCCTGCATGAGGTTGTTATGCCATTATTGCCATCACTGACAGATGATTTTGAGCTATCTTAGGATCTCATCAAAAGGGTCATGGATTTTTTCAGAGCCCCCCCCCCCCCCCGAGACTTGAAGGATCATATCATAAAGTGCTCAACGTCCTGCATACAGCCTCCTCTGTCCTCATTGGCCTGTCAATCATCAAAGCACTGCTGGATCCTGAAAAGAAAAAAGTGGTGGTTGGAGACCCATCCTAGATTTAAAACTACTCAACACCTTTGTGATGGCACAAAAATCCAGAATGGTGACACTTGCAGGGATAATTCTATCAGCTGCCCCATGGAGATTGTCCTTGAACTTCAGGACAGACATTTTCGCATTACAATCCACCCATCCCATAATTGATTCCTATGCTTTGCAGTATGCTGGGACCATTTTCAGTACAGGGTGCTTCCTTTGGCCTATCGGATGAAAGGTCATTTGTAGCAGTGGCACACCTCTTCAGGCATGGAATTTTGGTGTTCCCGTATGTAGCTGATCAACATCTGAAAAATCACTCCTAGGAATTAACTTGGCAGGCAACATACACATCTGTAGAACTCTTTCTCAAGCTGAGTCTGCAGTCAAACGTTCGGAAGTCCGCCTTGATCCCTGTGAAAAAGTTAGAATTCAGAAGGGCTCATCTTGACTCTGTAACAGCAAAAGCCTTCATGCCAATCGCAACCCACCCCTTGCAATTAGTGGTGCTTGGAGTTGGTGCCACGAAAACCACCCTTTAATAGAGCGGCTCCATTGAGCTGCTCCACTGCGCCCACGGCAAAGCCCTGTTGACCCCGCCATAGTTATGGCTCTGTTACTGTACTTCCTTTAGGCCTACAGTTGTCAAATGTTTCCCAATGAGTACAAATCAAGAAATGTTGTGCCACCACTTGTGCTTCCAGGCAACTGGGATCTTATCTGCTGATGAGAAAAACTAATGCTTAAATAAAAGCAGATGGCTTTGCCTTTTGTTTAAATACCTTATCACCATTTATACAAGGACTTTATTATGAAGTACAATTTACAATAATTACTGGTAATCTAAAATAGTCCAGGAACAAAATGATTTCATTTAGGTGATTGGTTTTATCCAAAGGAAAGTACTTGATTGTCAGACTTCCTTTTTTGCATCTTGAAAGTTGTTTTTTTTTTTTTAAACTTTGAATTCTGAAGAAGCTTATTTTAACTCTCAAATTCTTAAATGAATCTCTGGGTATCTCACAGGTGTGCACAAGAAAGGGAAAGCAGGGGTACAACCACCCCCCACAATTGGCAGAGACAAGGAACTCGGGGCTAGGGTGGGAGATGTGAACTTATCTGGACTCAGTGGGGTACTTACCCTCCAAAAGCAGCCAAATTTTTATTCCTGTGCACTCCTCTATACTTCACAAATTTAGAAGGGCCAGCTTAGTCAGACCATATCTCAGGGGTCTCAAACTCAAATAATCATGAGGACTAGTAGAGGGCCGCATGAGGACTAGGACATTAGCCTGAGGGGCACACCACTGAAATGTTTTCATATAACAATATTGCAAATATCAGTAACAATCATGTCGTCGTGGGCTGCAGTAAATAGCTTTAGGGATCGCATGTGGCCTGCGGGCCATGTGTTTGAGACCCCTGCCATATCTCCTCTTGGACTGGAGCAGCTTGAACAGCCTGCATACCTTTAGCATAGTGTTTCCAGATTTGTAATAAGGTCTCTGACATGAGCTATGATATGATCTGGTTTTTGGGTGCATGTTCCTCAGGTACTTCTGTGATATTATTTATGAGAATGCAGATATGTTTATCTGCAAAGTACTATCTTTAAAATTAGGTTTGTACACTTTATCCTTGCTTATTTAACAAGGCCCTGAAAGAGGATTTTAGTTTTCCTTTTATTAACTTAATACCAGAAATGTCAAACCTGGTGTTCCCTGGTATGAAGGATTTTTTTTTAGAAGTTGAGATATTTGTGAGCTCTTCCACATTAATTGGAGTGGCTGTTGAACTTTCAGTGAAGACAAGAATTTTGCAGCAAGTTATTTCTGTAAAAACGCACTTTTAAAAAAATTTTACGTTGAAGTTGGAGACTATGAGGAGCCTATAAGTTGTATGGAAACTACAAGTTCTGTACTAGAATTTTATTTCAGGCTAGCGAGCTCAGGTTTAGAATTACAATTTTCCTAGTTGAAGACAAGACTATTTTTTTTCCATAGTAGACCCAAGATGTGTAAAAAGAACCAGACACCCTATGCTTTTTTTTTTTCTTTTAGTTCTTTTCAGGCCCTCATGATTCCTCAAAATATAAAAGGGCAAAATCTTAATTTTTTCCCCATAGTAGTTCAGCTTTAAAAGTTGTTGTCAAGAAGATAAAAACTAATTCTCCTTTTCAGAGCACAGATACTTTCTAAAGATGCTAGAATGCTTTCTGTATCTTGGTTTTGAATAACGTCATAGAAATTAAAGACGGAAAAGAACTATTGACTCACCCAGTCCAACCCCTTTGTAGCAATGCATGATTGTTCCAGGCAGTTTAATGTTCAGTCTAGTTTTTAAAGTCACTTTATTCTGTTCTGTTCTGTTCTAGCATTCAAAGACCTGAACTAGGCAAGAGGGATTAGGCACTTCACAAACAAAGACCACAGTGATAGGCTCTACCCAAAGAACTCACGGTGTAGGTCAAAATGGTCTCAGGAGTTGCAGGTAGCTGCAGCAAGATCAGTGCTAGGTGATAATACTTTGTAGCCATCATGGCAACCTCTCTTGAGAGACCCTTCTGCAGTCTAACAAAACCTCATTTTAGTCAGCTTTTCTTGATATTCAGTCTAAATTTTCTTTTTAATTTCATCCCATTACTCCTAGTAATAATGTCATCCACCTAAAAATGTTCCCTTCAAGTACTTGTAGATAACATCCCTACCCCTAAGCTGTAATTTAGCCAAACTATATTCTACTCTTTTCTGGTACCTCAGTTTTTCCAGGCCATATCTGTTGCTCTTCTCTATCACAAAATGCGGGTGATTGAATAAAACCACTTCTGTTCTCTCTCTCAATAACATTCTTGTTTTCTCTACAGGATTTAAACTGCCTCGTAAGAAATAGTAAGTCAGCTTTTCTTCTTTTCCTTATATTCCCTCCTCACTTGTTTTAACTGAAGTGAGATGGTGGCACTCCGTTTAAGCTACTGAGAGGTGGCAAAGCTAAGTATTATCTTGTTGATGAGCATTGGGAGGTATCTGCCTGACTTATCCAAAATCAGCTCCTTCCAGAGAAGATCAGGTCTCTTTTCAAGCCATAGTTCTCTTTTAGCTTCTCTTCAAAAGTGAGTCAATTTAAAAAGGGGGAAAAAATCCTGAGATTTTAAGGTTAAATCCACTGCGTGCAACACGTTATCAGTCCCACACTATGTTCAATATGTCAGCAGTTAAACATAATGTTTAACAGAAGGCCTGCTAAAGAGCAATTTTAAAAGAGTGGGGAGAAGTTGATAGTAAAGACTATAAATTAGCAGGTATGATATTCAGCAAATTGATAAGACAAGCTAACGGTACCAATGAAAACCAATGGTCTGCAGGATTAAAGATAATAAGAATGAGATATGAAAGAAAATAAATCTTACTGGTGATATAGGTCCATTACTAGATAAGTGTGTTAAAATTATCAATAAAGTTGCAGAAGAGGCAGAAATGTTCAGTAGTTACATTCTGTGTTTGGGAAGAAGCTGAGTGATGTTTGTGTCATATGATGAAAAATGCCTATTTCAACAGTAAGTACAAAAGATATTAAACTTCCAAAGTTAAACATTTTTTAAATCTGCAGCACTGAATAAAACACACTAAGAATTTTAAAAGTATTAGCTAAGCAGCTGAATGAAGTCAACTGAATATTTAATTCACTGAGTGTTTTTTAAGAGATCTTGAAAAGTAGAACAGTGTCAAAGGAAAAAGCTAATGTGCCCATATTTTAAAAGGGGTAAAGTGGATGCTCTTTAAGACTGTTTGTTTGCTTAACATCTGACCTCAGCAATATCACAGAAGGGCTGATGTGGGGTGCAAAAAGTGAGGAATTAAAGGCTGGTAGCACAATTAATGCCAGTTTTCATGGTTTTAAGGAAAATTGGTCTTGTCAAATTTGAGGTTGTTTCTGATGACATTGCAGGTTTGTCTGACAAAGTTCATTGAAAAAATACTTACTACCTCATGGTATTCTTCTTTAAAAATTAGAATTATATGAAATTGATATGGCATATAGCTAGATTTTAACTCCAATTACTGTTGGATCTCCAAAAGTAATTGTAAATAGGGAATCATCACCCACTGGGTCTGTTTCTGGTGTCCTTTCATAAACATATGTTCTTGGCCCAATGCTATTCAAGTCTCAGTAATGATGTGGAAGAAAATGTAAAGTTATTGCTAATGAAGTTTGCAAATGAGACAAACTGATGGAAGTTACCAATTAATATGATCTCCCAAGTGTAATGCAGCAACTAAAAGAGCAAAGTAAATCCTTTTATTTACAAGACAGGGCATACTGAGTACAAATAAGGTGGCATTATTATCAAAGAATACACATCACACTTTTGGAATGGAATACTGACTGTATTCTTTGTTACTAGATGTATGACCTTGTGTTTGGATGTATTAAAATATATTTTGTTGAATCAGGTCCAGTTTACAAAGTGATTCAGGTTACTCTATATCTGTGGTTCTCAGCCTTTTGTAGGTTGACACACTTGGCAGTATGTTGTGGCTCTACAGGACACTAGCCCACTCCCCCGAGGCCAAATCCAACCATTTCCCTCGCTCTCTGTGACACACGTACTGCTGCGTGGTGACACAGTAATGTGAACCAAAACAGTAGCTGGGAATCACTGCTCTATATGACTGCTTGGGCCTGTTCATTATTTACCCCTTTGCCAGGTAAACCCCTCTTACACATTTACCCCTCTCCAAAAATTTTATCAGCATTATTTTTGTGTTTACTTCCATTAAAATATTGAACATCTTTGTGCCTAGAATCAATTCCTGCCGATCTCTACTAGAAACAGTCCCTTTTAATAATGATTCCCCATTGACAGTTGTTTTTGAGATCAGGCATTCAGTCATGACTTAATCCACTAAATCAGTAGTTTGATATTCTTTAAGGCTATTTTTAATCTGAATATTGTGTGGTAGTAAATTAAATATTTTACATCTGTGCTGTTACCTTTATTAATCAATTTTGTAATCACATTGTAAAATGAAACCAGGTTTGTTTGACAAGACCTTCCTTTTCCTCCATAAAGTTATGTTGACATCAAGAAAGCTCATTAACTTAACAAAACACGGGAGTAGCGGCTGAAAGCTGAAGCTGCCATTTTCAAGCTAGGAATAAGGGAGAAATTTTTTAAACAATTAGAGTAATTAATAGTTGAAACATATTAGTTAGAGATTCAGGGGATTCAGCATCAAGCTGGAAGTTTTTAAGATTGGACTTTTTTCTAAAAGGTAAGAACTGGCTCAACAAGAGATATGGACTTATACGAATTACTGAACAAAATTTTATGGCCTGTTTTGACAAGGAGATCCCATTGGATGATCATCATGTTGCCTTTTTGTCTTGAACATCTATGAAGAAAAATTTTTCCCCAGGAGACACATCAAGGTTATAAAGTTTATAGTTAACATAGCATGGCTGGATCTACCTGCCTGCAGAATGCAACTTTTTGCTCTAAGAATGATGAAAGAAAATGTTAGTGAGCTTGTCAGCAGCACCTATTTTTATAAATATGCACTAACACAGTAGTTTTCTACTTGTGAGCTCCACACCTCCATTTGAAAATTTTAGGGCTTTGCAAATTAAAAAAAAAAAAAAAAAATGAAAACCACTGCACTAGAGGGAGACATAATAAGAAGGTCTTATGTCATCCAGCAGAAGGCTATGATGCACATAAACACCAGGCACTTAGACACATTGGCATAGGAGATGAAAATAAGGTTCAGAAGCATCTTTGATTTGACTAACAGGTACCTGTATGGACCAGAGCTGGTTACAGATCTCCACATGGACTCCCTCCGCTCCAAGTGTTCTTGATGTCCACTCTGATGTTTTCTTTGAGGAGGAGGAAAACCTGCTCCCTGTGCTGTGGATAGAGTGGCAGGTGGCTACTGATGGTAAGTGATCACTTAACACAGACATGGAAGGGAAGATATTTGGAAAACTGACATAATCTCTTAAAGCTGGTGATGGGACTGTAGGATTTGCGGTCATTTACTGCTACAGCTGTGAAAGTAGAATTTTGAGATGGGTTTCGAACAGATTGCCTGTTGGGTCAAAGAACATACAGTGAGTAAATATTAGTGCAATTCATTCTTTCCTCATTACTCAGCCTTCATCAGAAATTAAATGTCAGTCTTAGAATGGAAGGGCAGCACTTAATGTGGAAAAAAATAAGGCCCAATATTGATGTTTAACTTTGCCAAGCTGAGTGTGGGTTCCCAGTGCTACCAGGGTCTGTAGCCCAAAACCCTAAACTGGGATCATGTCTATATTTCTTGGATGAAGCATTGAAAACTTCAACTATAGTATTGGGTGAAGTGTGCTCCAAACTGATCCTGAATGTGCAGATGAATATTACATGAAACTAGGTTCAGAAATGTGCACAGACTATCACGTCAAGAGGAATCAGCTACAAAACCTTCCAGTTTACAAGGAGCAAAGAATTGTTTATGGGTTGAAAAACTCAGAATAGTAAAAATAAATGTCTACAAAACCAGAAACTGGGGAAGGTCTATTGGAAGGGAGAAGTGAGGGAAGAGTAGAGGGCCCCATAGGGAGCATACAGGAAGAAATATAAAACTATGAAGAGTACAGATTGAGTCTCCCGGACAGCAGATATGTTATGTCTGTGCAGCTGTATTGAATTTGCTGTTAGTTTCTTCCATTTGGAATAATCAAATCCAATTTTTGCAATCCAACTTCCCTACATGCGGACATGTCTTGGATCTCAGCTGATGCTCCATAACTGACACCTTGTGAAATTAATGCCAGTACCAATAGGGCTGATGTGTAAGTGCAATGCAGGTTTTGCCCTCTGGCTTTCTCTTTTCACTCTTCAAGTGTCCTTGATTTTCACTGACTTTAGTAATCCCCCCTTGTATACACTAGTCTACCATAATCTTGGAGTGACCATTGCTGGAGTTAAGATGAAGGGGACTAGCTGTCTGCTGAGTCGAGCAGTGCACTTCAGAGTTGTCTGAGCACTGATGTAAATGCAGTTTTTGTACAACTGTAACCGTATCAGCTTGGAAACAGATACAGTTTGAGAGCTGTGCCGCTTTAAGGTATAAAGGTGTAAATGTGCTTGTATTAGTATAACTTGTTCTCAGAAATTTTCAGGAATGAGCTATTTTAATACAAACACCTTTTATATCTGTGTCCACATTAGAGGGTCGTACTGCTTCAACTATGCTTGTTGCTGAACTGGTAGTTTTAATAGTACAGAAGCTGTGCGTAGAACAGTTCTGAGATGAAGGTTGAGACAGGCTGATTAAAGTACAGAGATGGTTTGTGCTGAAGTTAAAGGGTTGGACTTACCTACTAAAACCCTACTTTCCTCCTCCTGTTCATGCAGCACGAGAACATTTTGGCGTTATGAATAAAATCTCAGCCGCTGATATGACTCCACATTCACCTGTTTGCACCCAGTCTCCTTAAGATCTTTTCTGGCAGTTCCCATAGCACTTTGTTGAAGTGCCCCGGCCCCCCCCCCTCTCTCATGCAGCACTTTGTGCTGTTCTTATCACCAGAAAGTGACTGACAGCAAGAGACTTGATAAATTTGCTCTATTAGATGGGATAAAGTGAATGGGAGTGGGCTTCTAACGTGCTGGCCATCTGCAGAGGGGGCAAAAATCTTTAGATTTGGAATTGCTAGTACAAAAGTTTAACCTCTCTACTTTCATATCCCTACAGCAAGCATTCAATATCTCCAGGGAGCAGAGCTGGCTGTGCTACAGGTGAACAATAATCAACAAATGTGTGCCCAGTTTGACTTTCAGAACAGCCTGCGACTTCAGGTCCGCCCAGATGGAAGCCGAGTGAGTGAAGAGACATTTGACAAATGGTTTTCTAATCCACAGCTCTGTTTCCTCTTCACTTAATCAGATAGCAAGGCTGTCAGCAAATAGCACAGAATTCTTAAGAGGAAGGATGGTCTTGTGATTAAGGAAGTGGAACTGGGACTTAAGAAACCTGGGTTCAGTTTCCAGCTGTATCTTCTACTTCCTCTGGGTTGTTAGGCGAGTCAGTTACTATGTGCCTTAATTCGCTATCTGTAAAATGTGGACAGTGTCAATGCTCCCTTTGTCCTGCCACTTCTGTCCTTTGGATTCTGATTGCACACTGGCAACTGCAACTATGTATGTATTACTGTGTTTATACAGTGGCCTGGATGCTACTGTAATACAAATAATCTTGGTAGTGATTGCATCATATAGGGTAGTCATGGCATGTACAGCATCATTTTAATTCACGCTTCTCTTATGCCCCAAGTCCTCTTTTTTTTTTTTTTTTTTTAGCATACTCTGAAAGAAAGTACAGGGGTAAGAGTCTTTCCCAACCCTCTATTCATTAAGTACCTTATCCTGTCACCTGCATACTAGGTAACATACCTTTTACCCCAATCCTTAGGGCTCAAGGCATAACTTAGCAAAGAAACCCACACCATCCCTATCTGTAGGGTTCCTGGGGAAAGGCACCTACCCTTACTCAATTCACCCTTCAGAGTCACCCAGGCTTCAGGGCTCTGGGTGTGACTTGGTTAATCGAAGCACCCACCTGTTCCCAGTTTGTAGGGCTTCAGGTATCATTCTCTGTGGGTTTGCAGGATCTTCTACCAGTGAAGAAACCTTGCACAGTAATATCCATATTCTCTATCTTAATTACCAAATCAAAACATACACACTAAGTATATAATGTTCACCACTTCCAATAAGGCAGAGAGACTTCTGGGGGCCAGTCAGTATTAGATTGTCTGGGGACTCCAATGCCTTGCGAATCATACCATGCAGAAGCTGAAGTCTGGCATTTCTGATCTTCGTGGGCTGTGTCCTGGAGTTAGGTTCCAAAATAACTTCCTTTTGGACCTCAGCTTTTATAATATGAAACTTGGGTTCCTTTTGAGCTGTACCTTAACCAATCATTTAAAACTACAAAGCACCTATGCTAGGTCATTACAAAAGTTTTTTAACCAGTCATATCCCACCACCTTAACTGATTTAAGTAGTACAGTTGTGCAACAGACAAACTATCAAAGAACCAGACAAATCATTCAGAAAAACAATAGTGGAGTGGGTACCTTAGCGACAAAACAAAGTGTAGATTTACAACCACAACTGTTAAATGATTCCTTGCCAGACAGAATGCTATCAAAGTTTTCTGTAAACATCTTGAGGTCTGTTTCTCTGTCTGGTGGTGGTAGTTATTAGGCCAATATCACCTTCTGAACAGCCTGATACTACATTGTTTTGATGTAATTTTGGGAATGTGAAGATGTGACTACATGCTACTTAGTTTATAGCTGCTGCTGTCTCATCTAATATGACTGCTACCGCTTAGCCCAGGGGTAGGCAACCCCTGGCATGTGTGCCAAGGGTGGCATGAGAGCCCATTTGGAGTGGCATGCAGCATCCTCTGCAATGCCACAGAACTTGTGGCTCCTGGGCAGCTTCTCTCAGGGGCAGCTGGGGCGTGGAGGGTCCCCAGTGTGCCCATGTTCCAGGCATGGTGTGGAAGAAAAATGCCTGGAATGGCATCTGTCCATGGTGTGCAGCTGCTAAGGAGCCGCATTGGGTAGCTACTCCCCTCAGCATGCCTGCCCCCCCCGCCCCGAGGAGCTGCTCCGAGCAGCTTCTTTCCATGGCATCCCTGGGGACCTTTGTCCCCAGACATGCTGCCAAGAGGAGCCACTACAGGCAGCTTCTTTCTGTGAGTGGCTTCTTTCAGCAGCATGCCAGGGAAGCCAGCCCCCCCGGGCCGTGCCCTAACCTCCAGTCATGGCTGCCACCAAATTTTCAGGCAGCTGCTGCTTTTACTTCTGTGGAAAGAGCCACCACACTGGCTGACAGTCAAGGAGCAGGGGCCAGCACAGGGATTGACAAAGGTTTCAGACCCCTGGTTTAGCCCAAGAACAAGGTATAGGTTTAGCCAAAAAAACAAGGCTTCAGGCTTGACTTAATCCAGAAAGAGACTGAGTACAATTTCTAATGGGAAGATTAGTATTTCGAGGCACCTCTAAGGATCAAGCCTAATTAGGCTGTTTAGGAAAAACTCTGGTCTCCAGGACTGTAGTGACCTTCCACAGAATTTTGACATCTTCACTGATGTAAAAGCATTTTGAGTAATGAAATGGAAGCAAGAAGCATCAAGGCAAAGCAGTTAGGAGCAACACGTATGAACGTGTACACTTAAGTAGCACTGCAGCATTTATTCTGACTTGCAACAATTAACTTGTACAAACTGTTTTGGAAGGTACAAAAACTTCTTTTTTTGGTCCCAACTTCCCTATTATTACTTAACCTCTCCTCAGCATGAAACGTACCTGAAATCTGTACAAACAACTGAGACTTTTGAGTTGTGATTCCACCATTTCATCACAGAGTTTCTATATAGAGATTTAGAACTCTGCAAAAGTAGTTTTACCCTTCCCATTCAAAACAAGAGAGGTTTGGGCACACTGAGACAGGGCCAGGGGAAATCTGGACAGGTTTAATGAGCTTAGAGTCCATTTCTTAAACTAGCTGCTCCAAAGGATGAAGAGTAGGGGAACAGAACAGGATCAGCTATTAATTTCAATGTCTTAACAAGTCAGTTGTGTGATAGACTCTCTTCTTATCCTTTATTTCAGTGGAACTTCACTTTTAACCGCTTTGAGGTGGAGCCTGGCCAGATGTACCAAGTAACTGTCCATCACCTGCCCAAACTGGGCACCAATGGTGACCACAACTCCAAATCAAAGTATTACAAAGTGCCTGGTAGGGGATCCTCTGTTATATTAAACTGTAAGATGGGAACATCAGTTTGCCAGTACTGAGGCTGGGTTTGTTTCCAAGTTCCAACCCGGATGAGTCAAACTGGAATATGACTTGTGAACAAGCATAGTTAGGGAGCTGGGTGGCTGATAGAATTCTAAGAGCTGCTTTTCTCTCATACTTCAAACAATAAATGTTTAGTTTACGCTTTCACAGTGTTACGGTGGTTCCTCCTCTGTCCAGGTTCTGTGCTGCAGCACACTATCTCCTTCACATTCAGACTGTCAGACGCTCACATGGGTAGTGTCCCACAATCCAAAAATATAAAATATGGCAAGTAGGGGGCAGAGCATAAACTTGTGCTCTAGGTAACAGAGTGAATCTCTGCAGAGAGAGGCAGCACACACAAGTCATTGTGTGTTCCATGGAAAGCAAGACTGAAATTCTGTGGCCTAGTCCCCGGATTTGGCAAGGTTTCCATGTGCAAACTGGAAATTCTTCAGCAGCTTCAGATAGGCTTTTAAACATTGGAATTAATTAAATATGAAATACAATAGTCAGTACAGTAGCTGGTCTGGGAAGCAGTTTAAATTCTGGAGTAAATACACTTTTTCTGCTAAAAAGCTCAACAGTGAAATAGGTGGAAGTGACACCCTGTTCGGGGGAGTGAGGCAATTCACACCTGTGAGTTAATCTGTCAGGCTCTCTACAGACTCAAAACCAGCACAGCATTGTCTGTTATCTCCTGCATAACTGGAAACATAAGCCAAATTTTTAAACCAGAGTTCCTAGAATTAGGCTTCATATTTAGGGGAAGATTTTCAAAGACAAAATTGAAGAAAGATGTCTGACAGCCCTTTGTGCCTTTGCAAATATCCCCATAAAAAAGTAGCCTGATTTTTCATGGGAATTCCAGCTGACTGAACTGGCCACTTTTTATTTATGCTCCTAAAAATTGATTTAGGAACCTAACTTAGACACCTAGGCCTGAAAATTTGCCGATATTTTAAGTGAGCTTAACTTCTGTGACAGAGTTCTGCAGAGGAGGGTTGGTAGCAAATCTGCAGTTGCAAAATCACCAAACAGCCTCAAGTATGAAGCTAGGAAATCAAACTAGGATCTTGGTTTTCAGGGTTGTACTTTAGTGTTCGTGACTTTTACCAATTGCAAATAAGTGACTCCTGCTTCTGTCCTTGGTTCACATAAAACTTAGCTTTAAAATTTTTGAGGTGGAAATAAACAGCAGATCTCCCTAGTCGTCAGGGCTTGGCTTATGATTTGTGGGACGCCAGACTGCAAATGACAGTCAGAGGTTCAGGTTACGTAGAGCTTTTCCTCTGCTAGAGTATGGAATGGGCAGTGAGTTATTCCATGGCACTCTCCCACCAGTCACTGGAAGATCACACTGGATTGAGAGCTGTGGATCTTAAATGCTCAGTTGGCTTGTATGTGTTAGAAGCTGGGACAGTCTGATTTATTCAGTCTGCAGCAGATCAATGGCAATCTGCCATGTCAAGCTCAGAGAGAAACTCCAGAAGAACATCAGTCAGCAAAGGTATTCAAGCTTATGGAACTCAGGTTGAGCTCATAGGAGATGGTGGCAGTACATCTTTGGTGAAGAAATCTGTATCTGTGAACTTATCTACTTCCAGAGATCAATAGGAAATCATAACTCATCTCTTTAGAGCTGAGTACCCACCTACCTCTTTGTGCACACCTTCCCTCAGCATACGCAACAGAACAGTCCTTTCCCACTAGAAAGCTTGTCCTAGAATCACCCATAAATCATAACCTGTGTTGAGAAGACAGTCCACTCTTGGACAGAAGTGGCATACTGCTTTCAATGAATGTTTAGTGTCTAATTACTTCATTGATGGCTGAACTGAAACCAAGGGCTCCGGCCTTCTGAAGTGGACTAAAAATTGTCTGACTGTTCATTAAAAAATGTGTCCAACATTATGAACTTAAGTGCAGAGTTTCTGTGCAAAGCTCTAACAGTGTCTTTTTGCTGCAGACTGCAGGGATTCTGTGATGAAAAGAACCAAGCCATGCATGCAGACAGGTAAAGTTGGTCTGTTTTCAGTTATTACAGAAGTGGGACTTGAGAGGTGGCCTGCTTTTGAGAGTTTCAGAAACAGTTTTTTGGTTTTGGTTTTAATTCTGGGCTATTTGTACTACTTGCAGGCAGCCTGTGGGAGCCCAGTATTAATGTCAGTTTAAATGCCAAGTCACTGTTGGTGAGTTTCGACCCTGGGGTGGAGCCAGCCCAATACCGGATCCATGTGACCAGTTTCTTACGTGAGATGTCATGTATGGAGACCACACATGAAATTTCTGAGGTAACATCTTCCCTTCCGCACCTCTGCTGACACAAACCAAAACCCCTTTTTCACATTGCCTCAACAATCAACAGGAGCCCCAATCCAAGGAGAGCTCATGAATACAACTGAGCAGTTATTTCCTGAGAACTATTTTTGTGAATTTCTTCTGCATTTATTTGGGGAATTTTACACCTAGAGGTCTGGGGAGTGAAGGATCACGTTTCATAGAAGAGCCATAAGAATAATTCAAGGATTAGAAAATATGCCTTTATATTGAGGGACTCAAGTAGTCAGCCGATTTCAGTTTCACTAAGAGATTGAGGGAGGAGGGAGGCTCAATCAGTCTCATACCTACCTGGGAAATAAAATTTAAGAGGGCTTTTCAGTCTAGTGAGCAAACTTCCACTGGTCAGAAGTTGAGGCTAGACAAATTCAAACTAGAAATAAGCTGCACATTTTGAACAGTGAGGGTAATTAGCCATTGGGACAATTTGCCAATGATTGGGGTGGATTCTCCATCACTGGGAATTATTTAAATTGAAGTTGCATGTTTTTTTCTAAAGATATGCTTTTAGTTCAAACAGGAATGATCTCAAAAGAGTTCTGTTGCCTCTGTTAATCAGAAGATCAAACTAAATGATCACTGGTCCCTTCTGGCTTTCTATTCTGTGAAGCTTAGCTCTGGAAAGGAGAACCCCAAATAGTAATGCACGGGTCCTCTTGTCATGGGGAACTTGAGAAAAATACTCCTGAAATTTGACACTAATTCCCATCCCCACAGCAATTGTATATGTGTAGACTGGTTAGTTTATCCTATCCGTTCCATTCCCAACATCTCTCTTACTTTCTGTGTATTGATGTATGTTAAAATCACAAATGTGGCACATACAGCTAAAGATATCTAGCAGAGGTATAAGGCCCAATTTAGAAACAAAAAAGGCATTTGGGAGAGTGTGACTTGGGTGCTTAACTGCACAGTCTTAATACCAGAGCTGGATAAAACCTTTTGAGTCCATTTTTCACCAAAAAAAAATTCAAACTCAACAATATCAAAATATTTTGTACATTTGTGTCAATTTTGAATTGTTTCAGGCTTTAAAAACAAATGGACTCCAAAAAATCAAAGCATTGTTTTGATATTTTTGAAGAAAATGTTTTGATTTTTATTCAAAATTTATTTTGAAATATTCTGATTTTATTTTAAAATAAATATTAAAAAAATGCTCAAATCAACATAAAATTTTCAGAATTGCCAGAAAACAAAATGTTGTTTTCCCATTTCTACTTAATACTCCCTTAATTGAATAAATGGATTATAACATGTATCTTGCACTGTGCTATGGCACCATCAGTGTATTATTCTGTAGGGCTGCTGTATGGCTGCTCTCAGCTCCTCTTAAAGTGCATTACAAACTCTCCCTCAGACTAGCACCATGACATCTTGTGACCCATAAACTCCTATTGCTTTCATTCTCATTTTCCATCCCTCCTTGAGATCTGTATGCTATTTTCTTTTGCCTTCCCTCATAATCCTTTTGTCTGTTGGTCTCTGCAGACTGGACTACAGTTCCGTGTGAACGTCACTGTCAGAATCGAAAAAAACTTAAAAGCCTGTTGCAGATATGAAGTCCAGGTAGGATTTCAATTCTTTTCACTTAAGGTAGGAGGCAAGACAGTGAACAATCTGTGAATATTAAGTTGGTAGGTAGTACAACATGGAGATCTGTCCCTGACTAATCATTAATTGCCCATAGATCAGGAAAAGTTATGTCCACATCTGAAAGAACATCTTTACATGTAGATGAAATCTCTATAGACCAGTGGTTCCCAACCTTTTTGGCTCAAGGGCCACAGAGATTATTTTTACAGCCCTGAAGAGCCAGCGGAGCCCCTGAAAATCAGTTTGCCTCCTCGCTCACTGACTTCCCGCCTCCCAGGCTGCAGTAGGAAAACCACACACATCCTGTAGGCCTGTGCATTCTGTCTGATTCCCAAGGAAGTGGCTTCCCTCTGCAGCCGGGGGGATAGAAAATCAGTGCTTTCCTCTTCCTGGCTCCAACAAGAGCCCCTGCACCTATGAACCTAGGCAGAGTACACTGCAGTGCTCCCTGCAACAGCCAGTGCTGATACCCTATCCATTTGGTTGTGGCACGGAGCCTCCACTAGTCTTTTATCCCAATGGAAACATGCTATACCTGGATCTTTAGGCAGTGGCTCCATCCTGCAGCCAGCAGGAGAGGAGCCACGGGCCACTTTGAAAGCACCCTTGGGCCACACGTTGGGAACCACTGCTATAGACAGTAGTTCATCCATGCATCATTTTTCCCATCCTAATCACTCCTGAGGGACACTGAGACTGGCATAGGTGTAGGCACCCCAGTGTCCAGTTCCTGTCTTTGTGTAGAGAGTAGTCTCAGAACTCTCAATCTTCTAACATCTTGGAGAGAAATTAGGATCATAATCTTTGTCTGGAAATTTGCAGTGAGGGACAGGGTAAAGCAAGGCACAAAGTTACTTCCAGCACTGTGTTCTATTCTCTTGATTTGTTTCAACTCCAGATCCAACCATTCTTTGCCAGTTGTGGCTCCGACTGTCTGAGACATTCAGCTGTCATCCCATGTCCCTCAGAAGTTACACGTGAGGACTCCTTTCCTCTTAAATTAGATTTGCAAGAATTTATAGGTGCTAGCTGAGCCTCAATCTAACTGTCTGTTGTATATTTGATTCCTTTGCAGCTCCACCTCCTACAGGTAAAACAGTGACTCATTCCTATTCTTGTTGAAATCTTCTTTTGTGGCTATTTTCCTTGATGTAAGGCAGAATCATAAACTAACTTTGCTTGCTTGTGAGCCAGTATGCACAAGATGTGGGATTACTCCAAGTACTTATTCTGCCACAGGATGTAGATGTGTTCAGTCTGTTGCAGGGCATTCTGTATCATCAGTGTGAAGTTATTGGCAAAACAAGATATACCCGATTTGCAGATGAATAAGGTTTAATGTATAAGGATTTCTTAGTTAGTTCAAGAAAAAGCCAACTATTAACTACAACAAATACTCACTAGACCCAAAAAAGTAGTATGTTTGCTCAAGAGGCTGTATATAAGAACAGCTTGCTCCAGGAGCCCTGCCAGGGGACCAGGCTGACAGCATCTCCTGTAGGATCAGGCAGTGATTGAAGTGTGCCCCCTTGCTGGGGGGTGGCTTTTCATACTTTTCTATACACACAGGCCTTTCATTAGCTTATCTTAGGTGACATGCTTTTGTCTTTCACTTTCTCTATACTGCATTGTTAATACTAACTACGTATTTATGTTCGTACCATTATAATTGGAGCAAAACAACATCTAAGAGTGGAAGAGGCAGTGGGAAAGAGTGTGCCGTAATATAAAATGTATAAACTCTTGTCCTTGTTATCTTCAGCTATATGCAACTACAAACCCTCAAACTATGTGCTAGGTTGTACAAAATACATACTATTTAGTATCTGCTGTGGGGTGCAGAAACTGAGATACCACAAGGTTACTCAGCACTCTGTTGGTCTCCGAGGGTAGTAAAAAGCAGTCAGGTTGCTAAGGCTAGGCCTCAAACAATGGTCAAGCAGCTCAGGCCAGAGCTAGACCTCCAACTTCAGAATGCAGAAATCTAACAGCTGTCTTATTCTGTATTAAAAGGGAAAGCTTGTATGCAGTATATGCAATGTGGCTCTGTTATGGGAAGAACTACTTGTGCACAAGTATGTCACTTAAAAGGAATATGTTGGCAGCAGGAGTGTGACTTGCGTTCTGCTCAAAAGTTTGAATTTACACAGTAAAAGGAGCTTGTGATATACCAGGTACGATCCAGACTAATGAGCAGCTGAATCACCCCTGACTAGCAACATCGAGCCTGAAAATGCCTGGCTGAAGTAGCTCGCAAATAGCCTTCCAGCACACAAGCCCCATCCTGTATGTCTGTGTAATCCAGCCTGCCAGCCAGACTTCTGCTGCACTCTGCCTCTCTCCAGCTTTCCCCAACACACCAGATTTCCCCCTGGAAATGCATGTCCCCTTCTGCCCCCACCTTCTCCTGGGCAATAAACAATAAAACAAGTTTATTAACTGCAAAGAGAAATTAAGTGGGTACAAGTAGCAAGGCATAAGTCAAAACTGGTTACAAGAAAAATAAAGACAAAATGCAACCAGTGCCTAATTTAACAAACTATGTTAAATTCAAAGCAAAGTTTTCTCACAGTAGGGTCACAGACCAAACTTCTTAGGTGAAGATCCTATCTCACAGAATCCAGTGAATACTTCCTTTGTCACTTCATGTGATGGGAGTGCACCTGTCTGCATTTCTTTTTTATAGTTTGACCCCCACTTGAAAAACATTTCCAGTTGGGTACCAGAAGACAAAATTCTATGTGGAAGGATGTTCCCTGCTACTTCTTATTCACCAATTGAAACTTCTTTTGTTTCCATGCTTGGTTCATGATTCTGTTTACTACTTAAATGCAAATAAAGCAGAACACAAATTCCTTTGTTTAAGACAGATCTATTTGCCAGCTTCTTTTTGGAGCTTGCGTTGTTAACACCACACGATGGAATCTCATAACTTCACATTAACACTTGCCACACATTTTATCAGGACAGTACTAATCAGCTAATTAAGACTTTTCAAATGATGCCTTATAAGACATCTGATACAAAAATTATTAGTCAGTTGTAATGTGCTAACATGGATACATTGTCACAGCTTGTCATATATTTATATATGTTTATATATACATGTACAGTTTGGTTTGGCTTGTCTAATGACTAAAACCCTCTTAGCAGGCAAGGATAGCTCAAGCAGGTAAATTTAAATCTGTCCCAAGTTTCCAAAAGAATTTGCCTCTGATGTGAGCAAACATAAGACATTACATCCCCAAGGGGTTTTTAAAAAATTCAGAAAGTTAAGCATCCAGAGACAGGAATAACTTTTTGGCCATAATTACACTTGTTACTATTGTGGTGCTGTGAATTGGAATTAGTGGGTTTCTTACTTACCAGTACTTTTGGGGCAGGGTGCTGCTCTTCAGCTGACTTCTGCTTTTCAGTAAAGCATTTTGTCACTGGATGAGACTCCTTGGCCATTTAAAAGTATTTCTCACATTGTTCTTCTTGTGCCATAGATGATCCAGTTATGTGGGTATACTGGTGCATCACTGGCATCTGCATTCTACTGGTGGGATCTGTCATAGCTGGTGTTGTTTATATGACCCGAAGACAAGTAGGTAAGACCCTTCAGCTGGGGAGTGGAAGACTCAGAGGCACATTTGTGCTGCTCCCTAATTTCTTTGCCTGAATCCCTGTGTGATATTCTGCCTTCAGGGAATGGCCAGTACAAACTTTTTCCTTCAGCGTATAACACAGTGCTCATGTAATATCCTAATACAAACCAACCCTAACTTTCTCCAAACACCAGTTAAGTGAACGAAGGTCTGTTATGTCTCCTTGGGTTCCAATCACTGAGGTTCCACTCTTGATGAATCTAATTCCAGAGAACTGGGGCTTCACTCTTCCATCCTGTGTATTTTCTAAGTTTCCATAGAACTGAAGCTAAGTTTCTGCAGAACTGCTTCTCCAGTTCTATTCCTGTGTAACAGGGGAGCCTTAGAGACCTGAAACTCACTATTTAACCAAACTACTGATGATACAAGATCTCAGGGCTCTATAGAAACCAATTCTGCTGAAATATTTTGCATTTAGGTAGTACTTTCCAAAGATCTCAATTCTTTATAAAGGTTGTGATTTTTTTCCAGTGTGAAACAGTGAGCAAGTGATAGACCTGGAACTAGAATTGAGGTTTCCTGGAATCTTATAACTTCATATTAACACTGGTGGCACACATTTTATCAGAAAGATACTAATCAGCCAGTTAAGAATTTTCAAAAGACGCCTTATGAGACATGTCTTATACAAAAATTATTAGTTGTGTGAGATGGAGTCCAAGGTTTTTGGGTGAGGGGCCACCATAGGCATCACTGGCACCTGGCACACGGGGCACGTGCGCCGAAAGTCTGGGGCAGCCCCAGCCTCATCCCCAGCTGGCGGCGGCAGGAGCTTGAGGCTGAATCGGGCCTGGGCAAAGAATCGGGGCCAAGGGGGCGGGGACCAGGCCTGTGCCCCAGGGCTTTCCCCCAGGGCAGCGACGGTCCTGGGGGCCACATTGCAATTCTTTCCTCATTTGGGGGCCAGTGAAAACATTTTGGATAGATAAGGCATAGAAATTGATCTTAATATTAATAAAATCTGAATGGTCAAAAATTAAACATCAATTTACAAATTCAGTTTGTCTCTAAAAGCAGAAATTTACATCTCATACTTAAAACACAGTTCTGAAGTAATGTCCATTCTCCCTACAGTAATCTTCAGATATGTCTCATTTCACAACTGTATGCAAGTTTTCATTTGTTAATTAAACCACACTTTGTGAAAACTTGAAAAGGAGTTACCTTTATTTCTTTTCAGGAAACATCAGTGTGTACAGGTGGCAGGGGGACACGGCAATGCAAGGGAGGGCAGGAGTGACTGTGTTAGGTGGCGGGGGAAAGCGTGGGGAGCATCACAGGGCAGTGGCGGTTGTGTGGGGTTGTAACGGAGAGTGTGGGGGGCATGAGAACGCAGGGCAAGTGAGGACCCAGGAGGGGTGAAGTGGCAGAGGAGCATGGCAGGCCAAGGAACGGCAGGGATGCCCATGTGGGGTGGTAAGGGAGACCATGAGGGCAATGTTCCCTTTAAGCTGTGCCGGCTGCCTGGCACAGGGAAGGCTGCCGGCTGCGCACAGCTCTCAGCTGCAGTCTCTGTCCAGGCAGCAACTCTGAGCTGGGAGTTTTTGAAACTCCCGCTCGGAGTCAGCTGTCACTGAGCCTGCGCAGGCTCTCCGCACAGGCTCAGTGAGAGTTCCCCAGCCAGAGGAGCACTGCTCCGGGGGCCAGGGAAGGGGGCCCTAAATCCCCCCTTCCAACTCCCGGGGGGGACGACGGGGGCTGGAGGCTGCTCTGCCCGCTCGGCTTCACCGCAGTGGGGTGGAGCAGTCAGCCCAGACTACCCCAGCCGGCTGCACCTCCCTGGGGTGGAGGGGACCGGCACTGAGCTGTGGCGTGTGGAGTCAGGGCACTAGAGCAGCCCACCCCGCTCTCAGAGTTTCGGCTGCTTTGCGCCCGCGCCCCCCCCCGGTCTGCTCCATGGCCTTGCGGGGGGCAGGTGAAGCAGGAAACTCTTTGGGAGCGGGGCAGGCCGCTCCAGCACCCTGACCCCACACGTTGCAGCTCAACGCTGGCCTCCTCCATCCCTTGGGAGGTGTGGCCAGCTGGGGTAGTCTGAGCTCTGCTCCGCTCTGCTGTGGTGAGGCCGGGTGGGGAGCAGAGCTTTGGGGGGCAGGGTTGGGCCCATGTGGGGGGGCCGCGCAGCAAGCAACATGTTGCTGAGCTGCATCAGCCCCTTAGAGGGAACATTGCATGAGGGGCATGACAGGGAAAGAGTGGGATGGTAGGGGAGCATAGTATGGCAGGGAAGAGTGGGGTGTGGTGTGGTGGTAGGGAGCATGGGGAGCACTGGCGCTGGGTGGCAGGACACTGCTACTCCCTGCCTTGCACCTCTGCTTTCTAGGACCCCCTGGGCCTCCGCAGTTTTGATGGGTTGCTCTGGCCACCCTGGGCCTCGTGACCTTCCCAGCCCCCTCCAGGTTCTACTAGCAACCCAGGCCCTGCTGCTGCAGCTGCTCACCCAGACCTCCGCATCCTTGCTGCCCCCTGCCCCTGGATCCCTGCAGCCTCCCTGCCACCCCCACTGGGCCTCTGTCACCCTGAGCTCTACTGCCCTCCCTAGGCTCCACAGCCAGCCTGGATCTTGCCACTGCCCTGGGCCCCATGGCTCACTGCCACTCAGCCTCCTCTGGGCTCTGCCACCACCTCCCAGACCCCTTTAGCCTTGTCAGATCACGCCAGACCTCTGCAGCCACCCCAGGTCTGGCTATTGCCCTGGACCCTCTAGTTTCCACTGCTGCCTCTGTGGCCTCGCAGCCACCTCGCTGGACCTCCAAAGTTTTCTCAGGCTCCATTGCCCCACGCCTTCCTGAACACCTTTTGGCCACCCCACCAGCTCCCTGATGCCCTACAGGCCCCCAACCTTACCTTGCTGAAGCTGGAGAAGCAGCCAGAGTTGCTCCCTGGCCAGGCCATTCCTGCCCTGGATCACATCTCAGGGCAGGAGATTTAAAAAGGCTCTGGTCTGGCCCAGGTGCTGGGCAGGCTGGATTCCAGCCTCTAGTGGTCTGGATTCTGGCTTATGGGCCATAGGTTGGACAAGCCAGGTGTAGGTGCTTATGCTAACCAATCAGCTATTGTCACAATGATGCAACACAGCTCTCTGTGGTGATAATTTTGTCTGGGAGGAGAGACGTGATGACAAGTACTCTGAAAATGAAGTTTAATCCTCCCTCAAATTTAACATGCAACATTTGCGATGGTCAACATGAAGGATAGGCTGGCAACTAGTCGTCTGTTTTTGAAGCAGCTAGTTTGACAGGTATGCTTTCCTTTTCTAGGCTGGAGAATCGGATGGGTAAGAGAGGAGAAAATACCTGACTTTAGAGTGCTGTCCCTCTTCTCTGAGAGAGAGAGAGACTGCATAGCTGACTATGGGAGAAACTTCATGAGCAGATTCCTTAATCTGCAGTGAGTGCTTTTCATTAGGTTAGCTGTCAGAGAACCCCCTTCATAAGGCTCTGATTTCTAGCCCAGTATTTGAAGGGCACAGTTTATTCTAAAATCTTACTTAATATCTCTTTAGATTTGACTATTTGTTTTTAATCTTTCAGGTTTCCAAGGTAGGAAATGCAGCAACAGCATCATGTACCCGGGTAAGAGATGCTTTCTGTACTGTAGGAGAACCTATACGGTCACACAAACTTCCCTTCATGCCAGGGGTGTTGCTACCCTGAAAAAATATGTGGGGCCCAGGCTCTGCCCCATCCCACCCTACCCCTGACTCCTGGCCCTGGGGCCAGATTGGACTCCCGATTGGTTCTGGGCTGGAGCGGGATCCTGTCTCTGGTGGCCTGGTCCCTGGGCCCCTGGCCAGGCCTGGGGCTGGCTCCTGCCACCGATGGCCTAGCTCCTGAGACCCCCAGCAAGGGGCCGGATCTGGCTGGTGACCCAGACCAAATCGGGCTGCTGTCACTGGCAGCCTAGCCCCAGGTCCCCAGCTGGTGGGTGGATCAGACTCCTGCCTTGCCGCCTCCAGCTCAGAGTGCTGGTCCCAGCTGGGCTGGCTGGCTCAGGACTTGGGGCACTGGCCTAGGGACCAGAGGCCAGTGCCTCTTGGACCCAGCACCAGCAACGCCCATGCTTCATGCTGCACATTCTAGGAACCTACCTTAACTGTCCTTTGGGAACAGTATTAGGATTATTTAGCTATTGATGTTCCCTGATACTAACATTGCTCAGCAAACTTAAAGCTGCTGTTCTTAACCAAAAGTAACTGATGGGCCACCAGCAGCCTTGGATAGAGAACAACCTAGCTGTGAAGCTTTTGCATTTACGCAGGGGACTGCTGCTTTATAAAATGAAATCTTTCAGAAACTGTGGGCCTGTACATGAGATGAGAACAGGGTGTAAGTGTATTTGTCCATCTGTGTCTTCTAGAACTAAATTTGCTTTTTTGGGGACCCTGTCAGGATAGGGTGCTCCACTTTCCCTTGAGGGCAAGAGGAGTACTTTGAGTTGGTTGGCTTTTTCACTAGAGTAAATTGGCAGCTGAAAGGAAGCTCTCCTTTCTTGCTTGTGGGAGAACCTCAGGAGAGGGAGGAGGGGCTATGTCAGAAGGGCCAGGTCTCTGGCTTTGTGGAGGTTTGATCTTACCATGTTTTATTGATCTGTGCAGTGTGTCCTTGGTTAGTTAATTGCTTCTGCATTACCCAGATACTACTTCAGCAAATGTTATCAGGATACACAATTGTGGGTTTTTTGTGTTTTTTACTTTCAGAGCTGACAGATGCAGAGCTGCCTAAACCACTTCTGAGATCCCGGAAGGTTTGGATTGTGTACTCGGCTGACCATCCACTCTATGTAGCTGTGGTGCTGAAGTTTGCCCAGTTTTTGATCACAGTCTGTGGTACTGAGGTAATCCTGGACCTGCTGGAAACGCATCAGATTTCAGAGATTGGAGCATTACCGTGGCTTACACGACAGAAAAAGGAAATGGAAGAGCTCTCTTCGAAGATCATCATTTTGTGTTCTCGGGGAACCCGAGCCAAGTGGCAGGCTATGCTTGGGAGGGAGGGAACAGCTGTGTGTCTCAAGCAAGATCAGTCGCGGCCTAGTGGAGACATGTTCACTCCAGCCTTGAATTTGATCCTGCCAGACTTCAAGAAGCCGGCTTGTTTTGGCACATATATAATCTGCTATTTTGAGGGCATAAGTGACGACAAGGATATTCCTGATCCATTCAATGTCACATCCAAATATCAGCTGATGGACAAGTTTGAGGACATTTACTTTCTGATCCAGGATATGGAGAAATTCGAACCAGGACGGATCCATCAAATCCAAGAGATCACCGCTGACAACTATGCTGAAAACTCCAGTGGCCAGAAGCTGAAAGAGGCAATACAGAAATTCCAGACATATCAGGAAGAACACCCTGATTGGTTTGAGAGAGAGAAAAAGTTCTCAGAAGATGAGGACCTGCAGTCTCTGGACAAGGAAATACTAGAGGAGTTCATGCAGCCTGAAAGGGTAATCACAAAACAGCAGCCACACTTTCAAGAGCCTGAACACCATGGCTGTTACGAAGTTATCCTCCATATGAATGAAGATGAGGGTGAAAGTTTTAAACTGCTCCCTCAGCTTAATCCACAGGGGGATCCAACTTTCCAGACCCTGATGATCCCAGGGAGTAAGGTGCCTCCAGTTCAAATGGTGGAGCCAATCTCTCCTCCAGAAGGTGAAAATGCAACTAGTTATCAGGTGCTGACCAACACAGATTGGAGGGAAGGAGTCCCGCTGCCGGAGACTAGCGTCCTGATGAAAAACAACATCATCCTTTGTGGTGATTCTGACGTCCCACCAACAGACGACGAGAGATCTGCAAACCCCCTCCCAGATGAACTGAGGCAGCAGCTGGAAGGGCTAATGTATTCTCTTTACCAGCAAAGTATTACACCTTCTGAGCTGTCTCTCTGCCAGCAAGATGCTGAAGAGCAACAGCAGCAGGTAGTCTTCAATAACCCATGCAAATATCAGAGACAGTCAGTGCAATCAGACCAGGGCTACATCTCCCGATGTTCCCCCTTGCCTCCTGATGATCTAGTGGAGGAGGAGGAGGAGGACCAGGAACAGGAAAATAAGGTGCCTCAGTATCCGTCTCCAGAGGTCTTGGACAGTCTAAAAAGCCTCCAACAGAAACTGCTTTTCCAGGAAATTCATCATCAACCTAGCTGGGAGCACATGGGGGGGATGATGGACACAGGCCAGTCTGCAGGGGACTCTCTGCAGGATCATCCCATTTGAAAAACAGGGATGGAATGTGGTTAGTCTTTAAGGTGCCACAGGACTATCATTTTTTTTCAGCACTCTTCACGTGATCTCCTCATCCTTGTAATGCAAGTGCCCAACGTTCTAATCAGTGGGAAATCTCTCACTAATGCATACCAGCAGGAGGGAGACTTGCCAGGTGGCTGCAGTATGGTCCATCTATGTATACCTCTTAGAGTACAATTGTTACCTCCCAGTCTCTCTCTGAATGGAAGAAGATGACTGAACTGTTTAGTCCCCTGCATGTTCTGTGGAGGAATTGGTACTAAACTTGTTACTCCATAAGAAATCTGTTGTGTGCAGAATCTACTCTGTGAACTAATTAAAGGCAAATTATTGTCCATCAGGCTTGCATCTCTTAGGATGCCTGTTATACCATCTCTCTGACCTGCCACAGCAGACCAAAGTCAGGTTATGGAGGAGAGGGTAAAGACTCCGATATCGAAGTTTTTAACAGCTAAGTTTCATTGCAAATGCTGTGGAGTGGGTAAGTAACACCTCAGATCACAACCAGTGGTGACAGGCCTGAACAGACACACTTGTGTTAGCAGATGGGATTTTCTAGTGCATTACACACGTTAATATCTTAAAACTTGCCTGGCCACTAAGCAGTGTAGCAGGATGTCTGAGCAAGGATTTGGATGAACATTTTTAAAGGGGGTGGTTTGTTTCCTTGATACTTTCCCTTTAACCCATGATGAGTGGAATACTCTTGGAAAGCAGCAATACCCAAAGAAACATAAGCTTGATGGACAGAAAATGGGACTGGAGCATCCAACACAATTACAGCAGGAAAAAAAAGACTGTTTTGGGACTGCATGTTGTCTTCACCTCAGATCAGAGAAGATGAGTTTTCTCTATCGCATGGCTATTTCCGTCCAGAATATTCTGTCCATTTCTGGGTATCTGTGTCAGAAAGATTTGAAACTGGAGATCTGAGAAGAGCAGTAAGAAAAAATAAGTAGGAAGTATAGCTTGAACAGAAGGTGCCTACAAATGGGGATTATAACCCACAAGTGAGCGATGGTGAAGTGAAACCAATGTAAAATGGCTCCTGGAGATGTAACTAGTATTAATGTGAAGTTGAACAAAAGAAGTCCAGCCTAACCATTGAGAAACATTTCCTAAGAGTGGATTATGGAGTAGGCAAACAGTGACAGAAACTCCATCCTTGGAGATATTTCAAAATTGGTTTTAACAGCCTTTGAAAATATTCTCTGTAGTGAACAACCCAGCATCCCCAACCTGGGGGGATGGGCTAGTTAGAATGTCCTCCTCTATCCTGTAAGAAAAGTTAACTATTTAAAATGGAAGATTGCTCCATGCACTGTGGCGGCTTGCTCAGCGTAGCCAACCAGGGAATGGCTTTTTGAGGAGTAAAAGCCACCTAGTCAAACTGCCTTTTTATCTGTTTCCTCTTTTGGGATAATAAAGAACTGATAACTTTCTACCTTGTTAATTCAACATGTCAGACAACAAGGTGTAACCTTATGTCTTGTGTTTACATGAAACATTTTTCCAGTTCAGGGATGACTGATTTTTTCTGATTGTATTCAGCCTATGCTAATTACATCTGAACAAGTTCAAGTATTTTGTTTTTATAATTAGTATGCTGGCTTTTTCAAATGAAAGGTTTGAGCACCTGATACTCATGGTGCCCCTTCTCACTATGTAGCCAATACTATGATATACTTTTACAAGTGTGTATTTGTGTGTAGTTCTTTTCTAATTTGCTTTTTTAATTAACGGAGCAATATACTTTTAGAAGTTGATCACACTGAAATGATTAAAGGATCCAGAATGTCATGCTGCTTTTGATCCTCTCCTGCCATCCCCAGCCACTTCCCTCTAGAACTCAACACAAAGCATTGAAGTATGAAACTACCTCTCAGCCAGTAAACCAAATGCCAGAAACATTCAGGAAATGAGGTGCTACCTGGGATGAGTGAGGAGAGGGGAAACCTTCTCACTGAAAGTGTGCCTCTAGCTGTCAAAATTTGTCTGTAGGAGTTATAGATTGAATGAATGCAGGACCATCAGCAACCAGAACTAGCCAACTGTTAGTGGCTGTACAGCTGCAAAGCAGCCAACAGAAAAGTTCCTGCAATGAACAGAGCTTGGGACCAAGAATTATCTTCATTTTATGTCTTCTATAAAACCAACAGGATGGCTTGGGGCTAACCACACAAATAGCACTGAACTCAACATGCGCTACAATAATTTCCTCTTTGATCACTATGATGGGTGGGAGAGGAGATTCCTAGGCTTGTCTCAGGATGTCATGGTCTGTATGTCAGTTTCCTCTACTTTCTGTTAATGTCTGGTGATGAGACATGGGTGTGTGATGATTGCAATGACCACTGGAGGGCAGATGAGCTCTTAGGCAGATCTTATGGGGATCCCAACCTGCTCCCTACCAGTCACACAGGTCGTAGCCGGTTAAGACCAAGGGGTGGTGGTCCCCCAGCCTGGGAAAAAGACTAAGGTCTAGGGGAGGGGTCTGAGGATGAACAGGGAAGAGAAGGACAGTGCTATGGCAGGGACCTAAGGGAAGGGATTCCCAGAGCATGGCCCTGGTCCTCCAGGGGGCCTGCTGTTGTAACCTCTAGTTAACCTGCTGGTCAACCTTCTCTGCTGTGAACCTGAATGCTGATAAACCCATCTGACTTCCATTCTGGCTGAGTCTCACTTCTGACTGGATGGTGGGTTGTCAGGCCTTTGGCCCATGGAGGAACTTTTCAGGACCCTCCTGGGGAGGGGAGCTCCTATAGGGGAATTAGGTGGAGCCAGGGGTCAGACCTTCTGAAGCTGGATTTGGGAGATGGCAGCATGGTGACCTGGGCTGGACTGGGGCAGACTTTGCTGCAGCAGAGTCCTGATCAGCGGGGACTAGAGAGGCCCTAGGTGTGATTCCCGAGGAGCTCTGTCACAATCACTGAGCGGGGAAACAAATGTTATTCCTCTTAGAGATTGGGAAAGAGAGGTGCAGATGAGCTTCTGGTTTTTTATGCTTTTGTTTCATGGTAAGCCACTAAAGACTTTACAAGTACATGCAGGGGTTTTGGTAAGTCCTTTTCAAAGGTGCATAATAAAACATTCTGCAACTAGTGAGCTCAGACCAGAAGTGCTATCTGAACTGGGTACTGAACTTGCTTACACCCTTCTCAAGCAGTTGCCCTTTAGATTGAAATTTCTCATTTTTGTTATGAGGGAGGAAGTGAAGGTTGAAGAAAATCAATTGTTTTTAAGTAATCAAAGGGAAGGGAGGAACAGACAATCTTGAATGAACATTTTAATGCAGACTCTTGGCATTTAATCTGTGAATATACTCTCCAGTAGCCAAATCCAATACACTAGTAAACTCAGAGACAAAGACACATTTGGTCACAAATGTCTAATTTTATTTTAAGAACAATCTCATTTATTTAAAAAATACCACCTCAGTTTGATGCTAGTGGGGATGCCAAGTTTCCTTGTGCCAAAGGTTGTCTCTTTTCTCTAATTCCATTTTCCCCTCTTTCAATTAACTAGCCTAATGTGTAAGGGGCCTGGGCAGAACAGCTTCTCCCCTACCTGTTTGAATTCTGGTGCAGGGGTAATCTGTACACTGGCGTATGATAGAGAGCACTAGAGGCCTTTACCTTCATATGGCACATCTGCTTTAGCAAAAATACTGACTTAAGATGGTAATTAGAATGTAACAGAGTGTGGGGAAGGCAGGCTTTACATATAACTCAGAGTTGAGAAGTGGATTAGATGGGGGAGGTAGAATTTGCAAATTGTGTAGGTACTCATTCAGCAGAAGAGGACAATCGACTTAGAGGGGAGTTACAGAAAGCTACAGCAGGCTTTATAAACAAAAGAAATTTAAGAACTTAAATATTTGTCTTTTATAACTGGTGATTAAAAGTGGTAATACAGCTCCCAGTTTTGACTCAAGGTGTTTCATCAAATCAGAGGTACTAAAAAAGATACATGCTAGTCAAACAACTGCTAATTCAGTTTGGGGCGGGGGGAGGGGAGCAGGACCCAACAACCAGTACTGGGAACTACTCCATATGTCAATGAGAGAACTTTCCTACAGGGGAAATGATTGCAAAATCTATGTATGCTGAGCCTCAGCTATATGCTCAACTCTATTGTGAAGCAGAGCCCTAATGTAACCTTTAAGATGAATGCACTGCTTATAAAATCTCACTGTGCTGCTACAACATTTTTTTTTAATAAAGAAAAAGCCTGCCATCTCTCTGTATAGTTAAATGTCCACTGTGCCATTTCCACCCCAGTGTCTGTTACATGGGTGAAGGCAGCTGCTGTTGAAACAGCAGGTTCATTGCAATTGAGATCTACCATAAAGTAACATCAGAGTTCTGTGAACAATTGTGCTGGGATGCCTGCTGTCTGAACAGGACGGCAAAGTGCTAGTGCCTCACAGGGGCCAAATTCCTCATGTTCTGTAAGTCTTTAGCATGAGTAAGAAGAGCAACAGCATTCAGTTCTAGCAAGCACAGCTTTTCTCTCCCCCTCATTTTGGTTATTTTGTTCTAGTCTAGGATTTGGCTGTTTGATTGCCGGGCATGGAGTACTCTTAGTAAGGAATCAGGTCCCTAAACTGTTAGAATGAAACTTTGGTTCTTTGAGAATAGTAGGTTTTTGTTTAACAGTGACCTTGTAGGGTTGAGGAATCCCTATGTATGTTTGGGTACGCCTTACAATTCTTCCTTTTGGCCAGGAAACTAACATGCCCTTGACATCTCACATCAGAGAGGAAAAGTCCACAGTACTTATAGTTTTACAATCACAGTTACTCACAGCACCAACGTGGTCCAGACAAATAAGTTACAGAAGAAAAGCCCGTGGGCCAAATGAACACACTTGCCCTTAACAAGCATTTTCTTTCGGGCTCAGATAGAAATAAAGCACTGGTGGGAATATTACACCATTCTTTGCTGCTGCCTCTCCTAGTGACTGTGCTCCCCCTGCAGATCAAACAGATGGGCACTTCATGCCTGCCCTTCCTGAGTCAGAGCTGAAAGCTGCCAACATGTTTGGAGGAGAAGAGCTTACTGGCACTGATACAGTTCCATGGATGGCACGCAGAGGAAAAGTCATCAGTCTGTAAACATTTTGTAATAGCAGTGCCTGCTTTAAGGGTAGGACATCAGTGGCAGCAGCTTGGGTTTGAACACCATGACTGAACTGAAACCCAAGAGTTAAAAGGAGTGTAGGTACATGTATGAGGAAAGTCCCCGTTAAGGTGTATGATAACTCGCACAGGCTTTGACTCATGTGTAGTTGCACTTTGTTCCCTCTTCCAATGGGGCAGGACAGTGCAGTAAAACCCTCCATGAGTACAGTACTATCAAAAAGCAGCTGTGAAGGGAGAAAGTTACCTTTTAAATCTTAGTTGCTCTTACTTGAGCACCAGTTCTGTGGTTCCAAAGGCAGCTACAGCTGAGTAAAGGGACATGCCTGGAGGTGGACCAAACTGAATCACAGACCTTTTAAAAACTAAGGACAGCTGCAAGTCAGATGATAGGTTGCTTTACAACTGATGACTCTTCTACCCCAAACTTCACCTTCATGCACATGGAGGACAGACAGTGGTGGGATATGGTGGGTTGTACCAAAGCATGAGAGACACCCTGGACCCTTTCGCAGGGGACTTGTACCACTTCACTGTCAATGTCTGGACGTTAAATGAGGTTCAGCACCTAGCCCAGTCCAAACAGCACCAAGATACCCCTCCAGGGGCAGAAAGGATCAGTTCACAGGCTGCTTTCTCAGCTCTGTGGGTGTAGGGTCTGTATACTTACAGCCAACCTTCCCAGCAGGTCTAATCTCAGTGGAGGGGGCCCTTACTGTCCACTTAGGAAATGAACACTGATCTGTAAAACATGCATATCCACAGAAAAACACCACCCCCAAACAAATGGCTGCTGCTGCTGCTGCTGCTTGAAACAAGCAGGTGACCCTGTTCTCACCGGAAATATTTTGATGCATGAAGGGATTTAGTTCCCCCTAGACCATGTCCATTGCAGACTCGCTTGTCTCTTTAGCACATAAAAAGTCAGAACAAGATTCAAGCACAGAGGTAGACATTTTCAACAGGGAGAAGAGTGGCTCCCAGGAATTGGGAATTTAAATTTCCTGGTCACAACCCTCTTCCCAACCCCAACCCCAACCCCCCGAGGGTTCAAAGTTTCTTCTTCTTTTCACCTCAGCAGACCGAAAGCAGAGATTGTACTGTTGCACGAGAAATGGTTGAACGCAAACCTCTTTCTAGTCTTGCATGCGGAGGCCAGACATACAAGTAGCTCTAACCATCACTTAGTCTTGCCCGTCGTGAAAATCAGGAGCAGTTAAAACAGTCCACTGGTCTCCCTTGGTTAGGTGCTGGGAAATAATGAAGAACCAATGAAACCCATGTTGCCACTGAAGGACATGATGCAAAGATGATATGGCAAACAATAGAAGAAATAGACACCACAAAAGATGCAGAGGCCAGAGGAGACCTACTGCGAGGACAGGCGTCCTTCCCCAGAAAAAGTTTCTACATTATTATGCTCCCTAGGTAAACGTTCCTGTGATGGATTTGTTCAGGGTGAAGGGAAACGTGTTAACCTTAAAAAAACAAAACAAAAAAAAAACCCCAGTGTCCTTTCCCTGCTCTTAATTACAATGTCAGAGATGTTGTGGGACCCTGAGCAGGCAGAGTAGTGCTGCCAAGCAGGAAAGACCAGTGATAATGTGGCCAGCCTGGCATGTGGGGTTAACACCCCCCCACACACACACACACCCCAGTTTTGGGGGTTGAATAACTTGCCCTAGCTGCAGTGGCTGTATTGCTGAGTGATCTTCTGGTAGCTGCAAAGGAGCTGAGCAATTCAGACCAGTAGGTGGCTTGGGCAGGAGGTGGGTGGGGACCCTGAGTTCTAGGACCTGGTATCTAGTGCCCTGCAAAGCCCTGGATATCCACATCCATGGATGCAATAAGCATATCTGCGAACCACTGCTTCTTTCAAATGCGGATCCACGTATTTGTATCCGTACAGGGCTCCAGAGGTATTGCCTCTTGAGTCCCCACAATCAGTAGTGTTAGCAGGCCTCACGGTAGCAGGGGGGCCAGTGAAGGGCTCCTGGCCAGCTCCTCAGGCTGGGGAGAGGCAAAGATGTGGTGTGCCCCCCCCCCCTTCTGTGCTAGGTGGCTGAACTCAGAGCAGGCCCAGGGGGCAAGTTTAACCTCTCTCCTAGGGGTTAACGTGGGCCCAAACAGCCTGGCATGCCATTCCGGAGCCCACTATTTTTAGGGATTCCGTGTTCTGGGGCCCCTAAACATAGACAATGGAACCGGAACGCTGCGTTCCGGGGCCCACCAGTTAAAATAGCAGGCCCCAGAATGCAGCGTTCCGGTTCCACTTTCTATTTTTAGGGACTCCGAATACTAAGCCCCTAAAACTAGAAAATCCCAGAATGGCCTTCCTGGCTGTTCCAGCAGGCAGGGGAGCACGGCGTGGTGTGTGAGCCGCACTGCGCATGTGCAGGCTGCACTTGGAGGCAGACGTGCAGCCTGTCCCTGGCACCAGCGTGCAGCTGCCAGTAAGCCTGGGGGCAGCAGGCTCATGCTAGGGGTGGGCTGGAGGTTGGTATTGGGGGCAGGGGGTTGATTTGGGGCGCAGGTATTAGGGGAGCTGGGGTAGAGTGCTGGCATGCAGGAAGGGGGGGGGCACTTGATTAGGAGCATTCTGGGGGGCTCCCCCAAACTATACTTTAACCCCTGCTCCCCCCATCTGGCAAGTCAAGCCCCCATGACCGGGGAAGGTGGAGAGGTGAGAGGGCAGGGAGAGGTCGGGGGGGGGGTGCCCTTCTGCACCATGGGCCAACCCAGGCACAGGGCCACAAAAAGC
>ML681994.1:1707698-1847762 GCA_007922195.1 Podocnemis expansa | reverse complement strand
CGGCAGAAGAAGATGCCCCAGCCGGCCGCCAGCACCAGGTCGGTGGCGATCCAGCTGCACCAGTAGAGGTCGGTGACGGCGATCAGCTACAGGTCGAAAAGAACGCCAGGCACCACAACAAGCACCAAGGACAGCGCCTTGTAGCCCCAGCGCGGCCCGCCGCCGCCGCCCGCCGCCGCGCCCCCGCCCGGCCCGGCGCCCGCGTGCAGCTCCGCCGCCGTCATGCTGCTGCCCGAGGCCGGGGAGGAGCCGGCGGGGGCCGGCGCGGCCGGGGCCGGCACCAGGGGTTTGCTGATGCTCGCCTCCTCCTCCTCCTCCTCCGCCCCGCTGCTGCTGCTGCTGCTACTGCTGCTGCTGCTGCGGGAGCGGGCCGAGCCGGCGCCGGAGGAGCTGCGGCCGCCCGGGAAGCGGGGCGGCGGCTGGAAGGAGCCGGAGCAGGAGGAGGAGGAGGAGGAGCCCGAGCGCTGCTTGCAGACGGCTCGGTGCATTGTCCTCCCCGGCCCCGCAGCCCGCGCCCCCGGCCGCACCGAGGCGGGGATGGGGGCGGCAGAGCGGAGCCCCCGGCGGGCGCGCGGCTGCGGCGGCGGCGGCGGCGGCAGCGGGAGGAGCCGGCCTGGATGATGGCGGAGGAGGTGGGCGGCGGGGTGGAGCGGAGGGAGGCTGTGCATGTGCAGCCGGGAGGCAGGGCCGCCCAGGGGTGAGCTGAGCCGAGCCCCCGGCAGGCAGCGCCTGCAGGAGGCAAAAGGCTCCCTGTGGGCTCCGGCCGCCCGCCGGCTCACCCGGCCACCCCCGGGCGGCACCACACCCGGGGCCCAGGAGCGTCGCTGGCCCTGGAAAAGACCCGGGGCACAGGGCCAGGCCGTGCCCACCCAGGCCGATAATTCATCAGGCTCCTGCCGCCTCCAGCCGGGCCCCAGGTCCCTGGCCAGTCTGGGGACCAGGAGAGGCAGGCGCCGCTGCGGGTTTCCCGGCCTCGATGCCTGGCTGGCCGGGGAGAGGCGGGAGCTGTGGAAGGCACCCCAGGTCTGGGGCAGGGCAGCCATACGCTCGGGGCACCAGCGCCAAGACTCGGGGCGCATGCCCCATGTGCCAGCGACACCCTTGTTCCCAACCACACTTGGGCCGGGGCTGGAGAGCTGGCAAGGGTGATCGTGGGGCCCGCACTGCCAGGCTGAGCCGTGGCAGCTGCCAGGGTGGGAGCGGGCAGTGTCACCGTCTGACCAGAGAGCAGTGGTTCCCAGCGTTTTCTCTGTCGTGGCACCCCTTGCTACCTTGAATTAATTGGAGGCACCCCACCATGTAGTTTCTGCACAAACTCATGAATATTCATGTGCTAATGAGCTAATCTAGGAGAGGCATCAATTGCACCCGGTATATGGGGCACATGCCCCAAGTCCCAGCGCCAGTGCCCCTAGTGTCTGGGGCAGCCCCTGCCTCTCCTGGCCCTGGCCCTGGCCCTGGCCCCAGCTGGGGATCCAGGGCCAGGCTGGCAGCAGCAGGAGCCCAAGGCCACCCCACCATATAATTTCCGCACAAACTCATGAATATTCATGTGCTAATAAGCCAATCTAGCGGGGGCATCAATGGCACATGGGGCATGTGCCCCGAGTCCCAGCACCAGTGCCCCGAGTGTCTGGGGCAGCCCCTGCCTCTCCCAGCCCTGGCCCCGGCTGGGGATCCAGGGCCAGGCTGGCGGCAGCAGGACCCCAAGGCCAGATCAGGCCCGGGCGTAGAAGCAGGGCAAGGGCGGCGGCCCATGCTCGTGCTCCAGGTCTTTCGCCAGGGCAGTGACGCTCCTGCAATCCACAGCGCTTTGAGTATGTTTTCAAAAAATTTTGTGGCACAACTATGCACCACGGCACACTGGCTGGGAAACACTTTTCTGGAGCTCAATGCGCAAGGATTGTGTCTCCAAGGCAGGTGGCTGATCCAAAAGCCCCGCCAGTAGTAGCCAATGGTGGCAACAAGCACCTCATAGCCAGTTCTCAGTGCTGCATCCCACAGCAAACCATGGCATGCCCAGTGGTCACTGCTGGCAATGCATACAAGATGCCACCAGCCTTTTGCTTGCTGGTTCAGGCAACCTTTTTGTAAGTGTAGCAGGTGGGATAAAAAACATGCTTTTGTGCCTAGTTGCACCTTCTTTGCACTCCAGCCCCTTTGCACAGCCTCCATGGCTGCAAAGCCAATTTTTCTGACTGTGCCTATTTGATGACAGTCAGCCAAGGGTTCACCAGGACAGACGTCCAAGGGTTCACCAGGACAGATGTCTCACAGTACAACTTTTGTGCCAAAAAATATGTGGATTTTTGTTTTTGCCCGAGAAACCCTTAGCTCAAAGGCAGCTGCCTCATGCTGGAGGGGTTTCTACTGCAGCGGTAAGCTCAGTATGGCCTGACCAAAGAAGACAATGAACCAGCATCCAAGCTGGTAAAACAGGGCGAACCAACAGTTGCACAGCTGCTTTGTTTATGGTGGTCGCTGTACCCTGGGCAAAGCACGGATGTGAGCTTTCCCTTTTCTGCTGCACAATGGCTTGGCTTCTTGACCAGCTTTCTACAACTATTGGTATAACTGGTAGTTCACCCACACACTACACTTGTCTGCTATTACATATCAAGTCCTCAGATGCACCAAAGCCTTCCAGGAGCATTGATCCCCCCACACCAGCAAATGCTGCATATTCTCATGGGTGGAGTGAAGCAGGGGTTAAAGTATAATTTGGTGGGCCCTGGAACCCTCCTGAATTTCCAGGCCCCCCCCCTTCCCCCACTTCCAAGCCCTCATCACACAGCCCACCTACTGCCCCACAAATGCCTGCCCCGTCACCCCAGCTACTGCCCCCAAAATGCCTGCCACCCATCAGACCCCCCCCTCATGCCATCCTCAGGCCCACTGCCCCAAGCTCCCTGCCCCCCACTGCAGCCCTCCAGCCTCCAGCTGCACTCCACCCTCCACACTGCCCCAGGTGACCATCCTGACCCCTTCTGCCCAACCCTCCCACACACGTTTTCCCCTGCTGGCTGCCTAGCTGTCCCCAGCCCCCTTAACTGTGTCACCGACATGGCCAAGGAGTTGGGCTGGAGGCGCCGGGGGTGGGGGCAGGAATGCTGCGGCACTGGTTAGAGGGAGGCACAGGCTGGAGACTGGGTCTGGGCCACACATGCCACCTGGGCCCAGCAGGAAGGGGCAGGGCTGGCACAGGTGCCGAGAAGGGGGGGGGATTGCCAGGCTCACCCCAGCCTGCAGCCCCTCCCTTCAGCCAGCCCGGGGGTGGGGGGGAGGGGGCCAGAATGCTGCACTCGGGCATATTCAGCTATTGGGGGGGGGCTGGAACACAGCATTCCAGTGGGTTCTCCTATTTTAGGGGGCCCCAGAATATTGTCCTGCCCCCTAAAGATGGGGGGGTCTCTGGAATGCCATTCTCCCTTACTTTAACCCCTGGAGGGGAGAAGAGAGCACCTTAGCCTTAGACCGGCAGGGCACTGTGTGGTGGTTTAAAAAAACAGTGGGTAAACCAAACACTATAGTGCCCAAATGGGACATTATCAAAACTCTGTTTAGTCATGTTGCTCCTCCACAATGTCAGTGGTACCTTGCTCCAGCTTGCCATATTTCTTGGGGGGAGAGGGATACAGAATAAGGCTTTTCACCCCACCCAAGTCTCTTAGTGGAAGACTGCACTCACTTTTTCAGCCCAGAAAATAAGCAACCTGTTACCCCTATACACTGCCTTATGCCCCCTTCCACTCTAGTTTGAGTGGAGTAAGCTAAAATGCTTTGTCTTTGAGTAGCTGCTGCATAGCCACACTGATGGGGTGTGCTGCTTACTGGTGATGTGTGGCAGCTTCTGGCTGCCAGTGGCCAGTGGGATCCTCACCCTTCATGCACGAAGAATGGCCATGGTAAAACAGGAATGACCTGAACCACACCTTGGTTTCTTTGTACTCCCTGAAGGTGCAGTGAGGTGCCATGCCCTGGGTCCCCTCCCCCCCGCACATTTCTTTTGCCTTTTTCAAGGTTTTTTTTTTAGGCTTACTCAGTTAGCTTGGCAAGTACTACTAATTTATTGGGGGGGGGGGAATGGCCTCCTCACCAACATGTGTAACATCTGGCCTTGCAGCAGCAGGAGGCTTGCCTGACATGCCCTACAGTTGAGCGGCTCACAGTGGGTCCAGGGCAGCTAACACACATGGCAGTGTTATTGCTCAGCTACTTTGATTTGCCTGGAGTGAGGCAGTCCTCTGTATATTCCCACTCAGCTGGGAGAGCTGTAGATCAGAGAGGCTGGAGCCAAGGTTTTGTCACTACCTGTAACTGGTCTTGACCACTTTGGATTAGTATTTTTTTTAAATAGAAACAATGCTAGTTCTAATGTTTGCACTACGGTCTAACTCACTGGTGCTTTGTGTTTAGATTTGGGACAGTCTGCCACCTGAGTTTGCCTGCTCTGCCTGACACCCAGATGTCTGGATTGCTGATGTGCTTGATGGCAGTGGGGTTTTGTTTGGCACTCAAGTGGCTCCTTTTGCCAAGCAAGAACTTTTGCCCAAACAACACTCTATGGCTTTGACTGTTGCTAGCTTGTACTCTGACCAGGAAAACCTGGGTTTTCATTGTAGCACGTGAATGGGTTCTGAACACAAGTGCAGGGCACCAAACCTCACTCACTGTACTATAGTACGGTCGATGAAAGGGTTGCTCCAGTTACCATTCATGGTGCATTGTCTCAATGGCTACACCAAAGGCATCTGGATTTGTCTTAGCAATGAACTTTGGCCATGGAGATATTCATTTTAAATAGGCTAAGGATATTGTGACCAGTGCCTGGCTGCTTTTTGATTGAAGTCTTGTTTCACAAAGCTTTTGGGACTGGTGGTCTGCTGTTGGGCAGAATGTTATCTGGCCCACGTACACCTGGCTACTAGAAGGTGCACTTTGATTACCACAGTGAGGGGAAGTGGACATGCAGGTTTAAAAAGAAGTACAAATAAGAGACTGTAACAGGGCAGAGGGTAGGAAACCTCTCACCTTTTCTTCTTAGCCCGGGCCTAAGGGCTTCGGCAGTGTAGGTAACACCTGCAGTCCCTGATTAAGCCGTGGCCAAGGTTGGTCTAACAAAGGCACAGGGAACACCGGGTAAATGGTCCAGGGAGATAAATGGACTAGCACCAGAAACAAGGCAAGCTGTGGCCAAGTAGTCGTAGGGGAAGCAGGCTCCCTGGTGGTCAAGAGGTAAATGAAACCTCAAGCCTCTAGGGTGCCTGGGGCAGAAACTGGGAATGTATGGTTGCACTGTAAATAAAAGGAGTGTGGGTGTCTGCAACAAAGGTGGTGACTGGTGAGTCCTCTGAGCTGAAGAGAAGGGACACGTGAAAGGTAACAGTGGGGACCTGTTACAGGGACCTAGTTAAAACCTCATGGAAGGAAGCTGTTGGGTCCTTATTGAAATTTAATGAGGCATTTTCAGTTGACCAGCTGGTCATCCCATTGAGGTTTTGTCCTTTACAGGACCCTTTTATCCCTTGCATCTCACTTTGTCACACTTATTACCTGGTCACCCTACCTATCCGTAGAAGAGGAGACAGCCAAACAAGAGAGTCAGGATCCTGAAACTGACAGGTCTCCAGGTCCAGTGGGGAGAAGCCCACATGCTTGTCAGTAGAACAGACCAGTGCACCTTTGTTACTCTGTCAGGACACATTACCATGTCACACACATTATGTGTGTCACAGAGCGCATGGGGAACTTGCTGGATTTGGCCTAGGGCAGGTGGGCTGGTGCATCCTGTGGCATCACAATATGCTGCCATCTGTGTCAGGACCTACAAAAGGTTGAGACCCACTGGAATAGACTGAGCAGTCAGGCCCATCCGAGCATCAAGGGCCTGTCCTGTAAGCTGGGCTACCAGAGCAGAGTAAGACAGAGCCAGAGAGCATGCAGCACCCCAGAGCTGAAGCGTAGCAAACTCAACTGCTGGGGCTGGGGCAACATTGCAGCAATAGTGATATGGTGAGTTCTCACAGCACGGTCCCGTTCACTGATTCAGGAAGAGAGGAAACGGTCCCCTTTGCCAGCATCTAGCAGGAGGCATTAAGTGCAGAGGCAGAGAGGAACATGGCTTGAATGGAGGCCAGATCAAAGGCAGAGAACAGGTTCAGTTCAGATATCAAACTAATTTTGGGGCAGTGCAATTGCAGCAGCAAATCCAAGTCCATGCAGAAGACACCAAACGTGTAAATTTGTTGTTACTGTAAAGTTTATCGCACTTTAGGGACTGCTGCACACTGACCCATACCCACCCATTTCCTCCATGTTGATACAGTGAAGGGCTTTTTAATCCCCAAATATTGGTGTAAATCTGTGTGGCTGTTTAAATGAATTACAGCTATTACAGGTTAAAAGGGTAACAAGGAAATTAGGAGTACCCCAGCAAAGTGGCAATCTTGTCCCTGTTCATAGTCTCCCATGGAGAAACTGCAATAAATGCCCAGGAACCCTTGGGTTTGGGCCACCCTGTGTGGTCAGAGTCCCACACCCACAGGCCTGATAGGGGAAGTTAAGGTGAAAAGGAACTAGGATGAAGTGAACTGGAATTTTGACACATGCTTTTGGCACTCAGTTCAGCCACAGTACTGTGAACCCAACAGCCGTAAACAGATTTTTTTTTTTTATAATATAAATGTTGCAACTGCCTAAAAATTACCATGTTGTCTTGACAATTATTTGGGAAGTAAGAAACGGGGGGGGGGTGTAAAAGGCCTCCCATTTCCCATCCCCTGTTCATCACCTGTCTTCAGTGGGAGGGCTTGGCTTTGGCAAGGGGCAATTTTTTTTTTTTGACAGAATTCAAATAGAAACAAACCAGCTGCTTTACTTCTAATAAATGAGACAAAATATGCCAAAAGTAAAAACTAGGTGCTAAAATCCTAATTATGTCTCACAATAGCTGTCAGAAAATGGGACCTTGAGGATGGAAAAATGGAAAAGGATTCAGGGAGTTTGAATTAAAGTAATAACATTAAGCCCTATTTAAAATGCAGCTTGCGTGGGATGGGATTGCGTAGTGCACATGTAACACTGCAATTACTTATCTGATCAGTTCAAATGTGCAGGATGGAAACTTATAGCTTTGGGTAGAATAGTTTTACCAGGCCAGTAATAAAATACAAAAAAAAAAATTAAAAATCTATTTCAAACACTGAAAATATTTGTCACTAAATTGCTGATTCTGTACTAAACATTGCTATAGATAGAAAGTACAGCAATTAGTTACCTATTTAAATTGAAATGATTACAGTCTTTAATGCTAATGTGACATGCTGTGATCATTTTCCACTTTTTTAAATTAGTGCATGCACTTATTTATGACTAAAACAGGCCATAACAACACTAGTGGGTGTTTTAGAATTTATCCTAGGATGGCAAAAAAAAAGAAGGTAAAGAGACCAGCTATCTCATTTTAACTATCAAGATTTTTTCCTCCCTCCTGCTACTCTGTTTTATTACATTACAGTAATTTCATGTATAGCTTGTAAAAAGTATGGGGGTATAACACTGAATTCTTCTCTCCTTCCTCTACTACAGCTGCCTTTTCTGGAAGTTTCCTCCACAACCCTGCCACCATTTAAACTTCAGTAAACAATTCCTGCTTGCTAGGGTTGGAAGACAAGGTAAGGCTTTACGTTCAAGCTCTCCTTTCTTGCCAATCTCACAAGAAGACACAGCTTACTGCCAGCAGTGCAGGCTTTAGTCGTTAGATCTTGTCCACCAGGAGAAGCCTCATTGAATATAGGCCATTGAACAGGCTCCTGCCGTTAACAACATGCAGTTGTCATTTGAACACTACTACAAAGGTGTCATGATCACTACTACAAAAGAGGGGAGATAAACCCCAAGCTTAGGCTAATCATTGGACAAGCAGGCCAGGTAGCAGAGGCCAAGCTTATGCTTACAATCATGCAGAGATGCCCTTAGGCAATTGGGGGCCCTAGGCAAAGGCCCATTATAAGCCCCTGCCAATGCCCTCTCTGTAGCCCCAGTCCCCCTTGCACCAACCCCCCCCTCCCCCCCCGCTGGACTCCTTGTTTGTTTTGCTGAACCAGACTAATGTGACTATCCCTCTGGAACTTGTAAATTATTCTTGGGTATGATATGTTTAAAGGTCTTTCCATCATGAAGCTTGTAAGTTGATCATTTTTTACTTAACATAAATGAGCTAATGCTGAACTACAAAGTTCAAATGAACATTTAAATTTTTTTTTTTAAAGTATGTGCATTAACTAACAAAGAAAGTGTTAAAATTAATGATGGCTCAAAAACAGATACCACATTTAAAATTTTGACAGTCAAATCTCTCAAGTTTTTTATATAGGCTTGGGTTTATGTGCACTAGAAGTTTAATACAAATAATTATAATAAATAAAATTAAGTGAAAAAGGTTTCTAGTCTGTAGCTATAAATGAGAAACACCAAATATCAATGAAATTCTCTGAAGTACTCAAGTTTATAAGACTCTGCTCCCCCCAAAAAATATTAAATAGTAAGTACAAAAGAAGCTAAAAATTACTTACCCAAAAGAAAGACATACAGCACAGACATCACACACAGCTGTAAAGATTGCTTGAGGGCAGCACTGTATTTGTATGTAGCAGCCTATATGGATCTACCTGGTAACCTGAGCTAACCAAAGCCAAAAGAAAAATTGTCACAAAGGAAAAGGCAAAGGCAAAAGAACAGGTAAAAAGGAAAAAGGCAAAATTTCACAAGTGGAATTAAAAAATGGCAGAATGGCCACACTGAGGGACTAAAAGATGGAGCCAATTGGAAAAGTTCCTGGTATTGTGCTGTCTATTGCTTGCGCCTGCTTTTTTGGCATGTCAGTGTGAAGGTGATGGAAAGATAATAATGAAATCTGCAACTCAGACAAAGCACAGATCCAAATGGTAATTTGCTTTGATGAGCCAAGATTGAAAAGTGCTTAGGCTTCCAGACCCCTGCTAAAAGGGAACAATTTCTATAGTTTTCTGTATTTTCCTCTCTGTCCAACAAATTGAGGATGGGGCCTCTTATTGCTCAGGGCCCTAGGCAGCTGCCTGCTTCACCTACCCCTAAAGCTGCCACTGTGGTCATGTGACCCACCTCATCCAAGCAGCTGCTCTCAGGCTGTGGCAGGGAGCAGAGAACATCTTCAGTCCTGGACCCAGAGCACATTAGGCCCAGGGCCACAGCAGGGGCACAAACCTTCCCACCCAAGTGGGTAAATGTAAAGTCCTGCACACGCTGGTAGCACTAACATGCTTGTTTTAGCACCAGTCTTTAAGTTATGGAACCACATGATTAACTCACAACCAATAATATAGGCTGCTGAAAGCTGCCACAACAGGCTGAGTGGTCACATTTTTAAAGCTCTGAAGGCATCTAAACATGACAACAGGCCCCTCAGCACTTTAAACCAGTGGTTCTCAACATTGTCTCTGCTGTGGCACACCTTGCTACCTTCAGTTAATTTAAGGCACACCATCAGACAGTTTCTAAATGAACATTCATGAGCCAGTAAGCCAGAGCTCTTTTGAGTAGTTTCTCAGAAAATTTTGTGGCATGCTTGCTCAGAGCTGACAGCACACTGGTTGGGAAACACTCCTTTATACAATCCCACTAGGCACCTACTGGCAGCTTTAGGTGCTTATGTACCTTTAAAAATCTGGCCCAGCATGATCAGTAGTTAGCAGACAATAGCTGCTTTATCACCAATCTATGTAAGGCTACTCACCCAACAGACAGCTGCCCCCAGCAAACAAGCCCAGTCATAATTAGCACCCTCACTGGCTAGCTCTACAGACTAACCATAGTGGCTGCATTCCCTTTCCTCTGTTAGGAGTCACACTGCCTGGTAAGGGTAGGGTACATGCGCAGAGACAATGGGACTGCTTTACAGATAAACAGGAGTTGGGCCCTTATGATGGCATAACAGCACAACAGGAAAGTCACATAACACAAGGGTTTGTGACTTTAGCTATGCTTCCAGCCATAGGCATTGTTTTTTCAGTGATGTGTTGGGTCTAAATTCCTCTTCTGCATCAGAAAGGTCAGTAAGGGAGGGGGGGGGGTGTCATTTGGACAGACATGTTAGCAACTCAGATTTATACATACCCAGGCCAACAAACTCAGAGCAAAGTCTCTGTTCTTGTGTCCACCATGGCTGTTCCCACTATCGTTTGACCTCTGTAAGGCCTACAGGCAAACAAACCAAGGCAGCAGCAGGAGAAGCTACAGAAGGAAGTTTTTCTTGTTGCAACATTTGCAGGCCTTAGCAGTAGTAAATTCTGTGCTTTTTGGCCTTTCATTGTTTTTGTTTAAATGTAACTGTGACTGAATTCAACCCCATAGTCACACCTTATTTTAATAATCTTTGTAAGGTATCATCAGAAGACTATTAGCTTGCTATTCAGTAACAGCATGGTAAAATGTGAGTAGCAACATTATATGTAGAGTTAGGAACCTAAGCTGAAAAACATGATTGAACCATGTGTATCTGAGAAGATTGGGGAATAAGTAAACTTGCTGCTCAAAGATGAAGGACAAGCTGAAATTGCTACCCAGCTGTCAAAGTTGATGGGCCATCACCTCTCAAAATAGCCTTTTTTTGGGTATTGGGGGCAGGAACAAACAGCTCTGCCTCAACCAGGGTCCAAGTCTTCTTGCTGTCAGCTGGAGAGACCTTTATCTAGGTGTCACCTTCACGAAAATATATTTCAAAGGAGAATGGAATGATAAATGAGAGGGACAAAACACCCTCCCCATCTCTCTTTAAGCCATAAAACAATAGGTCTTGGCCTCAGTTTGGGCAGCAGGGTGCTGAAAGTATACAGGAAAGGACTTCACATTGCACCAAGTTTACTTTACAAAGGTTTTTGAAAGCATGTCTTTATTTTTCTTGAAACCAATTCTTACTCTAATGACTCATTTTTTTTAATATAAACAAAGTGCCACTATAGGTAAACAAACATTTTATTCTTTACTTAAGACTAACCCAGTGTTGTGAATTAGTTGGTACCTTCATTCAAACTAGAAGACTGTGGTATGCTGATCTACGTAGAGAGGCAACAGACCTACTGTATTTGGACTGTGCATAAGAGGACTGGACAGTGCAGAACACATTTTGGGGTCAGTAGGTTAGGGCACCCTGCAAATAATGACCAAGGCTGCAGGAAAGGAGAGGGTGGCTTATGTTTGCAGACAAGCTCCTGCTGTCAGACCTGCTGCTTCAGGGCTGTGGCTATACAGAGTCACTCTGCATGTGATCTGCCCAATAGCTGGCTGGTTGTTAAAAGCCCAAAAGCAGAAGGGTGATGAGGTACCCTCTGTTACAGGGCAAGGGGGGAAGGCAGCTCCTCACAGATCAGGATTTCACTCACAAATGTCATAGTAATCAAAGGGAAAAAACAGACCCACACACCATTCCTCTGTCCCTGGCACCTGGCAGCACCCACAGCTCACTCCAGAGCCTAGTGCCCCCTAGATTGCTTTGAGTGGTAGGAAGGAGCCTGGGCCCCTGTTTGGCAGATCCAGTGTTACCAAAGAAGGGTTCTGAAAAGTAGGGTGCAAGTAGGAAACCAAACCTGAATTCCAATAGTTTAAGCTGAGAGTGAGAGACTGATAAGATCACAGCTTACATTCTACATAGGGCTTGATAAGCATATACAAGCAGCAAGACCAGGGGGGTCCCCAAGACTGATCTCAGTTAAGTATTGTGAGTCAGGTATATCCAGTGATAGCAGCAATTGCCTAGCTACAAATACAACACAGACCACAGGCAGGGCTTCCCATTCAATAATAAGAATGGTTTGTGGCACAGCTGGTGGTGGATAATATTGCTCTTTTAGAGGATTAAAATAAGCCCCTTGCTGAGCACTGACATTGTTCATGGTGTATTTCAAACTTAAGAAGTTTTCACAGTTAACTTCTTAAAGCATTTTTAATGGAGACAGGCCTTCAACTGTCCCAACAGTGAGAGTTACAGAACTGGAAGTGCTAAAAGGTGCACATTATCACAGGGAAAGAAAGTTAAAAAAGCAAGGTCTGGCACTATGGCTCCTGCAGTACTCTGTTAAGCTGCTAGTCAATCCAGGAGCAGCAGCAACCACTTCAGAGAGTACTTCACTACAACCTGGGGAGAGGAAGGGATAGGAAAGAGAAGTAGAGGTTCAGGGCTTCCGGAAGGAGCAAGCGCCATCTAAGAAAAAGCTTCTCCATTTAAAAAACTCAGTGACCAAAACAAGCATCCAGGGAGCCTGGATTTGGCTGATGTCCTGGTTTCATAGTGGTACTCGTGCTGGGGGGCTGCAGCAAATTTAATAGCTCTACAGCGAACAAAGCATGCAGGTGACCATTCACAGCAGCCTGCAACACTGGGCAGGCTTGAGTTATTGATCCTAGCTCCAGGGAATCCCTCCCTGGAGGAAACATGTATGGTGGAGGAGGGATAGTTTCAAAACTTATGGCTAGCACAAGGATCCATTTCAAACACCTACTAGGACTTCAAAACTAGTGCTGCAGCAAGATGCAGCCTTCTTGCCTCCAATAGTTTCTAATCCCAGGTATCTCTTGATCAAGGAGGCTTGTGCACCATCCCAGGAGAACAGGCTGCTGATAAACAGAGGAAGCATTTTAAGTGAGAATGATAAGATTTTAATTCCATCTTTGACCCTACACCATATCTCTATGGCTGCTTCTATGAGTAAACAATCACAAACTTTCATTTCACAGCTCCCCAGCAACATGGGTGAGGATGCAGGAGGCACAGCTTCTAATCCAGCACCAGACACATGCAAGGTTAGGTGCTAGATCAAGATAAGGTGGGTATTTAGCAGCCCAGAACACCAAAGCCTGTCTGCAAGACACCAAAAAATGAAGGGTTAATTTCACTCCAGACAGAGGGCCTGTACAGTGTCCAGGCTGCATGTGCATCCTACTCACATTTAAGCAGGGTGTAACTGGTGCATGGGTCTAGAGTGGCCATTTTCAGTGGGGTGAACATCACCCCCATAGTGTAACAGGAATGAGTTTTCCCTGCACTGATGGGGTTTGAAAGGAATTAGAGTGTTGGCTGGCCAGAGCATCACAAACACAGGGGGTGGTGTGACAAGGATGATCTAGCCAGTTCAACCTTGTCATGTGTTCCCCTTACAGCTGAATCCACATAGGCAACAGTGTTTAACTCCAAACCAGGTCATGTTAGGATTGATACGCTGATAGTAACCACCACAGACTGACCCACGGACACCAACACAAGGGACTTCTGGTATCAGGCCCCACAGTGAACTGGGAAGTTCCCCCACTTTGGCACACGTCAGGCTAGAAGTTCCCAGTTCCTCCTTCCCTCCCTGCCCCCACTGAACCCAGAGGCCTGCAGATTTTGCCACACTCATTTCACTCCTGGCTCCAGTTCTCTTTCTCAAAGACAAGTTCCACAGCTTCATTGACATCCCGCACCACATAAGATGCCTCCACTAGGCTGGGGTCAAAGCTGAAGTCCCGGTGCCCATGGAACACAGTCCCCAACATGCTCCCATGTGGGCCAGCAGCCATGTCTCCCTGATGATTGTAGACGCCAGTGCAGACCAGAATTGACTGGCAGCTCTCCAATGAGGTGTTCCAATCCTTCCTTAGCTCTGAAGGATCCTCACTCTGGGGATCAGTCATCACCATACTCCCCTTCGCCTCGGCCTGGGCACATGCCTGGCACGCAGCCTTGAGGTAGGTGTTGTAGAGGTTTGCACCATAGATGTCAGACATCGGATTATCCCTGTGCATAGCCATCAGATGAAGGAAATCAGTTACTTCACAGGTTTGACATGAGCACAGGCAGGCTGGAATTGTTCCAGCAAACAGCCAGGGAGGAGGGGCATGGAACGAGCTATACCAGGGGTGGCCAAACTTATGGAACTCAAGAGCCACACAAGTTGACTATTAAACCTTTGAGAGCCGCACTGAGGTATATAGCCTTATGCTTTTACCTACTCCAGAATTACTCAGTTTAAAATTCATTGCACACTTCAATTTTATCATAAAAAGAGGACAAATACTGACCCTATGACTGAGATTAATAATTACTTAAGGTTACCATGAAAGTTAGGCCTATACAGTAAAAACTTAGCTGCCGCTTGATGTAGAAGACTGCAGGCTAGAGGTGAGTTTCTTAAAATCCCAACCATGCTGCACTTCTCCCCACCCCCAACCATGCTGCGCTTCTCCCCACCATCCCCAACCCCCTCTTGAATTCCTAGGCTGGGGCTGCTTTTCTAAACTGATTTGCCGATGTTCTTCGGGGAGCCACAATTTTTCATTCAAGAGGCGCATGTGGCTCCTGAGCTGCAATTTGGCCACACTATAGCCTGAGCTATACTATAGTGATGTATCTACAAAGAACTGTGCAGGTGAGCCCAGTGGCCTGTTTAATCCAGTATACCATCTCCAGCAGTGGCCAATGCTTGAGAGAATCATAAAAGCCCTCTAGCCTCCTTAATTATACAATGCTGGATTGAGGAAGATATTGTTCCCCCTCTACCCCCCAAAGAGCAAGAAAGGTTTAATGGGCCTCCTCTGACATGGCTGTAAAATGTCATTACTGCTGACTGATGCTATTACACTGATTTAACATTCAAGAGCTATGTTACGCATCTTAATCACATTCTGTAGAGGATTCAGCCAGGCTAGCTAGTCCAATCAATTACATGGAGAAGCAAGGAGCAGTGGCCAAGTGATCCTCTGTCCTAATGCCGTTCAGACAGCATTTAGAATGGGAAGCTCCGTCAGTGTCTCAGGAAATTAAAAGTGTAACCCCTCACAAAACTTTTACAAAAATTACACAAGACACACCCCCCCGCTGAGGGAACACACAGGGAAAACAGTATCTTACCCAACAGCATAGAGCCTGCAGATGGGAGATGGCCACCCTCGTCTTTCCACCTGCTGTTTGATCAGATACTCAGCATACTGGTAAGTGACAATGCTGGGTTTGCCAATCAAGGCCTCATACTTCAGCTCCTTGCCAGTCACTTTTTTGTAGATATTCTCCAAGCAGACAAGAAAGGTGCCATGGCCAAACCTGCTCCAGAAAGAGAATCATCCACACCCCCAGGCCTTCAGCATGTGCACAGAAGCCATTATCCATCTTACAATTATGGCCATCTCCCCAGAGACATGAAACAACCTCAAGTCAACACCAACAAGCCCCCCCCATTGCCATTCCCTTAACCACTAAAGGTTAATGCCTCTGACATCTTTCGAATTTACTTGGACAACATTAAATATACAAAAGCACCCTACATGCACAGGCCCTTCCAAAAGTGTACACAACATGACAGTTCTCACTCTTACATCGCCTACTGTTTGAGGCGATTTTACTAACTACTAGATATTGGGATTTAAAACAATAAATAAAAAAAAAAAATCAATCTACTTTCAGCCTTATGTGTAGCCTGGGCACACTAGGAGCCGCAAATGTGCATCTAAATTGCATAATGGGCTAACCCTGTGTAAAGTTAAATTAAAGTTTTCCATGTGGGATGAGATATCTGGGACTTGGGCCTGACTCAAGAACAGGGGATCTTTTAGGAAGGTGTGAGATGAATTCAATCCACTGGCCCACTTTATGCACAAGAGTACACATTTTTCTGGTGCCTCAACCACCCAACAGGAGTTGAGTTTCAGAACCATGAAGGCATCATAATCATAGATGTGTGTGTGTCAAGAACTCTCTCAAATATGAATGTGTTGGGGCTAGTGCAGGGGTCTCAAACTCAAATCACCATGAGGGCCGTGTGAGAACTAGTACAGGCCACACCACTGAAACTTTTTCACACAAATATCTGTAACAATAGTGTCATTGTGGGCCACAGGAAATAGCTTTAGGGGCCTCATGTGGCCCATGGGCCACATGCTTGAGACCCCTGGGTTAGCAGTATCAAAGTATTAGACACCTAAATAAATCAAAGAAGTGTTTTATTTTAGAAATACTGGCCTGAATTCCCAGTTTAAGTTTAAGGCCTTTCCAAATAGTGCTCTTTCAAATGCTAGATAAACAAATATATTGTAACCTCACTAGAAGATCTCCTAGTGACATTCACAAGAGAATGCAAGTTAAGTCTCAAGCACTTCATCAATAGGGAAGCTGAATAAAGTAGGCCAAAAGTGACCCTAAACAAACATGCTTTTCACCTTGGCATCTTGGCTTCTGCCATCCACAAAAGATCCATGTTACAGGCAAGTACAGGTATGTGGGGGTATGGCACATCTGTCACATCTGCCCCAGGGTTCCCATTACTCAAGAGGACATCAATAATCAGCTGCAGGTTTGTCTCCCACCGGACTGGCTCCCCAAACAGAATCACCCCTGAAAAATTTAAGAGATACTGCACCTAGAAGTTCAGAATAGTCACCTATTCAACAAATAAAATAGAAAGCACACTGTCCACTACAACATACTTCTGGAAGGCCACACACAGACAGTGTGCACTATGGCATCTGAATCAATCATTCTGTCTTGTGTCCTGCCATTAGGTTGCCACCCAGCTGGCTTGGCTGAAGAGCAAAGCAGGACAAGAGAATATATGGGGGTATGCAAGCAATGGCTCATTGTTTGCATACGACAGCATTTCATCAGGCCCTGCATCATCTGGGCCCAGCCTGAGCACAGCTGCTGCTCCCCACTGGGCCCAGCAGCACCCTTGCAGGAGCTTAGTGGCTGCTCCCCACTCCCACCTTCACATGCCCAGAAGTATCCAGCTCATGTCCAGCTGACATCCTGGCCAAACCATGGTGACTGCTCCCCTACCACACACCTCTTCCCACCATATGGGCTCAGCAGTCACTCCAAGCCCTGCCCCTTCCCACCACACAGTTTCTAGGTAGCTGTGGGACTCAGGCCAAAAAGTTTGCCCACCCCTTGTATATTTGGACAAAGCACGGCACTTACCTTCTATGGTAGGGAAGTCAGTGGTAGGAGGTGGCTGTCAAAAAAACAAGTAAGGCTTGGTTAGGAATACAAAACTAATGTTTAAAAAAAGAAAAAAAGCCCACTTCCTTTACTAACACATCCTGTCAATGCTAAAGGTGTGAGCCAAGAATTTCAGGAGCGGCAAGTGATTTTGGAAGCCCAGATTTTGGACTCTTCAATGGCTCTGATTTTTCAGATGGTGCTCAATACTTGGTGAAAGTCAGGTCCCTTTAGGAAATCTTATTTGACATTACCTCCCATCCCCCCCAAAAGTCAGTCAGATTTTTTCAAGAGCAGCTATTTAGACACTAGGGAAGGGGGAGAGAAGGACACTGACACCTGTCCTTTCCTCAGTCAAAGCTGCCACCAGGAGGCTCAGTAACATTCTCAAGTTCCCCCTGCAGGGGGACACTCTAGTGAATGGCATAAAGAGGGCTGGTTATAGATGATTTCAGAGCTAGTCTATCAAAGGCCATAGCATGCAAATACTAGAATACCAGGTCACCCAGTCTCACAAAGGTTGATATTTACCAGCTCCTTTGGTCTACGGCTCTGATCAACCATGTCCAGCAGGGGAAATGCTTTCCTCACATCTTGTATGGTAACCACATTCTGGAAGCCCACACTATTTCAGACAGTCAAGGAAGGAAATAAAACCTACTCTTTACAGACTATGGGCTGATTTACGAAAGTAAATAAGGGATTTAGGATAAGGCCCAGTGACTTTCAATAGGACATTTGCATCCATGTTACTTAGATGATGTCAAACAGCTCACCCCAAACTGGACATCCTATTACCCTATAAAAAAGCTGCGTCCATCCTTCCTTTCCCTCCAGAGTCTGTTTGCATTGCACCACTGACTCAGATGGGGCATTACTAGACAACCATCCCACAGCACCACAGGTGATGACAGTTCAGATCAGAATAATTCACAGCAATTTCTAAAGTCTGAAAGCACTTTAGTCCAGCATGATAGTACCCCCTCAGAGATATCAGAAGGGCTGCAGCTTCAGACCTGATCAGTGGATTCAAATTCACTGGACTTTAGTGGAATTGCATGTGCCTACATCAGCCAATGTGTGGCCTAGTAGCTGCAGAGGTTGAAAAGGATGAAAGTTTATCTACAAAACTTGTGCAACAAAAACATGTGGTAGAGTCTCTGGCACTATCAATATTTAAAACAAGATTGGATCTTTTTGCTAAAAAATATTCTCTAGGAATTATTTTGACAATGTTCTACAGCCTATGCTATACAGGTCTGGGTAGAGGACCACAATGGTCATTTCTGGCCTTGGAATGCATAAAAGAAGCTTACCCAGCCATAGGTGTCTGGTAATGAGACAGGTGCAGCGCAAAAAGGAGTACATTCAAAAAATTAAGACTGGGGACCATTGTGATCATCTAGTCTTACCTCCCAAAAAACACAGGGAAAGCCTATGCCTTGTTGAGCAGCAATGGTAGCTGCAGGTCAGAACAGAATAAAGTTTGGCAAAGCTTTTGAGGGTGGGCCTAGAATTGGAGCAGCACAAAACAGTACATAATCAGACACCCCAGCAGAGTTGGGGAGCCTGGTACCAGATTAGCAAAGGAGAAGAGTGACAATGGCAAAATTGTGTAAGAAATACACAAAACCCTCTTAGCATGGGTTGCATTATACACAATTACAGGAGGCAAGAAGTCTTGCAACAATCACATTAAAATGAAGGCATGAAGCATGGACCATAATTAACCCAGTCAGTGCAACTAGCAAAGGGGGCATCCAGAAGACAGACAGCAACAGTCCAATGTTTCAAGTCTTTCTAATGGTCCCTTCACAAGAAGATGCTCAGAATAAGTCAAATGACCTTTTTCCACTCCCCCTCCACCCACAGGCTGGCCACAAGAGTGTCTCAATACATATCCTGATATTTCTACTCCCCATGTGGGGCCAGAACAGCACTAAGAGCAGCAAAGGATACCTCCTGGCATTCTCCTCCACTGGCCCCTGCCCACACACCAGCATGCATTTCTCGTGGAACTGACGGAAGAGCCGCAAGGGGCTGTGGGAGAGAATCACTTGCTCTGGAGATACCTGCAGAAAGAAGAGGCCACAGGGTCAGCAGGCTGAAAGAGCTCTCTTCCCCTCACAGCACTCAACTGTTAGACCCCTTCCCTTTTTTTAAATTTGTGAAGAAAATTAAAAAAGCCCACACTGAGCTGGACGCAATCCACACCAACATAACCCATAGCCACAGGCTGAGTTCCAGCTGGTTGAGCCCTCAGAGAAGACCTCTGCATCCATGAACACTACCCAAAGCAACATGCAAGTAGGACGCAATGGATTCTTTACTCCACTGTATCCTATTCCAGCATTTCCCAACCAGTGTACCACAAAATTTTTTGAAATACTACTCAAAGAGCTCTGGAATGGTTCATTGCCTCATGAATATTCATGAGTTCATTTGGAAACTATATGGTAGTGTGCCTCAAATTAAAGATAGCAAGGTGTGCCATGACAGAGAAAATGTTGGGAACCACTGTCCTATCCTGCATCACCTCTAGGAATGGATTCTAACTTGGAGCTAGCCCTCCAAGAGCAAAACCTCCACATGTTCCATCCCCTTTACTGTCTTGGACTAGCACCATCTTTCAATGGCCTTCTTACCAGGTCCAGATGCCTCATGAACTAGGGATCATCATCATCTGGATAACACCACTGGGTTGCTTGTTACAGTAGGAAAACAAGGGGCCTGCCCAAGGGCACTTGGTCTAAATATTTTATCCTGTATCTTTCTCAGCCTAGTGAATTTAAAAAAAAAAAATCAAAAAAAAAATCCAGATTTGAGAACTTGTCTGCATTGAACAGCTTCAAGTCTTTGAACTCAATAGACTGATCAGCTGTCCCTGAAATTCTAAGCTGGCGATTCTGCCTGGCTATCTTGTTCCACTCAGTTTTACTTGCTGCTCCAGTACAAGAATCATAGGTTTGGAAGGGACCTCATGAGCTTATCTAGTCAGGGCTGGCTCAACCCCAAAGCAAATAAGGCAGTGGCTTGGAGCACCACTGTCTTAGGAGCAGCCACAGCACTGCACGGGGGGCAAGATGAGCTGGCTCAGAAGCCGGGACTGATGCTCTCACCTCTCCCTGAATTGGCCACTCTGCCCCTTGGGCAGAGCAGGCTCACTCACGGAGCAGCCTCTACTTTCTCATCCTGCCTCTGGGCTGCCTTCCTCACCCCTAGGGAGGAGCAGCTGGCCCAGGGGAGGGAAGCTCTGCCCGTAGGCCAGCTGTTCCCCACCCTGGGGATGGGGTGAGCTGGTTGGAGCAGAGGCCAGGTTCCACCCCACCCCCACAGGCATGGAAGGGGTACAATACCAAAAGCTGGCTTGGGGCACTACAGCTGGTTAGACAAAACCCTGGCTGAGATGATTTAGTTGGAGTGACCCTGCATCTAGTCCAACCCCTTGGTAAAAGCAAGGCCATTCCAACTAAATCATCTCAGCCAAGGTTTTGTCTAACCAGGCCTTAAGTGTTTCCAGAGATAGATATTCCACCACCTCCTTAGGTAACCCATTCCAATGCTTCACCACTCTCCTAGTGAGAGTTTCCTAATATCCAACCTCAACCTCCCAGCTGCAGCATAAAACCACTGTTCCTTGTTCTGTCCTGTTAGTGCTGAGAACAGCCTAGCTCACTCCTCTTTGGAGCACCCCTTCAAGTAGCTGAAGGTTACCATCAAACCCCCCCCCCCCCCCGTGTTCTTCTGCAGACTAAATAACCCTGGTTCCTTCAGTCTCTCCTCATAATTCATGTGTCCCACCCCCATAATCATTTTTGTTGCCCTCCACTAGACTCTCTCTAATTTGTGAGCATCCTTTCTGTAGTGGAGCCCAAAACCGGACACAGTATTCCAGCTGCTGCCTCACCAGCACCAAATAGAGGGGAATAATCACATCCCTCGAAATGCTGGCAACACTCCTGTGGATGCAGCCAAATAAACCATTGGCCTTTTTGGCAACAGAAGCACATTCTTGACTCATATCCAGCTTCCTGTCCATCATAACCCCCAGGTCCTTTTCTACAGTGCTGCTGCTTAGCTGATTGGTCCCCAGCCTATAGCCATACATGGGATTTTTCCATCCTAAGTGCAGGACTTTGCACTTGTCCTTGTTAAACCTCATGAGATTTCATCTGGACCAAAGCTCCAATTCATCTAGGTCTCCCTGAATCTAAACTGGTATGGATTGGCTCAACAGCAAGGAAAGAACTGTAACAAGGCAGGGCTGATATCTATACAACCATCTGGACTTGTTTTGTAAGGTGGGCCTGCAACATCTTCCTCCAGCTCAGGTGTAACAGTCTCAGTCACGGACACTGTTATGGTGACTAGCCAGCTCAGAGAATGGAACTGGAACACTAAACCTTTTCACAACCAGTGAGTGCTTTAATTTCAAGTGACCAGCTGTACGCTGCACAAGAACCTATCTCCCTAAGGCCTCTAACTGTCTCTCTTGCTATTTGAATGCATTGTTCTTAATTTTGACTCAACTTGGGTTCAACTTTAACTTTGGTTTTGCAAGCCTATAGTGCTGAAGAAAGCTGGACAAAGTGATGACTGACAACGGATTTCCAATAAGCTCCTGCTGGGAGTCACTGATGAAAGAGGACATGGAATTTCTGCTGTCCAAGTAAAAAGTCTCCCCCACATGTACCACAGCATCTTCCCCCCCAGCCCTCCAGTATATTCAGTGCCCAAGACCACTATTCCATGCCCCAAGATGGAAGAGGTGGATTCTCTTGTTACCTCCAATCCCAGGGCATCAGACAGTTCCTGAGCCTTGGCTTGCCGAAAGCAATTCCCAGCATTTGTCACAAAGACTACCGGCACACGGAGCTGTCCATTAGAGTCTACCAGTTTCCGGAAGGCCTCCTGAGCAGCAGGAATCACATAGCGGCCCCGAACAAGCACTCCATCAATGTCAAACAGGAACCCAAAGGTTGGAGGAGTCTGCAACATAAACAAATTTACAGCAATTACTGCAGCACTGGGGAAACAGAGAGCAATAACAAAGGATCAGCTGCTCCTAAGAAAATCCATCTGGAAGGGGAAAAAAAAAAAAAGGGAAGACTAGGAAGGGGGTATTATTCCCATCTGAGCCCATGCAATAACTCCCATCCAGTCTCAGCACATGCCAAAAAGGCAAATGCCTTTTCTGCCCTTTAGAAAGAAAATGCCAACACGTGCAATTAAAAGGAGGCAGTATACCCAGTTTCTGGGCATCAGGAGTCTTGGCTTCATTCATAACTCTGCCACTGATCTGCCGTGTGAGCCTAACCCTCATTTGGCCTCTATACCTCAACTTCTACATTTGTAAAACAGGTTTAATGATACTTCCCTTCGTGAACACTTAGTGATCTATGGATGAGAAGCCTAAATAAAAAGAGTGGTGTGTGTTCAGAAATGAGTCACAACCAGAACATCAGGTCCAGATCTGCAAGTGAGGGGACGGTGGAAGGAGGAACAAATAGATCTCATCTCTGTGGTTCCAACCTATCACTGGTTTGTGCTTATTACATTAGAGCAGTGGTTCTCAACATTTTCTCTGCTGTGGCATGCCTTGCTACCTTTAATTAATTTGAGCCACACCACAATATAGTTTCCAAAGGAACTCATTAATATCCATGAGCCAATCCAGAGCTCTTTGGAGTAGTTTTTCAAAAAAACATCGTGGCACACCTACTCAGGCCTCACGGCACACACGCATGCCATAGCACACCGGTTGGGAAATACTGCATTATAGTGATGCAGCTTTGAACTCTGTGCTCTGTCCTTGGGGAAATCAAGGAGAAAATACCCCCAGGAATGCGATAAGGTGTTCCAGAAGCATGGTTATGTTACACCTGCCTGTCCCATATCAAAATCTCCTTCAGAAAGCAAGTTGCCATGTGTCCTCAACACCCAGTTGGCTACCCAGGAGTCTGCCTGCTCCTCTCAGAGCATCTTGGAGCATGGACAGCCTTCAGAACACACAAAGATGAAACTCCAGTGATGCAGCAAGGCAAATCTGATGGCTAGAACAGGGGATGGGACCCTGGGCTGTGCTGCCACACAATCCCCACAAAGCACAGATTTACAGCAATTATGCAGCTACTGGGGCTTGCTGCAGTCCACCGTAAGAGCAGCAGCTCAGGAACCAGCCCCATCTTCACTGGGGAACTGATTCTCCCAGAAAGGTGAGACTGTAAAACAGGGCCAGAACTAGGTGTTCTGGTGCCTGGGACAAGCAGCCCCAAAAGTGCCCTCCCTGACCCAGTCCAGGACGTGATCCAGATCCAGCTGGTAGTGGGGAGCCCCAGACACTGCTGGGAGACAGCAGGAAGCCAGACCAGGCCCCAGACACTGCTGGAAGGTGGCAAGGAGCCAGATCTAGCCCCCTGCCACCTTCCAAGGGTGGTGGAGGATGGATCCAGCTCCCCATCACCCCAGGCACTGCATTTTAGAGGGCAAGTGCAAAGAAGGGGCCAGGCAGAGGCTGCAGTTGCCAGCCATGTGGTGGCACCCCAGGGCTTTGCTCCAGTCACCATACCCTAGTTACAGCCCTGCAATAAAAATCAACGTAACCCACACAGTTACGGTCAGCCCAGTTCTCTGAGCCATTCACAGTGGTTTCCATGCCGGATGCACATGAGCACAGTGGCAGCAGCAGTGGTCACCCAGCAGTGTTGATGCCTGTGGGAAAAACCAAGGCCCCAGCTCGGCTCCACCCCCTTGCCTCAATCCAGAGGCCCAGCCCCTCATCCCCAGCTGTGGACGCAGCTGGGTGAGACAGTAGCTGCTGCCAGTGGCCCAGCCTGGGAGAGGCAGGCACCGCCATAGCCCATCTGGACCCAGCTAGGGACAGGGTCAGGAGAAGCAGGGGTAACGTTACCAGATGTCAGGCAAAAGGAAGACATGTCCTCCTTTTTACCTTCACATCCTCCATCCAGCAGGCATTTTAAAAATACATTACTTGGTCTGGCTTTTTATTTACAGGGGTTAAGTATGCTGCAGTGCCCCAGAACACCCTGTTTTTAGGGGAAAGTGTTCCAGGGCCCCTAAAAACAGAAGAATATTACACTAATGCTACATTTTCTCCATGTCATCCTTTACATACTCCCTTGGCCTCCTTTCCATGCTTTGGTATCTGGTAACCCTAGGCAGGGAGCACCAGCACCAGGACTCACGGCCTGTGCCCTGGGTGCCAGAAACACCCTTGCCACCCACTATTTCGCGCTCACATAGCTCCAGCTGCACTAGGGCTGCACAGAAGCAGCAGCCAGATTGTCTTTGAACAGGGCAGAGGCATTTTAAATCATGGGGGGGGGGGGAAGGAGGGAACACACAACACAACACACACTACCCAAGGGGCCCTGTGGCACTTACAGACTAACAGATTTGTTTTTTGCATGAGCTTTTGTGCGAGAAAATCCCACTTCGTCAGATGCTTTTAAGACGGGGCAACTTCTGAAGCATCTGACAAAGTGGGATTTTCTCCCACGAAAGCTCATGCAAAAAATAGATGCAAGTGCCACAGTTTTTTTTTTTTTTTTTTTTTTTTTGGGGACATAAAAAAAAGAGATCTCCTTTGGGACTTGACAAGATTTTAAAGCATGTTCTTCATTCCCAGCCACCTTCCCCCCAAGGGGCAGAAGGTGTGAGCACGCGCCAGCCCCTCCCCCCGCTCCTGGCACGTGCCGCCCGGGGGCGCCTTGTGCGCATGCGCTCAGCGAAGGCCTGTGACCGGCTGCCAGGCGCGGCGCTCTGCGTCACGGCCCGCGCGCACCACGGCACCTCAGGCGCCTTCGAGAGAAACGCGGCGCCGGTATCCTCGGAGCAAGCCGCTGCCCAGCCACAGCGGAGACCCCGGCCCAGGCTCCCCCGCTCCGCACCCGCCCCAGGCCGCCGGGGCTCTCACCTGAGCCAACCCGCGCGAGGCTGCCCCGCCCAGGCATCTGCGGCTGCTCGCGGGGGGAGGCCGGGGCCGCCATAGCCGCAGGGCCGCTTTACCGGCACTACACAGACGGCAGCAGCCCAGAGCCATCCGCGGCCACTGTTGGCGTCACCGCCGCGCGCAGCCCCTCCGCCAATCAGCGGCCAGGAATGCTGACATACTCCCCTCAGGTGGGAGACTACCGCTCCCGGCATGCACCGCGCTGGTTCTTGGCGCCCCGCCGCGAGGCATCAGTCACGGTAGTGGCCGTTATAGTCGCACCTGCAGCGGCCCGTGTGGACGCGCCAGGACTACATCTCCCAGAATGCAAAGCTCCCACGCGGCGCTGGCGCGGAAGGGGTTTGCGTCCCCGGGCATGACGGGTAGTGTAGTTTGTGTATTAGGCCCGTCAAAAGCTTCTAGTCCTGTGATGCCCCACTATTTGCTTTGCCGTGGCACGCTTTGCTAGCTTTAATTAATTTGAGGCACACCACCCTACAGTTTCCAAGTGAATTCATGGAAATTCATGAGCCAACCCCGTGTTCTTTGAGTAGTTTTTGTCAAAAAATTGTGTGGCACACCTGCTCAGACCTGATGGCAGACTGGTTTTGAAATAACAAGGAGTTGTGTGGCACTTTAAGACTAACATTTATTTTTTGCATGAGCTTTTGTGGGAGAAGATCCCACTTCCTCAGATGCTTTGAAGATGGATGAACTTACAGAAAGGAATGAAACTAAATGCAAGGGGGTGTAAGACAAGATCAGGTCATAAAGTGACAGCAAATCAGAGCAGTTTACAGGCTCTGGTCTAGTCACTCAGGCCTGAGGTCAGTGCCAGGCTGAATGCAAAGGGTGGCACTTGCCCCTTTGCCCAGGCTGCTGCAAACCTTGCAGAGCCCAGAGCATGCAAAGCCCTGGAACATGGTTCAAGAGCCTTTTACGTCACAGAGCAGCAAGATGACATCTCCCCAAACCTTATGACGTCACAAAGCAGCCTGGCTCACCTCAGTTATCGGAGTGCCCCATGCCCACTTGTCCTATAGGTGGCCGAGATATAAACAAAGCAACACAAATGGCAGGGTGGAGAAGTGATGGTGGTCGCAGAGCCCATAGCAGAAGGATGTCAGTGGAGGGGGAGGCACCCAGAGCCCATGGCATGGGGAAGAAGTGGGGGTTGCAGAGAGCTCCTGAAAGATAGAGGGGTAGGGCGAGGGTGGCATATAGCAGTGGCTTTCAAACTTAGGGTCAAGTCAGGACCCAGTACTGAGCCCCAGACCCTCAGGCACTGGGTCACAGCACCCCCTGCTGCCACCCCCAAAAAACTGGAATGCACTGCTGAAAGATGTAATTGTTGGTTCACAGGCATAAGATTATATTTTCCAACTGGGTCCTGAGAAAAAAAGTTTGAAGACTACTAGTCTACAGGGAGCTGTGGGGAAGAATGCAAGGAACCCTGGTAAGTGCAGTAAGGTGGGCCTACAGAAGCAAGAAAGTACAGGCTCAGCCAGGGCAAACTCATTCAGTGCCTTTTGTGCACAGGCTGGCAATGTTTCACTAGAATTTGAATATGTAGTCTCACAGTTCCTTCACAGATTGTGGCATATCCATGGTAAACAAGAAGAGACTACTTCTTGGTTTGGGTCACATTTTACACCACACTGAAAAGGGCAAAGCAGTTGTGAGTTATAATGATTGATACCCCACACCAGATGTCTCCCACCACCTGCAGATATCACCCCGCCTTTCATTGGTGCCAGGAATTCAAACACAATGTTATTCTAACTGGCCAGCAGGTGTCACTTTGTACCACAAGAATATGACCACTGATGCATTAATAAGGTAATAGAAGTTGGAGAACACAGTTAGAGAAATTAGCATAGTGGTGGCACTCAGGAAATAACAGTAAGACAGAAAATGCCCACCCATAAACTAAATCCACCTCCACTGCAAGTTCCCAGGCCATACTGAATGTTAAATTGATACAAAAAGGCCACCTCTCCCGTAGAAGAAAGATGTGGGTGGTGCTAACATTTAAGATGGGGATATATTTTCCTAGTTTAATCACAACATTTGAAGTGTTCTTGCTGTCAGTTTTTCTGCTCAACTGGCTGCTTCAGGCTCATTAGTTTGCTATTGGAGGCAGATATGGTCCCTGGTAAAATTACAGGTTCCATAACCCTAGATTGAAAGTTGTTTCACACAACAGTGAAAGTGGCTGACACTAGGTAGCTTTTTCTTGACACTTCTAAATGCTGAAGTGAACTAGAGCCTTTTACATTCAGCACAGAAGAGTAGATGCTGGAAGTGTGTTCTAGGGCCAAACATCTTTATGCCCATTCTCCACAACTAATGCAAAGATGAGGCTGTGACAATGGGAAGCATTGCTCACTACCAAGTTAGTGCATTTGAACAGAAATGATGTTTGCACTCCAGCCACTTACAGCAAGCGCACTCACAAAAGGTAGGGAGAGAGACTGTACCTCCCTATTTTTATGAATAAGATCATGCAACGGGCTGAAGTTTTGTTTTTTAAACAACCCAGCAGTAGTTTCCCCAACATTCAGATGTCTGCCACTCACACTGATCTACTACAACATGGCTGCCAAACACTTCCATCATCTGCCCCTCAATACACACCATCCATTAGCTGCTGAAATCTGATACTCCCAGCACCTGATAACTGCCATGCGTCCCTCCTCTCAATCCTCCACTGAAGCCCTTCCGGGCTGTTTCCCCCTCATAGAGGCACTTCCCTTAACTTCAGTGGGGGAGTTCTTGTGTCCTGTTAGCTTAATCCTCCTTGCCACAATCCAGCTGCTAAACTCCAGCTCCCACTCCATCACTGCCACCTTGAAAGTTGCCCTCACCACCACCACCTCCTCCTCCTCCCCCCAGGAGCACCAGGTCTTATTCCACCTATCACCACATAGCCATGAGGACACTGATCCCATTTTCCCTTCCTCATTCTCAGCATCAGACAGCATTTAAAGTAAGTTTTCTCTTTCCCAAGCTGCTATTAACAACATAGACAGCAACCATATCTTTGGGCTCCTATTTAAGATCTGCAGCCAAAAGAGCCTGGTCTATCACAGAAGCAGTAGGTGCAGTAACATCCACCTCTAGACATCAGCACCTCCTGCCTGCCCTGTTGACTTTCTGACATTAACCCCAAAGTAGGCAGCACTTACAGGCTGATTTCTTCTTCCCACACACTGATTCTAGCCCTGGAGTCCCTCCAGTAATAGGACAGTCAGCTGCCTTCCTTCTCACCTCCGCTGCACAGCCTCACATAATTGCTCAGCCTACATCATGCTCAAATAGTCATAGGCTAGTGAAAGAGAAAGAAGATACACTAAAATGTATTTCACATACCATAATGACCAATGGGGAGGGCACTACCTAGAACTAGTGACTAGTAAGAAGAGGTGAGGGCCCAGGACTATCTGCTCACTAATGGATAGAAGATGCCTGATGCTCTTGCTAGGATTGCAGCTGTAGCCCCTGACAACAACAACAACAACAAAAAAAACTTTAAAAAAATGAATTAATTACCTGATTAGGCATCTTAGAGTTGTTTGTTGCTTGTTCACATGGTTGGGGGTTCTTCTGTTCAAAGAACCACTCTTTTGGAGCAGTGAGATACTGATAAAGAGATTGAGGCAGAGGGGTTTGTTCAAGTACTGAGGCAGGCTGAATGATGGTTGCTGATTGGACCACATCTCAATAGCATTGTGAGTTCAGGTGTGTGTAGTTAGACGTGGGGTTGTGTGCCGGGGCCAGGCATAACAGCTTGGAGCTGAAATTCACTCAATTCCTTGTTGAGACTATGGCTGACAGGAAGTTTAAATCCAAGGGCTTACTGAGGCTCAACAGTAGTTTCAACCACTTAAAAAGCAGCTGTTTAATTTTCTTTCTTGTAACATTTATATTTGCATGATTTGTGACAGCAGTGACTACCAGTCCCTTATTTCAAGGGACCATCCCTTATTTCATTGACTTATTGCTTAGGGTTATCACCCATCCCTGATTTTAAGATCTACTGAAATATAATAAAATTGATAAGCTTTACTTTAATGTTTAAAATGTTAGGATAATTGCATTGTAAACTTAATAGAAAACAGATTGTATGCTCAGGGAAATGGGGGCTTCCCTAAAATGTATCTTAAAATAAAGCATTATCTCTTTTTTTTTGTATGGTTTTCCCTTATTTCCATCTAGCAAAGATAGTCATCCTGGCCTTCAGTTGTCCCTGTGCGGGCCCCCCCCCCCCCCCCCGGTGTGCCTCCTACTGCGTATTGTGGGTGTGAGATGCTTTTGGCAGAGCCAGAGCAGCTCACTCTGCAAAATGGCCTCCTCTATGCTTGATGCTGGACAAAACCACGTCTGGTTTTACAGCAGTACTGGCCAGGGGACAAATCAGACACAAAAAGGACTGTCCGGTTAAAGCTTGTTAAAGCCAGACCAATGGCCAGCCTAACAACCATAAATGCAACAGGCATTTCCTGGCTGTTAGTGATCAGGGCGTAAACATTTATTAAGATATCTCAGACACAAGGCCCTCCAGCCACTGTCCAGATCTGTATGAATAGGATCGTGATACATTTATAATGAAGAGCTACCCACTTATCATTCAAACAAATGAAACCAAAGGGGCAGTATCACAACATATTGAGAGACAGGGGAAGTTCTAAGTGTGGGCCCTGCTGTGGTCCTAATGAAACCCATCTGAAGCAAGTGGCAAATTAAGGCCCCATGGGTTTTCTATTCTATAATATCTGAATACCTCCTGAGGGTTCAACTCAGCCCCTCAGTTTTTCTAGCTTTTCAATCACTGACAGGAAATCCTGTCCCCACTGATCATTATAGTTTAGGGCAGAGGTCCTCAAACCTGCTGACAGGTCAGGGGGATGGGCTGATCACATGGTACCTACTCTTTTTCTTTGACTGTAGTGGCTAAATTATGTTAGAAGAAGTTACAAATACTGGTGCTAATAATTAAAATACTGATACCTATCTGTAGAGAGAAGGATGGTGAAACATTTAGTCCTTTGTAAAGAGCTTTGAGATCTCAGGACAAGAAGTTCTATATATAAAAGCTAAATATTATTGCCAAGATCGAAAGCGGTAGCCGTGTTAGGCTAGTTCAGCAAAACAAACAAGGAGTTTGTTTTAAAGAGTTTTAAAGACTAACAGATTTATTTATTGCATGAGCTTTCATGGAAAAAATCCCACTTCATTCTTCAAAGCATCTGACAAAGTGTGATTTTCTCCCACAAAAACTCATGCGATAAATAAATGTTAGTCTTTAAAAGTGCCACAGGACTACAGTTACCAGATGTCAGGCAAAAGGAGGACATGCCCTCCTTTTTACCTTTACGTTCTCTGTCCGCAGGCATTTTAAAAATACATGATTTTGTCTGACTGTCTACTAACAGAGGGTTAAAGTATGCTGGAACGACCCAGAACATCCTATTTTTAGGGGGAAGCATTCCCTAAAAACAGAGGACTATTACATTAATACTACATTTTCTCCATGTGTCCTCCAATGTCCTCCTTTTCGTACTTCCCTGTCCTCTTTTCCAGGCTTTGGCATCTGGTAACCCTACACAGGACTCCTTGTTTGTTTTCCTAAATATTACTGTTATTCAGTAATTTTTTTACTTTCACACATAGGTAATTGCTGTAGCTGCTAAAGGGATGTCATGTGATCACACACGGGCAGTGACGCAGTCCAGGCAATTGTGAACAGGACACAAATTGTCCATGAGACAAGCTCTGAACTCAGATTTGGCATGCACTCAGAACAAAATTTAGAATCCATGATTTCAGGGCATCTTAAAAAGCACCTTCAACTTCCATTAAACCACTCAGAATTAAGTCTTAAATCAAAAGATTTTTATTTATTTATTTATTTATTTGTTTATTTGAAGAGCAAGCGATAAATAGCCCTGTGGAAACACATTTAAAAAGTCACAAAGTTTTATTACATTTTGAAAGAATTAAAGTAGGCATTATTACTAACTATACATCTGTACAGCCCTGAGCATAAGAACATCCCAGATCCTCATTTAGGTCAGAATTCTTGAGGCAGCGCCATAAATAATAAGTTATTGGTCACCCTAAATCAACCCCACATACAAACTTCTTCCAAACTTTGAGGTCATTTAACTACTAACCTGAGTATGTCTGACCCTTCCTCTATAATGTATCAACCCAAATCCCTGGATTTTAACACCTCAGGAACTGAGGAAGTTTGGATTTAGAGCCAGACTTCGTGACTTGGGTCCATCTCTTGTATAAGGCAAACAAGGAGAAGGAGTCTTCCCCAGCAGAGACAGTCCAGGAAGCCATTCCGCCTTCCTGTCACTCAAGAGAACTGGCTGTGAGACCTGCTGGAGGTGAAATTTATCGATTGCTATAAAGGTCTCTGGGAAACCTGATCTTGGCATGGAATACAGACCCTGCTCAAAAGAGAGATGCAAGGAGGAAACCAGGGGCCTTCATCATTCTGTTCAGACTTACTACATTTAAAAAAAAAAATCTTACTGGAATGGTGATGAGAAAATTTCTACAATCAGATCTAACCCAAATTGGGATTCCTCAGATGGTAGGGCAAGCACTAGGGTGGTCACTGGTCCAAAGATGAATCTTCTAAAGCAACAGTTCACTTCAAGTTAACCATCTGGAGAATTTCAAATCCCATCAGAGCTGCACAATATAAATCTCTCAGGTGATTTATAACCTGTAATTATGAAGTGCACCAACAACCAAAAGGTTACAGGCACTGGGAACCTTGCACCCCTCTGCCTGTCAAGAAGTAAGAGTCCTTGGACACTCAAATCATGATTCATGACAAATACTTGGCTAGATTCTTCATTGGAAGCAGGAGCACTCCTGGCCTGAGAACAGACCCGGGGTTCTGGCATCGGGACTCAGGGTTCGAGCGCCATACAGGCACTGCCGCAGCAGCCACTGCCACGGCAGATCCAGGGCTCCGGCACCGGGACTTGAGCCCCGTAAGCCAGGTGCCTGTGACGCCCTTGATAGGAAGATTGGGGCACACCAATTGCCAGTGAAGTCCCAGCCAGAGAGCTGTCAGGTAGAGCAGACATTGCAGAGAATGTTTACAGGTGATGACTGGACCAAAGTGGATGGCCAAATTGCCAAAAGACCATTAAAGTTTCAAACCTGCAGGAGAAGATAACTACGTAGTGTGTGGCACCACTGCACTTAATGAACCTCTTTTTTGCAGAGGTAGAAATGGAAAGGACACTGGTAGGCCTGTGTTAAATAGCTCATGGCTCTTTTCACAGTTATACCAAAAAAAAAAAAAAATTACCATCTTCACCCCAGTATCGGAGATTCACAACTAGAGTAGTTCCAACTCGCTGGAGAATAGTGTCCTCCACTCACATTAGCAACCTGAAATCCACCGAGGATGTTCAGAAAGACCTAAATTTAAACTAATCACTAACACATATCCCCTTTTCACATCAGTTTCCCCAAATATTACAATAAAAGCACCTTTCACAGCCACTGTATGTGATGTGGTGCCATATGTCAATTACACCAATTCAGCATGATATAGCTCTATCATTTATGAAAGCCACCAAAAACCTATATTCATGAAAACACATGACCGTATAACCAATAAAACCAGAATGGAATATCAAGTGGCTGTTGGAAGGTAAGGAGGAAGGTAGAGATACGCAGGCTGTGGGTAATGATACAGAGGTGGTTGTGGCTGAGAAGGGAACTGATGAGTGGGATGTAGATCGTATTAAATCAACTTAATGGCTTACTTCTGCATCATTTATGGTTTGCATTGGTGAGCTGTGCAGTTGAACAACGTTAAATTAACTACAGTTTTTGCATGGGAATATAAATACATAAAAATACACTCCATGGAGTCTAGGGTATTTAAAGCAGTGATTACCATGATTGTATACAGTACAGCTGAACCAATTACAGTAAATGTATTTGTGCTCTACTAAAGTATTATCATGGAGGTCAGGGTGAAAATAATCATTATGGCCAAACAGCTCAGGACAATTAGTATAAAATTTAACATGCGGTAATTAACCCGAGCTGTGCAGATGTGGAAATGACAGGCCTATGAAGTCTTGTGCACTCAAGACAAAGACTCTTTTAACAAATTTAAGAGCATTTTAAAGTCTCCAGAGCAGAGCCTGAGCTGTGGCATAAATTGGTGCAGCGCCGCTGAAGTCAACAGATCTATGGCAATTTACACCAGGTGAGGATCTGGCTGCACAACTTTTTTGCTGACTTTGCTGAATCCGTTTATGTAATTGAGAACACAGGTGGTCTGAGCTATGGGGAAGGGTGGGCAAATGCTGCAGGCCCCATGCTGGGAGGGGCCCTGTGCCAACTGGCAGCTGGCCAAGGCAGGAGCAGCTGGGGCAGGAGCCACAGTGCCTGCAGCTCCAAGCAGCCACGCCAGGTGAACCGGGCGGCAGGGCTAGAAGGAGACTGGGAGGCAGGCAGGGGCCCAGGGTAGAAAGGAAACCATGGTGAGGTTAGAGGAGAGGTGTGGGGCAGGCAGGTGGGGCTGGGAGCTTGGTGGCAGGGGCCCAGTAGTGGGACCTGAGGAGAGGAGGCAAGGGCCCCACAAAGCTGAGGGGGGCAGAATTCAAGATGCCCCCACCGCGTGGGGGGCCGCCCACTGTTGACTTTTGCCTGGGGCCCCAGATTCATTAAGACTACTCCTGACTGAGACAGCCAACATCTGAACCAGCATTTTTTAGAGTCTTCCCTATTTAAAATGGTCAGACCTGAAATTATCCCAGCACGATCACTTCTACTTCTCCCATTTTTTTAATCATGTTTTAAAGGACTATATCTCTAATTACTATTTAACTTTTGCTGCTGTTGCTTGGACTTTCTTCTGTGGAACTGCTAAGTGTGAATGACACTGGCAGTGAATTAGAGCCACATCAAGGGACAAGTTCTTTGATACACTGAAGCTTTGATTGCCGTGGACTCAGGGATTCACTGAAAGCACACATGGGGCCACACCCTGCAGTTGGATCTGCCAGTCCAAGCTCACGTTGAGCCCCACTGAAATCAAGAGGACTTCACATGGGCCTTAGTGGGTCTCTGTGCAGGATTAATGCTTTATTTAATAAGGATCTGAGAGGTTTCTCTTGATGTCTGGGATTTGAAAAGTATTGCAGAGTCCCTAGAAAGGTGGTTCCCAGAATTAACTGCATCTCCTTGCAACAATCCATGTGTGCATTCTTTGCTGACCCTTGCTTGGCAAAGTATACTCACCCTGACAGTGTTTGTAGAGATCCGTCAGTTTGTTTTTAGCCCCATTATGTCTTGCAATATCAGGTCTTAGAAGTGTCCCTGGTTCCTTCTTCTAACTGTACCATTTTGGCACTGGGCCCAGGGTTAAACATCATCAGTCACAGATTTCAGACAAGAATCACTTTCAGTCCTTGCCCTTCTGAAAGTCAAATGGGTATGTTTGTAGTAGCCCTTGCCTGAGAAGATATCCATTGTATAATCATATGAGGCAAAATCATCAGGTCTTAGCTCAGGGAAAACTCCCATTGACAATAATTCAAAAGCAAGTAAAGACTTAAGTCCTTCAAGAGCAAGGCCTATGGTGATTTTAATGGCATTTTGATTTTAGTTACTTTGATCATCGTTAGTTCTTTTTGCTTCTCTTTTAAAGGCCCACTGCTCTGCTTCACTTGCACCCAAAGATTTAATTTATAGAGGCGTGGGCAGGGCTGCTTGGTTTTAGTGACAGCTGTTAATTATAATTCACCAGGATCATCCAGATCCAGGCCATAGCTTGAGCACCAAGCAACACTGTGCTCAATGTGCGCAGATGACACTGAAAAAGAATTCTCTGTATTAGCAGTAACCCCCATTTCCTGCACCCTGCAAACAGCCTCTCACAGCAGGCCTCCTCCACCGTATTGCTCCCTTGGAAAAGCATTGGAGAGCTCAGCAATAAACTGGTTCCATTTTTTCTGCCAGACCTGTTTGGCCTGGGCTTTCTTCTCCGGCTGCAAGGAGCTGTATCTGTGGGATGAAGAGGAGAGAGGATCAGACGTGGGCTTGACTGGCTGCAGAGGAGAAACTATTTCAGGACCGGTGTCCCAAATGAAAAGGCAGGAAACTGGGAAAAATTAACCCTTTGTGTTGCCTTAGATAAAGATTTAAAATGTTGTCTCTGTCACCTCTTCCTAATGGCAGGACATAATAGATTTGCCCCCCAAACCTTGTAGGTTAGCTAGAATTGAAATGGGCATGAACATCAGCTTTGGGAAAACAAACAAAAGCTTCAAATACATGCCGGAATGTTTTGAGTGTATTGGCCAAGCCACCAGAGGATGTAAAATGGGCCTTTGCAAAAAAACACAACTGAGTAAAATGAAAACAGAGTAAAAGTGAAGAGAGAAAAATTATATCCTCTCTCCTCCTTGAGGCCAGGCTCCACAGGTGATCTGGCACTGGATGGAAGAAGGGGGACACACACACACACAAAGAAGTACTCTATTGAAAATGGACAGAGTAAACTCTGGGACAACAAACCGGCTCAAATCTTGCCCTATGTGAGGCATGGGAGGACTTTGAATCAGCAGAACCCCCCCATCCGAATGATGGAGGAGACTTTCGGGCTGAGAACAGAATAAAGTGGGCATCTGTTGAGCAAACAGATATCTCCCCAAGTTTCACTCAGAGTGTGAGAGAGAGTGTGCTTACTTTAGAGAGTTTAATGCTAGTTGTTTTAGAGTTCTCAGGTCAGCGCTCATCCCACCAATGCCCATGAAGACCTCATAGAAGTCATACGACACACCCTTTGATCCAAAGACAGATGGATCATCTGAACTGACCACCATTGGGTGGCCTTCTGCCATCAGCTCAGCAGCAGGATGGTTCCTCAGATCCGATACTAGCTTCAGGACCTTGGGACAAGGGAGAGGAAGGAGGAGGAAGAAGCAAGGTTGGGTTACTCTGGAAGATATTTGCAGTATATATTTATGCTTTGTTTGGAAGCTCTTTGGAGCAGAGATGGTCTTTCTGTTATGTGGTTGTAAACCACCTTGCACAGTAGGACTGGAGCCTGTCACAGAGTTCCCTTTCCCAGACCCTTCTATCTAGCTCAGTTTTCCCCACTTCTACACCTCTGGGGTACTTGCACACCACACAATGTGGGGTCTAGTTAATGAATACCCTGAAACAAAAAATATCTATTCGAAACATAAAGTACTCTCCTTGCACCTTTGTTACACAGGCTTTCCAACTCCTTTCTGACCCTTCCTCTCAGACTTCACAGCCACTTGTTTCAGGCCTCTTCAAGCTTAGCCCTTCCTCTTCTCTAGCCTCCAGCCTCCACAGTAGAGAGCTGTCTTCCCCCAGTTCTGGTCTCCCCAGCCTACTCTAAAGTAGAATTTTGTATGGTTTTAGTTAACACATGTCATCAACCTACTGTAAACAAAGAAGTGTGGTTCTGGTTGAAACTTTAACTCAGTTTCCCAGTGTTAGATGTACGTTGCTTTGCCTACACCAGTGTTTCCCAACCAGTGTGCCATGGCACTCAGGCATGCCCTCAGGTCGGAGTGGGTGTGCCACAAAATTTTTTGAAAAGCTACTCAAAGAGCTCTGGATTGGCTCATTGGCTCATGAATATTCATGAGTTCATTTGAAAACTATACGGTGGTGTGCCTCAAATTAATTAAAGGTAGCAAGGTGTGCCACGGCAGAGATGTTGGGAACCACTGGTCTACCCTAGACTGTCAAAGGTCTAGTTAACACCACAGGTAGAATGTGCCTCTTGCCTTTTAGGAGGCTAGTTTCACTACAAAGCCCCACCCCCCATTCAGACGCCTCTCCCAAAGTTCCACCCATGGTCCAACCCCAACCCCACTTCTGGTCAGCCCCCACTTGCAGGGCCCACCACTCACCTACCACTCCCACCTTTTGGTTCCCCTACCCATGCCATTTGCACCTTTTGGTCCCTCCGACCATCACTCTGTTTATTCCCAGCCTGCCTCTGCCTCCTTCTCCAAGATCCTCCTGCCTGCTCCTTGTGCCTTATATCACTAGCTCCTCTCAGCCCACCTGCCCTCACTCCACTTATTTCCACTCCCACTTTGCCTCCTCCAGGAAAAATTCAGCTAGGCCCAGTGATGGAGGTGGGATGGGGAAGCCAAGAGGAGTGAGAAGTGCTCAGGAGGGAACAAGGGAGGCAGAGAGGAGCAAGCAGCAGTGGGGGGTGTCTTGGGGGAAAAGGTGGAGCAAGAGTGGGGACTTGGGGGGGGGGAGGGGGGGGGGGGGGGGAAGAGGAGCTGCATGGAAGGAGGCAGAGACTGAGTGGATGCTTCCCACAGCAGCTTTCTGGGGAGGCTTAGCCTCCTCCAGCCTCTTTTACCTGCTGCCTATGGTTAACACCACCCCAATCCTAATCTAGACAAGGCCTCACAGACTGAACCAAAAGTTTTGCTTTGTATATTCCCATAGTCAGACACTTGATCTCAAGTTACCTGTCCTCTTGGGCATGTGCTTCAACCAATAAATAAAAGTCCCAAAACTCTTGTCAAAAGGATCTACCTCAGTGTAATTTGCATGCTGGCCCACACACATACACACACACAAAGGACCAGCTTTCTCTTAAATTACAGGGTTTTAAGCACTACCAAACCACCATACAAGTAAATAATAATAATAGTTCATATATACATATTCCTGAACTCATGAATATTCACCAAAAAGACCATAACAGGGAATATGTGAAGGAGAATTCAGAGACCATGTGTAATTTCTGTCAAGTGTTACAATTGAACTGAGCAGAGAATGTCTCACTAATGGTTGAGTTAAAAGGGAAGGACACAGCCTCAAGAGTAGTCCTCCTGACAATACCTTCATTGGAACCTCCCACCTAGAGAAATGAACCTGTTTCTTACCGAAAATACAATACTAAAACATCCTCTACATAATATCTCTCTTGTTTAGAATGACCTTCCATGGCCAATGAGACAGGAGAGGCAGTTGTGGCACAATAAAGAGCACCAGGAGAGTGTCAGTCATAACACACATACATCCTACCCCCGTCCCTCAGCCCTTATATAGACAAAGGTCAATATATGTCAAGCAATATCCTGCTTCAGCTCATTTATCAAATTTTATATTTTGGTTCCCAGGTCCCAGCCCCTGATTTGAGACCTAAGGTCATTCAAGTAGGTTCTACCTGGTTGGAGATTGGGCAGAGTTCTATAGGAACATCCTTCTTCAGAGACAAGTTCTTGGCTACTAGATGTTTAACGAGAGAGAATCCATGGCCAATCCGACTGGTATTCAACAGCAAAGCAGACAACACGTTGTAGTCTACAGGGATGCCCTGCCAGTCTGTGAAGAGAAAAATGGATCTAGATCAGGCGTGGCCAAACTGCAGCTCGCGAGCCTCATGCGGCTCTTCAAAGACAAAGTGCAGCTCACAGAAGAGCATGGTGGGGAGAAGCATGGCATGGTCAGAGATGGTGGGGAAGCAGCAGCATGGTCAGAGATGGTGCGGAAGTGGCGGCACAGCTGGGGACTCAGGGATAGCGCAGAGAAACACGACATGGTTAGAGGCAATGGGGAAGTGGCAGCATGATCAGGGCTTCAGGGATGGTGCGGAGAAGCGTGGCATGTTCAAAGAGGACAGGGAGATGCAGTGGCATGGTCGGGATGGCAGGGAGAAGCTAAGTTTTTACTGTATAGGTAGTCCTAATTTTCATGGTACCCTTAAGTAATTATTGGAATCTGATGTTAGTAGGATCAATATTTGCCCTCTTTTTATGATAAAATTAAAGCATGCAATGAATTTTAAACTTAGTAATTTTGGAATAGGTAAAATGTGGCTATATGCCTCAGTGAGGCTCTTGAAGGTTTAATAATCAACTTGTGTGGCTCTTGAGTTCCATAAGTTTGGAAATAAATGTTTAATAAATGTTTCAGATACAAACTAATAGACTTTTTTGTGGCTTGAGTTCCAACTCTGTCTCCTTTGCTTATTAGGGATTACACTCAGCTTGTAATTCTCTGCAACACAGTAAATCATCTAGTGTCTAAATAATATATTGTACGTAAACCTATCATCCGAGCAATAAAGGACAAAAAACAATTTGAATTAACATACTTAAGTTAATATGAAGCTGATTCAGTGACATTCATTAACAAACAGGCTTAAAACCATAACTCAGGCTGGTATAACCTCAAAAATTCCATCTGTGGTGCTAGTGAGTGTGGGAGAGGAGACAACTGATGACTCCAATCTGTCTGTGCTACACCACAAGCACCTCCTGCTGCTTGACTCCCCAAGAACAGACCTCAGAACACATCCAGAATATGGAAATGAGAGTGCTTAATGCAGGAGAAGACAAATGAAGGGGACAATAAGTATCAGACACAAGGCAAAGATGATGATGGAAAGAGACATGAAGACCATGGGAGAGAGTAAGCAGCAGGTAGGGGATGTAGAACCTGGAAACTGTGAGGAATCATCCAATATTCTGTGGCAGCAAACCTATCTTCTGTGAACATGGAACAACAATAGGAAACAGACTATAGCAGACCACCTCCCACAATACAACCCTCACCTCTTCTCCCCAGTATCCAAGTGTGAACTCCCCCTAACATTGAGCAGTGAGAGACATGACCTGTGTTCTCACGCTTACCAGTCTCACCAGCATGAAAAAAGTAAGGCAAATTGACACCTAGAGAATATGGAATGGTCAGAACATCCTTCAGCTCCCACAGAGAGCGTCCTTCATCCTCATACCCAACCTGGGAAGAAGAAAAATGATGTTTCTGAATATATGTTTGGTGATCACTTGTCTGTTGGCTTGAAATTACCTTATCTCACCACCTACACTAAAATGCCAAAACCGTATTCTCTTTCTCTTTTTTTTGTTAAACAGTCTGAACCAACTCCTCCATGGGTAAAAACTAGCATAGTTCCATTGACCTCAGCAGACTTATCCTGGTTTGCACCAGCGAGAGCAGGCCTTCTAGGTAAAAGATACATCATGCACATGTTTTTAACAAGAGCACAGTGCAGCCAGTATTGATCCTAGTGCATGTCACACTCATTGCATTTCCACCAATATCAGAATTCCCTACATTTCTGCACTTGCTCCCAAAACACATTTCCAAACACCACCAAAAGGAAAGGTCTCTCATTTCAGAGACTGCCACTAACATAAAGGCAGTCTGAGAATGACTTTACAGGAAGTGTGAGATATGGGTTGCTGCTCCCTTGCCTTTTACCGTGAGAGACAGTCAGGTTTCAGATCCTGTGTTTGGTACCAAGACAAAAGAGAACTTATTATATCCCATATTTATCCGCTCTGTCTCAGTCCTGAATTACAATGGCCTGTGCTGCAGAAAGAGCTGTTCATGACAAAGTTGGTGGCATTCTTTCTTCTGAGTAAAACTTGGAAACATATCTGCAGGTCTCAGGAGACACTGCGCCAAAAGTTCTGATTAAACTAGAGATCAGACCTATTTGTGGTCACTGAAGATCCCACTTCATTTTCTACAAGATTTGGCAGTTTCCTTGCCAAATTCCAGCTCCAGCACTTACATCCTGCCTACCTCAATTTCCTTTTCACTTCACTTCCTAAACACAGTTATGAAGTAGAGGTGTGAAGCACTCAGTAGCTACTTTACCCCAGAGCTGAATGCACTGCAAGGGCTGATTGCCTATACTCATAAAGTTATTTGAGATCCTGCAGGACAAAGGACAGTGGGGCAACATTTAAACAGATTTTGCTGCTTTTCCTCTCAGAAATCTCTTTGTATCATTAATCACAACTCAGCCTTTTTAATATTAAATACAAAACGGAATAAGAAATATGAAGATACCAGATCAAATCCTGCCAGCGTGTCCGGGAATGTGGCTTGTAGCGCCATGGCCATATAGACAGCGTCTTCGATTTGGGAAATGTTCAGTTTTCTGAAAACCCAGAGACAGAGAAAAGTGAAGATTCTAATTTCCATTGGGACCAATTTCTCATGTTCTGTTTGTATTATGAACAGGAGCCTTAAATGAATATCCAATATAAACAAGACATGCAAATGGCTAGGAAAAGTCCAGATGACTGGAGTTAACCAGCATAAATTGGTTTGGGACTAATTGGCCAATCTACACTCCCCTGTATCGCTAGGTCAGTGAGGAGGAAGAACAGCTAGTAAAAGGTAATGTTTAAACACATTCTGTGTTATTATTCTGCTGGAGTTTTTACATTTTAATTGTGGTTTCAAATTAACCCTCTACAGACCATTGGAGTCTTTTGGATTCAAATGTGTATAAAGGCTCCTGAGAAGGCAGCATTGCTAGGTTCCTGAAGAAACTCTGAAATATACAGTACTAGCACTCAGGCTGTTGTGCTGTTGCTCCTGCTTGCACAGAAATAGATGATCCATCAAGACTCAGGGAGAGAAAACATACGGTTTTAAGAAAACATGCTCACTTCCCATGTGCGCACATAGAAATAGAGCCTTCTGCTCACTCATTGCCACATCCTTTGCTGCAATGTTCCCTCTAATTTTTCATAGTCTCTGTGCACAAAAACTTTCTTTTGTGCAAATTTTCAGAACCAGTGTCTAAATTTGTGCACACTCCAGTGAGCGTGGTCAAACTTCTGAGTGCAACAAAGCAAGTGTGTATGAAGCAAAAAATCTAAATTTTATTTTGATACGGTGATGGAAATGATTTTATAAATTACAAAACCTTATTTGAAACGTGCTACTTGAAACCACCACCTTCTTAATGTAGCACAAAAAATATTAGCACTGTTGAATTTTTTTGTGGATGCTTTATTTTGTTGTGTGCACGGGTTTCACAACCTGTGTGCATGCACACACATGCACAGCTTAGAGAGAACATAACCTTCAGCTCACTTTTCCTTATACACCACCACCTTTGTTACCAAATCCCGATCATTTTACATGTACTCACTTCTATAAACAACTGCACATAGTGACACTCAGTCATTTCCACATGCAGGTCTTTATGTGCCAGAAAGTAGTTTGGGAATTAATGCCTTATACCTGGAAACAATGCTATGTGGGTCACCTCCAGGTTCTCTCTGTTGTAACCACTTGTGCCTCGCAGTGCTAATGCCTGCATCATAACATGACCATTTACACAGAACACTTCCACACTTGCCCCATGCAAGCAGCCTCTACCTGTGTACTGTAAATATAATTTTTGCTCCAATAAAATCAGGGTGATCCTTAACAAACTGCCTTGTCACCTCCTGATACATTGCCATGGACCAGGATTGATTGTGTTGGGTCCCATCCAATTCATATACCTGCCAGAAAAAAAAGTGCATGTAAAAAAAAACTTAGAGCAGAGGACAGTCTGTGATTAGCATTATTCATTTCTATCTCCTCACTAACTTTGAAGGAAAGATGGAACGATTCTGGTGTAGTCTGTGACTCGAATTAAAAAAGGCAGGTGTACAGGCCTGGAAACCCAAACTGTGTCCACTGCCAGAAAGAAAAAAAAGAAACAGTAGTTAAATTGGGCAGGGTACCTGTTCTTGGTGCTCTACGAACCAGCAAGCTCAGGAGAACACTTGTCTTCCATAACATATCATACAATAATCTGACTTCTTAATACACATACTTGGTAAGAAAGCGTCCTTGAGTTCAGGAAGTTTTGGGAGGAACATTAGAGTTTGCTCAGGAGCACCTCAGGTCCTGAACCACTGCATCTCCATGTTTGATTGCCCACAAACACCATGGCTGTCAAGGATGGCAGGAGCGTGCAAAAATATAGAAAGGGTTGGTTTTATAGTTAAGGTAGTAGATTTGAATTCAGGAAATAGGGATTCAATTCCTGTCTTTCCAAAAGATTTTTTTCAGTGACCTTGGGTAAATCATTTAATTTCTCTGTGTCTCCATTTCCCTACCTGTAGAATTGAGAGAATATTGTTTTGTTTGTCTCATCTATTTAGTTTGTGAGCTTTTCAGCAGAGGGCCAACATGCAGGGCCTTGCATAATGGGGTCCCAGTATTGGCTGTGGCCATTAAACAGTATCAATATCAATATTAATAATAAGGGTTGCTGTCCACACTTTATCAGAGGAGGAGCTCCATCCCCCACTTTATCCTTGTCATTTTCCTTACCTCTCTTTCCTTCTCTCCATCTCCTTGCCCGCCTTCCTCATTCCATCCCCAATCTGGCTCCCTCACCTTTGTCTTTGTTCCCCTGTCCCTTTTCACTGTCTGCTCCTAATCACCCCAGGTGCATGTTGCATTGTAACTGCCATCTTCACAGACACAAGAAGCCAAGTGGGATTTTGCAGCTTATCAAAAGGCCATTTCCCACAACCACAGGGAATCCAAGACTTCAGACACCTGGCTTTTCAAACACAGATGTATTTTTTGAGCTTTTCTACAGTGGTTGCTCTTTTCCAATCCCCCCTTTAATTTACTTTGTTTTAATGTCAGTTTCTGCCTTGTTTCATTGCAAAGAGATGGCTTTTGCAATATCAAATCAAATCACAGGGCTGGAAGGGACCTCATGAGATCATCGAGTCCAAACCCCCTGGGAACTGAACCCAGGGCCTTCTACATGTTAAGCAGAGGTGTTAACCACCACACTATATAACAGGCACTGTTGCCTAAGCTATACAAATGAGTCTCTAATACAGTGGTTCCCAACATTTTCTCTTGCGTGGCACACCTTGCTCCTTTTAATTAATTGGAGGCACACCACCATAGCTGCCAAATGAACTCTTGAATATTCATGAGCCAATGAGCCAATCCAGAGCTCCTTGAGTAGTTTTTCAAAAAATTTTGTGGCACAACTACTCAGACCTGAGGGCACACCTGTGTGCTGTGGCCGCTGGTTGGGAAACACTGCTCTAACAACACAGAGACTAGCCTGCCCCTTTGCACCCCATCCACAAATACTGTAACGTTTAATTAGGAGTAACAGGCAGAGTCACAGGCCACTAAAGCTATGCTACAAGAACTGGCTTCTTTCCAGTTAACAGCTTCTTCCTTTCTTCTTCCATATACAGCTAGTCCTCACTTAGTGACCTACTCGTTTAGTGACCCCTCAGAGTTATGACCGGCTCTCTGATGAGTTGGTATTATGGCGATGTACGAGAACTCGCATCAACTCTCTCAGATTACCTATATTTACAGCACACTATGCAAACTAAGTTCAGTACATTAGAGCTTAAAACATTTAAAATATATATTAAAAATGTTATAAATGATGCAAAGGTGACATTAAAACTATCTACCGATGGTTGAAAAACCCACTACCAGTAAAGTACATTATGCCTGAAATACCGGTAAGGGCTGCTCCTCGTTTAGTGACCAATTCGTTTATCAACCGGGTTTCAGGAACGGAACCCGGTCACTAAGTGAGGACTACCTGTACAAATTGTTCATCTGGGCTCATTGGCTATCTGGTAAATGAAGGGCATTTCTGCATTTAGCATCCCAGACATCTTTGGGTAGTCTAGCTCTGTTTACTGGGTCAGTTTCAGTGCCAACACTATTAAAAAGCAGAAGAATGTTGACAGTGCACTCCAGCTGCCACATCAACAGACTTTGGAACAGTAGGTCCAGCAAAGTTGGCCAATCGCCATCCTCAGTAAGGTTACCTCTGTTATTTATTGTGATATTAAACTGTATTTGTTTTATAGTGTTCCTATGTTTTCATTGTGTTGCAGGCTGCAATACCCACAAAACATGGCTCCACTGTAAAATTGTTAACATGAAGCTGAAGATTTTATAAGCTGAGCTGTGGCAGTCAGGCTTTTGGCACACCTGAAGGCATCCCAGGCAATTAGGGATTATGGGATAATTATACTGGTTACAGGTGATAATCAGTGTGGGGGGTGGGACTTGCCAGTCTAAATGTCAACATTATCATCCTTAGGTTTCGGTGTAAATTGAAAAGAAAGCTCTAAACGTTGCAAATTTCTCCTATTATTTCAGGCTGTCCACACATTCTGGAGACAACACTACATGAGTTTGTGTTCCTAAGCTTAACTTCACAGCTACTGAAGACTAGAAACAAAAATCCAAAGAGCTGATTCCAGCGCAGCAGAGTTCTGCAACAAAGGATGGATACCACAGCAAATTCCATAACTCCCCAGTTGCAGAATACACAGAGTACTGCCCACTTCAATCTCCTGGACAACCAAGTGTGACACTCAACATCTACTTCAGGAGACCAAAATCACACACCTACACCACTGGGAGGTGGTGCCACATGACTGCTTGTGACTTCCTTTTGCTTCCCCATCAGAAAGTCATTTTTTCTGTAGGGAAGCGAAGAAATCTGCAGGGCAAATTAATTCTGGGTATGTACAATGGCACAGAATTTCCCCACTGCTCCACTCAATATCTAGACAGCCCAGGTGGAAAACATTGGGTTACTTACCAGTAACCATCCTTCTTCAAGATGGGCTCCTCGGATTCATTCAGAAATAGGTGTCTCCATGCCGGAGCGCCTGATTGGTCAGAACTTTTTGCTCTAGCCTGTCAGAAGAGGGCAGCCAGCCACCGCCCCCCACACCATCCCGTGGCTATATATGTGGCCGCCTCCCAACCCCTCCCCAGTTCCTAGGAGTCCCCAACTCCAGATGCGGGGACAGGGGGAAGGATCTGAATGAATCTGAGCAGCCCATCTCAAAGAAGGACAGTTACTGGTAAGGAACCCACTGTTCTTCTTCAAGCGCTGCTTGGATACATTCAAAAATAGGTGACTGCTAGACGTGCTGATGGATGGCGGGTGGAGTTGGCTCTTCCGCCTTCAGCACAGCATGTCTCCAACTAGGGTAGTTGTCCACAAGCAAGGTCCTCAAAAGGTCTAAGGAACTGACCTAAGGACCATCATCCAGGCAAGGGTAACCTGGGATTGCAGGATCTAACCCAGTGGAGAGGAGTAGGCCCAGTTTGCCCGAGCGCCAATTGTTGCGCTTGTGCAGGAGGGCCCAAGGTCACCTTATGCATGAACATGATACCTACATATTGTGGCTGTAGTCGAGGAATACGACTGTAACCACTCTGCCTAAGAGCGCAATGGCAGAGGCGGACAGTGCCAGAGGGGTTAGTGTTACAGCAGCAACACGGGTTAACGTACCTCCTACAGGGAAATTCAGAAGGCCGTAGGATTGTCTGGTTGGAAGTGGTGGGTACTGACACTGCAATAAGTGGTGGAGGGGAGGTAGACCATGAGTCCCTCGGTCTGGCAGTGTAAAGTACTTGCAGCCCATGAGCCCGATGGAAACATGGATCTGGCACGCTTAGCATCCGTAAAAGGGATGGGCTACCAGAGGCAGATTAGGAGAGCTACTGTGTCCTAGATAGAAAAGGGGAAAGTGTGGACAGCCGGAGGCAGCAGCTGACGACCTGATACAGCACATTTGGGAATGAAGCACCCAGCTCTGCATGGGGAAGGGAAGGTGCCTGACCCACCCAACAGCCCTATATAAGGCAGACCAGGAGAAGACCTTCCTGTGAGCCTGACAACTATAACCCAGGCCTATGTAAGCATGCAGATGACGCTGTGATGGTCCCTGTTGAAGAGAACTGTCAGTATCAATAACCTTAAGAAGACACAAGGAATTGGAATTATGCTTATTTCTCCCCCTTTTCTTTTTCGAATTTGACAGGTGATGAATGGCCGAAGGAGTATAAGGGCAAAGGGCTGATTGCAACAAAGGAAAGCCCAAAGGTAGACTCACAAGCACAATAATCCTGGGAGCCAGATCTCTGTGCCCTATGGGGCTAAGCTCACATTGGCTTACGCAACCTTCTACCACCAGAAAGACCCAACCGGTATGGTGCTGACCTTAGGCCTGGCAACATACAGAGGTGTGTCTCAGGATTTGGACTCCCCAAAGGAAGGGCTCCTAAGGGGGAAAAACAGGATATACCAAAAGAGGGAGCAGCGTCCTCCGCAGGGGTGGAGCGAAGGTCCATCACCCTGAAGGTGCATGTCCTGCAGTTTCCTGGAGGAGACTTCTGGTTTATCTGATGCGTCTTCTATGAGTGTGCCACTGTTGTCATTAGATCCTGCCCTGAGAGTGAATTCTATCAGGGGACGGCTAGCTCCCAAACTCCCAGTGGCTAGTCGGGATCTCGGGATGGGCGTAATACGAGGCCTAGCCAGCAAGATACGCCCCTAGTAGTTGACTAGGATGGAAACATAGAACCAAGTAGCGACTACTAGGGCTAAAGAACCCTCAGAGTGTGACGAGGAAGAGGGAGCTGTACCTGCGGGGTACCCAGACAGGGTCGTCCCGGAGCTGGGCTGGGATGACTACTGCGCTATGGTCATCCCCAGAGAAGAAGCTACAAGAGAGGCCCCGCGGGGTAAAGAAGGCAATGACTGGGACCAGACTAATACCTCACCTGCAGGAGTGGTCTGGGGGCCATACCTGTGAAGCCCGGCCAGGGGTGCCTTCCACAGGTTTTGGACCCCTGACTCTAGGAATAAAGACGTCTTGCCTACCCACTGAACTGACCGGGCAGCTTTGACTGCGAATTTGGTGAGGAAGGCAGAAGGATGAGTGTGTTCAGCTCTGACCAAGTGGCAAATTGGGAGAGGAACACCAATATTATTATGTCATCTCCTCTTATCGGAGCAACCTGAGGGCCCACCCCCAAATCGATTGGGGGGGAGGAAGGGCACATCAGAGGTGGGGTAGTACCGGTCCACCGTCAAAGAAACGATGTGTACAGATGTTTGGGCTTTATGGCTCATTCTCAGTAGCTGTGAACAACAGGCCCGGAGAGGGAAAAGGAATCATTGTGCGTTAGGGTAGACCGGAAACAAGGGGGAGGCCCACTTGGTGTGACCTCTCAGCAAGTCATTCACCATGCTGTGAACTCGCTGGTAGTAACGAGTGTAGGGGTTTTATCACTGACACAGAGTCGCAAGCGAGTTATCAAAGGCCTGTGTCCCTAGGCAGGGTCCAGCCTGTATGTCTGGTACCTGACAGGCGGAAGCGATATGCCTAATCTATTGGTTCAGGAAGGGGTTTTCGTATCCCAAGCTGGTGACATATACCTTAGGACCCTGGGGTCGATCAGACGCGAGCTATGTTTAATCTAATCCCATTAAAGGTAATCAGAAAGGGTTGGTCAGGGCGGCACGTAAGAAGGGTGGGAAGGTTGCCGCCCCTCCTCCACTTTTGGGGCAAGGGAGTGATGCCTTCTATGGGAAGGAAACAAGGGGGCCTCAGACCACTTGGTTTTGGGGGGTAGAACGGTAGGCTTTGTCCATGGGCAAGTGTGCGGGAGTGATGCTTCCCAGTGTGGAACAGTCGTAGTAAAAAGGGGTGAGGGCTCCATTTGATTCCGAGCAGGAACTGACAGGCCGATACACTCCTCGATGTTTGAAGTGTGTTTGTGAACCCTTATGTGTCCCGAAAGGTGAAGGAGCTGCCACCCAGGGAGCGGGGGGCGTTGTGTATGGGGTGTGATAGTGCCCTGGGAGCAAAACCTGTTCTCTAAGGGATGCCCATAGGATCTGACAGCAGATCCCCACTGTGATCACTGTGGTAGTCAAGTAGGTTTGGGTAATGGGAGGGTAAAGCCTCCTGGTATTGAGTATTAGGGTAAACAGTGGGAGTATGGATGTGTGTCCAGCCTGAATCCTATATGAAGGATGAGAGGATACTTAACCTCTGAACTGTCCTCCCTCACCCAGAGGGAGAGGGAGAGTGGGAGAGGGGAGGGCCATCTGTCAGCTTGGAGGAATGGTACTGAGGCAGAGTGCACTCAACGGCAGAGTCTGGATGGTTAACAGCACAGCTGTAATCATAAACGATACTGCTGATTGACCGGACGGAGTCCCTTCCCGGAGCTGCGTGGGGGAGGGCCTTGCCTGAGAGGTCCCCCAGGTGGATTTCGAACTGAAGTTCATAGAATCATAGAATCATAGGGTTGGAAGGGACCCCACGAGGTCATCTAGTCCAACCGCCTGCCAAAAAAAGCAGGACCACTCCCATTAGATCATCCCAGTCAGGGTTTTGTCCAGCTGGGACTTGAACACCTCCAGAGATGGAGATTCCACCACCTCCCTAGGCAGCTTATTCCAATGCTTCACCACTCGCCTAGTAAGGAAGTTTCTCCTAATATCCAGCCTGGACCGCCCCAGCTGTCACTTGAAACCATTGCTTCTTGTTCTGCCCTCTGTTACTACTGAGAACAGTCGAGCTCCATCCTCCTTGGAGCAACCCTTCAAGTAGTTGAAGGTTGCTATCAAATCCCCCCTCAGTCTTCTCTTCTGCAGGCTAAATAAGCCTAGTTCCTTCAGTCTTTCTTCATAGGGCTTGTGCTCCAGCCCTTTGATCACTTTTGTTCCCCTCCTCTGGACTCTCTCTAATTTGTCCATGTCCTTTTTGTAGTGAGGAGCCCAAAACTGGACACAGTATTCCAGATGTGGCCTCACTAGTGCAGAATAGAGGGGAATGATCACATCCCTCGATCTGCTGGCAACACTTCTTCTGATGCAGCCCAGTATGCCATTGGCCTTTCTGGCAGCAAGCGCACACTGCTGACTCATATCCAGCTTCCCATCCACCATGACTCCCAGGTCCTTTTCTCCAGTGCTGCTATTTAGCTGATCACTCCCCAGCCTGTAACAGTACATGGGTTTTTTCCGTCCCAAGTGCAGGATTTTACACTTGTCCTTGTTGAACCTCATGAGATTCCTCTTGGCCCACTGCTCCAATTTGTCTAGGTCTCCCTGAATCCTGTCCCTGCCTTCTAGGGTGTCTACCGTTCCCCCCAGTTTGGTATCATCTGCAAACTTACTAAGTGTGCAATCTATCCCATCATCCAGATCATTAATGAAAACATTGAACAGAACTGGCCCCAGGACCGACCCCTGGGGCACACCACTCGTTACTGCTTGCCAACTTGACATGGAGCCATTGATTCCTACACACTGAAACCGTTGATCTAGCCAGTTTTCTATCCACCTTACAGTCCACGCATCTAACCCATACTTCCTTAATTTGCCAATGAGAATGCTGTGGGAAACTGTATCAAAAGCCTTGCTAAAGTCAAGGTATATCACATCAACGGCTCTTCCCGCATCCACAAATCCAGTCATCTCATCATAGAAGAGAGAGAGAGCCCTGTGTTGAAGGCGCGGGGCTATGTTGGTGCTGTGATGTTGAGGTCGAGCCCAACTGGTTGCAGGAAGAGCCCCGTGTCGGAGGCATGGGACTGTGTCGGTGCCGCAGTACCAAGGTCAGTACCAAGCTTGTCCTGCAGCCCCTGACGGCATGGTGCTGCGCGGGTTCCAGTGCTGAAATGGCACATGGTGCCGCAGGAGGTCCCGAAGTCTCAGGAGAGGAGTGCCAAGCCTGCTCGGAGGCCAGGGCATGGCATCTTTGCTCCCTGTCCTTGATTGTCCTCAACTTGAAGGACAGACAGATGGAGCATAGGGTGACCATGTGGCTTTCGCCCAGGCACTGGAGGCACTTCTCATGGGGATCATCCCACAGGAAGGCCTTGCCACTTTCGGCACAGGGTTTGAACCCCGGCATGGTGGACGTCGGAGTAGCATGATGTTCCGGCCCAAGAGAGGAGACCAACTTCGGTGGAACTAAGTCCACAAATATGTGCTCCCAGTCAGGTGAAAAGCTCATAAAGCGACGAAGGACAGGCTCCTTGCGAAGCGCAAGGAGCAGGCAGTTCCACAACTGCTGCAAAGGCAGAAGAAATGAAACTGGGGAGGGGTCAGGTGGAGACCACATATATAGCCACGGGGTGGTGTAGGGGGCAGTGGCTGCCTGCCCTCTTCTGACAGGCTAGGGCAAAAAGTTCCAACCAATCAGGTGCTCTAGCACAGAGACACCTATTTTTTAATGTATCCAAGCAGCGCTCGAAGAAGAACATGAGATCTGAACCCCACAGAGTAAACCACTGAATCAACTGATTGCATACACTATTATTGTACTAGAAAAGTGTACTGAGTGAGGTCTTTTATGAAAGCTGGTTACGCTGGTCATATCATTGTGTGACATATGCAGGGATAGTGTACAAACCATTATGTACATATGCTGGAAAGAATGTTCCTAAAATAAGTTTTGGGGGTAGCCTTGATTTAAAAAAAACAAAACCAAAAATAAAAACAAAAAAAAACAGCATTAGACAAAGAAATGTGGATTTCCCTGTCTGGGTCAAGCTTTGTAAGCCGTATATGTTAAAGTACATTTACATTTTAAACAAACAAACATATAAAGCTAACAATCAGCAGAGAAAATAACTTAGTAAATACACGGGGGACAGAGTCTGTACCCCAAGTCTCCCTGGCTTCTAAAGCCAAGATAATGAATTTAGGAACTATAAAGGGAGCAAAAAGGGACATTCTAGTGATCCATCACCTAGGGAACATAGAAAACAGCACCCTCTGAGCCTTTGAATGGTGGATCCTCTTGACTTGAAAGGCAGGAGCTGCTGGTGGTTAGTTGAAAACAAAAACTACTGTTTTAGGCAAAGATACAGCTTGTTAGAATTCAGTTTTAGGCACTAAAAAGCATGTTTCTTGGGTTTTGTTTATAGTCCTTTCTATCACTTTTATTCTGCCTGATGTCACCTCTTTTCTTTGTTAATGAACTTATTCTTAGTGTTGCAATAAACTGTTAGTGCTGTTTTACTGAAGTAAAATGTGAGGCTTCTGCTAATCTAACAGGCTGGTGTGTGCTTGGGTTCTTTGTAGGCAGCAAATATAATTTCTCTGAGTGTCCAGAGAGAGACTGGACATGACAGAGAGATGTCTTTGAGGAACTTGGCAACTGGTTGTTATCTACAAGGCAAGGTTTTGGCTGGCAGAATCTCCAGGAATTTGCTGGCAAGGCACAGACTGGAGGGTCAGGGAGCTGATCAGACACTTTATTAGCTGAAGCAAAGCTTTCGCTTGCTGAGCCAAAAGTTAACACACTGGTTTATGCTTTTGGGGTTCCCTGAGGAGGCTGTCATATCCAGTCTCCAGGAAAGAGCTTTCAGATGAAGCAGATTTTTCCATTTGTGCCAGGGTCTGAATCTAAATAAAAGATGGGGGTGGAGAAAAATTAGAGAAACAAATTTTTAAAATAATATTAGTGAAGCCAAAAAGTGCATACCGGTGGCAACAATGCTCGTATCTCAACATACTGTATGTTATCCTCATAGAGCTCCAACAGCCCCTGATAGAAGTAGGCTTTGAACACAGGTGCATAGCAGATAAGGCCAGAAGCAGCAGAAAAGACATTCTCAAATCGTCTCCAAATGACTGCCTGTGTTGGATATGTCAGCTCAGGGGCATCCGTCACCAGGGTCAGGTTCCTCAACAAACTAAAGAAGGAGAAGCAGGACAGCTGGATTAGGGGTGTGCACAAAATGAGGGGGCTCTTGTACTCTGGACTCACAGAACTGTATAATCCCATCTCTTTAGATATCAGCCTTTCTACCAAACGCCAAACTGTATGCATATGACAATCCACCATTCACAGCTACCTCAGCAGTCAAACGGAACTGCTATGTTTTACGTCACTTTACAGAAAGGGAAGAAAGACGGAGGAACATGAAGAACAGTGTTTTGCATAATAGACTCTAATTTCCTGACTGAAGACTCTATGCTTTACCACAGCACAAACACTTGCTAATTCAAACTACAGAGGGAGTTATTTTAAGGTAATTTCCTTCAGCCTCTCAAGTTAGAATGGGGCTCACACAGGGCTGCAAATCCTGCTAATTACAATGATTGGGATCTCAGGTCAACTCGGTGCTTCCAATGGGTAACACCTTCTAGACACTTGGCGGCAGCATTGCTTCAACACTGCATCCTTACTAATCATGTTACTTTCCTTAACGTCAGGAAGGCACTGAAGTGTAATAGTCCGAATCTACATAATAAAATGGATATCTATAAAAAAAACAAACAAACCAAAAACACAAGCACCTTTTCTTCCTACTGACCTAATCCAGCTTCTCCATTATTCCAGTCCAAAACCTCATAAGGTGCAGATGTCAGCAATGGAGATGATTTTTCAGATTTGCCATTTGGGAACCAACTAGCATGGCAGTATCTGTATGTTTTTTTCTGTACTAAAAAAACAACAAGCAGTTGTGTGGCACTTTAAGACTAACAGGTTTATTTTTTGCATGAGCTTTCGTGGGAGAAGATCCCACTTCCTCCTGTTTATTTTGCAGAACTTTCCTGAGCACACATTTTTTTAACAAAAGCACAGAGAGCAGCAAGTAGTATTAAGAAAGGGAGTTAGCTGGAAATAGATGGACCTTATTTATCTTACAATTAACATGGGCAGCTGCAGGTAATTCTGTTTGAATTTACACTAGGGTAATAGTTATCCTCTAATCTTTGACACATGGTGCTCTCTTTTCCTGTGGGAGGAACTCTTAACTTTTCAACTAGCTGCCTGAACATTGGTTTATCAAATGTTCAGATTGGAGATATAAAATCAAAATAGCAATATAATTAGTGAATGGGTTCATTTAGGGATGGAAAAATCATAGGAGTTAGAGTAAGTTAGAACCAAGGGGAAATAATTGGATGCTTAAAAGCTGACAGCTTATCCATCTGAGTGGGTCTGATTTTATCTAATCTTAGAAGCTAAGCAGGTTTAAGCCTCACTTGTACTTGGATGGAACAACACCAGAGACTATCCTTATGGCTTGTTTGTTCCTTTGATAGCCCTGACTGCTCTTTAATACTATTTTATGTGTGATGTCTTCCCTGGTGGCTTTGAGATAGTGCTCAGCTAGGTTATATGGAAGATCTGGATTTGATTCATGCTCTTATTATCTTGTTCTGAGATGTATCAGTGTTTAGAATTAAAAGTCAGAGACCTACTGCTGTAAGATTTGATCTTGTCTAACCTCATAAACTCCGCAGTGCTGGGCCTGGTCAGAAGGAGGAATAGGAGACCTCAAAGGCAAGACCATAAAATGGAGTCTGTTCTCCAGGCATCCTGTGCACTTGCTGCTATTTAGTTCTTGAGGAACAACTTCTTGTGGTTCTGGCTGCATTTCTTCCTTACTTTTATTCATTTGAGGGGTTGCTTTTATTTTTTAAAGCAAAATTATATACAAGTCATATACATGCCACCTGAAGGGCAAGATTTTAAACATGCAACAGTCAAGAAATTCAGAGTGAAGGTTTCCACAACTTCTGCTCTGCCCTCTTGTGCATGACAAGGGGACCTTTTGTTCCATTATTACACAACACCAGGCAACACAAGATCCTGTTCAGTAAGCAAGACAATAAAATGGAAAGGAACTGAACCTTAACCAGGAAGCCACATCTGCAGTATTCCTATTACTGCATGTGCTGGCGTTCCGCATTTTAGACTTGTTCTGGGGAGCAGTGAGTGGTGACATTGTAACATCACCCTAGAAACCAGGAATGCAACCACCAGAGGCATCTTTTACAAGCTTATCTATCTGAGCTCAGCGGGAAGGATGGAAAGATTGTGTGTGGGAAGAACCAGGACTGCAGAGCAAGCCCCTAGGAAAACATATGCAGAGTTCCAGTTTAAACCAACTCCCCCAGATACTGGCCAAAGGGAAGTTATTTTCAAAATAAAGAAGGTGAGTTGAACACATTTGCCTGGGGGGGTAAGCCTTGGGTGGGTTTGTCCCTATTATGTGCAGAAACACTGAAAGAAAACCTCAGGGTGGGTCAAAAGACCATGTGGAGTTATTCATGCTACTGTGTATAGCTTAATTCTAGATAAGGACCCAGAAACAGTTATTTAATTTTTCCAGCTTAATTTTTCCATAGATTTTTCTGGATACAAAGACTCCCTCAGTAAATATACATGGTGCTCCTTCTCCCATGTTTGTTGGGTCTATGTAGCCTGCGCTCTTGTGCTAGAGCTATTAGGAAGTCACCAAACACCCCTCCTAAAAAGTTAGCTAACATTTTTTACAAATCCATATTCCCTTTGAGACTGATTATTCATATACATAACTGTGAGACTAGTATATCACAGTGAGTTATACAGTACTTGATAATATGCTACTCCTTTAAGAAATCAGTATGCCAACTCTTTTCCATGAATAACTCTGTCAGATAAAGGTAGGGTTTGGTGAACATGCACCACAATTTTAGGTAATTCTTTAGGGGGGGGAAAAAAACAAGTCAGGCAGGGGCACACATTCTGCACGTGTGACCATTTACTGAAGAATGCTATTGCAATGCACAGACACCAGGTGGCAAAGTTACAAGAGACCTGCAAAAGTTTATTTTGCTTCTTTTATGATATTGAATGAAGGCCTGAGAGGCTTATTTTTTAAAGTTTTCTTCTGCCTGTGTCCCTGCACTGCATTCATCCCCATAGTATCTGAGCACCTTCCAGTGATTTATTAAGCAACATAACTAATATCTGTTACGTGGTTTGTTTTCTCTTGCATTCTCTCTCTGAGAAGAGAATGGCATGTGAAATAAAATTGCTTGTTTGGTAACATACACTCTCACTCTGAGTTTCCGTTAAAGAAAGTAGGATGAGGACATACACACTGCACTTTGAGCAGAATCTGGTGTCGTTACTGATGGTCCTTGACTCCTGTGAGAATTTGTCGCAGTGCCTGAGACCAACCCCCAAGAAAGATCCATATCCTGCACTGATGAAGCAAGAAGTCCTGTGTCCCTTAAAGACTAACATATTTATTTATAAAAATAAATTTGTTAGCTTTTGAGGGCCACAGGACTCCTTGATTCTTTTGCTGGACTAGACTAACACAGTTGCCCCTTTGCAACTTTGCACTGACAAAGTTTACCATACCGTTACAGCAGAAAGTCCCATTGTGCACAAGGAGCAAAGTCCACATCCTGACATTTAGCTGAGCATTTTAGATATGATGGGCCCAGGCCGCTGATCTTTCTCATCTTCAAATATCAGCAATGTCAACTTTGCAACCTTGAGTGTCTCTCTCAGAGGGTATTTATTCTGAGCACTCAACTTAATTGCTGTGTCAGTGGTATTGAATAAAGAAGGCCTTCCAAAGTGTTATTCATTGGAATTAGGTAGCTAAGAATTTTTTTAAAATGTTTTTATGCTCCCTGACCACAAACCCCTTCCCTTCTTTGTTGCTTGGCATTCATTCTCTTGTAATATCACCTTTGCACTAGCTCTCCAGACTCCAAAGTGTACTCTAGGGTCAGGTCAGACAAGACCTGAATTTCTAGTATGAAAAACAAAAAACAAACAAACAAAACCAAAATCCAAACCCTGGGGAACAAAAGGCACACTTCTCAGATTGGCTACATTACAAAGCAGCAAAAGACCATATAGTCATGTCCCTTTAACTTTACATATCAGCCTTAATTTGGGGCATCGTTTCAGAAATACTTTGGAGACGGAGGCAAAATTGCATCAGCATACAGAACATTATGTGTGATTATATCATAAGATGGAGGGGTGGTGAAGGAGGAGTGCAATGTAGACCTCAGAAAAGTTGAGTAGGGGCAACTGCCTCTCTTGCTCCATAACAAAGGACATCTCTACCTTTAAGAAGTGTCCTATCTGCAAAATCAAGTTTTAATATTTTGGAAAGAAGCAGTTATAGTAATCTTTCTTCCACGCACCTCTTTCAAACTTGAAAGTAAATTGTTTGGTTGTAGGAATTGTTTTGGCTGATCTGTTTCCAGTCTGTTTACTCTACTTACACATGGAAAACTCATGGAAGGAATACAGCCCTAGAAAATGCTTTTGTCCTTCCCTTCATGCTTGCTGCTCCTCACCATCTTGTATATAAGCAGTAGTTAAGGTATAATTTGCCAGGCCCCAGAACCCTCCTAATTACCAGGCCCCCTCCGTGCATGTGCAGGCCCCAGCCCAAGTAGGTATTTGCAACCACTTCGCAGTACCCTGGGGCCCTGGTGCAGTCCAACAGCACTGCAGGGCATGGAGGGCCAAACCAGCAGCCACTCTGTGCGCTGGCCAGCCCCACCCCCAGAGCACAGTAGCCACAGCCCAAGCATAAGCCAGCCCCGCCCCCTGGGGCAGACTAGCTTGCATGGTGGTGGGGCAAGAGTGCTGTTTCAGCATGAACAGATAAGCAGGGCCTCTAGGGGTTGCAGTCCAGAACCCACCCTTCAGGCCAGGGCCTTTGGGCTGCAGCCCTTATATACCCTGCATTAATCTAGTGCTGCCCCCAGGGACTGAATTACCCCTCAGGCTGAGAAGGGGTCAGGCCAAAAAATGGGGTGAGAAGAGGATGCGGGGTCTAGCTGGAGAAAGGGAGAGATGCGGGAGTTGGACTGAGAAGGGGAGAGATGAAAAGGGGACAGATATGGCTCGGGCTGAGAAGGGGAGGTAGGGTCTGGCTGCAGAAAGGGAGAGACAGTGGATCAGTTCAGGGAAAGGGAACATAGACCCTAACCCACCCACACTGCCACTGGCTTGCTTGATCCCTTTCCCCAGTGGCTACCTGTCCCTGACCTCCTCACCCAGAGCCTCCTTACCTGAATGCTGGTGTGGAGCAGCCATGCTACAGACTGAGGCTCCCACCCTGAGCCGGCTCAGAGCAGGAGACTTAAAAATTGCTAGGTCCAGCCTGGGGAAGCTCCTTGCCGGCTGGAAGACTGTGTCTTCTGGCTGGGTAGGGGCCGCAGGTGCCAGCCATGTGGGAAACAATGTGCAGAGGTAGTAAGGGGGAACCCACTAGAATGCTCCATTCCACCCCATTATTCTATTTTTAGGGGCCCTGGAATGCTGGCCCTTAAAAATTGTGGGCCCCAGAATGGCATTCTGGTGCATTCCCCCTTACTTTAACCCCTGTATGCAAGAGAACCTGCCTCTTCAAATGCCATGTTCCCTTGACACATACTTGCAGCTACCCAATGATCTATCAGTTCCCTCATTCTCACCCCAAAAGCTGCTCTTCCTCAGCCTGCTGGTGCTTGGGGCACACAGAAAGAAGGAAGGTCAGTTGTGGTGCAGACATTCAAGGAACTGGAAGGGTTTTCAGAAACTGAGAGGCAAAACAGAATGGGCCTCAATCCTGGCAAAGGACTCCAGAACCCCGCCCCAACTCCCAGATCAGCACCCACCAAAGAGATCAAAACAGGAGGGGAGCTACTCAGGTTAGTGGCTGTGATCACAGGTCTGGCCCTTTTGGGGGGACAATGCATTGCATCATCTTGAGGTGATGGGTGCATTAAGAGCTGTGAGAGGCAGTTCAGGCCAGCAACTAAGCCTCAGTGCTAGTGTTTCGGGCGATCTGGGTTCTGGTCCAGCCTCTACTGCTGGGTGAGCTGGGCAAGTCAGTTCACTTCCCTGTTCCCACTCCCACAACCTGCTTTCTCTTGTGTATCAAGATTCCTTCTTTGAGGCAGGAACTGGCTGTTTCTAAGGGCTTGTCTACACTTAAAACACCACTGCTGCACCACTGTATCGCTTTTGTGTAGATGCTGCTTATGCCTACAGCAAGGATTCTCTCCTCGGTGTAGACTGTCCTATTGGGATAGACCCCGAAGAGCAGTAGGTAGAATGATGAAAGAATTCTTCCATTGACCTAGCACTGTCTACTGCCAGGGTGAGGTTGACATGGCTACGTTCTCAGGGGCACAGTATAGCTATGTCCCTGAGAGACACAGCTATGGGGCTGGAACATCTGTACAGCACCTAGCACAACAGGTCTGTGAGTTCAGTTAAGGCCTTTATTTCAAGAGTTCTCAAACTTTTTTTTTTTGCTGGCACCCTCTCTGAAAATATTTTAGGCAGTGCCGACCTCCACAGAGTGACAACCCCCTCCTATGTCTCCCTTACCTCTCCCCGGCTGCAGGGGACAGCCTTGCCTTCAGAGCTTGGAGCCTGGCCAGCAGCCACTATTTTTCGGCCACCCAGCTCTGAAGGGCTTGAACCATCACCCCGGCATGCGTGGGGGTGACAGATCATGATCACCCCATCACAACCTCACAACCCCCTGAGGAGTTGCAAACTCCCCCTAGTGTGAGAACCTCTGCTCTAGACATTTCTGTAAAATAAATCTTAATCTGCCTCTGGTCCTGCTACAAAATCATCAGCCTTTGCTTCAAATGAATCTAATAATAACAGTACCATATAACTCCCAAGTGCCTCAGACCATTGCTCACACACCTGTTGTCAAACTCACTGACATTGTGCAGCTGCTTCCGGTAAGTCTCCAGCAGTACCCACTCTGAGCAGTTGGTTGGTGCTGGGCTGGGCGGGTGAGGCTTGGAAAACCTGAACTGAACAGTCCCCACATGGGTGAAGCAGATGTAGCAGTCGGGTAGGTAAGAGGCATTGTACACCAGCCAGTCTGCACTCAGGATTGCATAGTCATGCAGGTGTAAGGCAGCACCTGTGGGGGAAAGGGCAAAGAAAGGGCAGCTGAAGCAAAGATAAAGGAGGGTGACAATTAAATCCACGCAAGCAGGCGCCCTGGAGGGTCTCAAAGATAACATTCATGAGCTGCCCAAACAGCAGCAAGCCTGCAAACTGGCCGTGTCTCTCTTGCGTGCAACACTGATGGCGCATTCCACATCAAACACAAGGCAGGCAGAGCGTGATCACTCAGTTTGAAGGGAGGGGGGAAATCAATAGGGAGTTCTACGCTCTACTTGTCCATTGGGATGGAAAATGCACTGAGTTATTAAAGGTCTTTCAGACAGACTTCACTGTAAGAGCTAGCTCAAACCCCACCAGTTTAAAGAGGAATGTTCACACTAAGCAGCACTTTACAACACAGACTAGAAATACCTGGATCTAAGCAATTTGGATCCAGATTTGAATTTTTTTTTTTTTTAATCTAGCCCCTATTTTTACTGTGTGGAGCCAGAACAGAGAGCTCTATCCATTACTATTACTAAAACAAATACACACACCTTTCTGTCTTATTTTCATAGATTCCAAGGCTGGAAGGGATCATTATATAATCTACTCTGATCTCCTACAAAACACAGGCCATAGAACTTCCTCCAAGATAACTCCTAGCGTGTATGGAGACAAAAACATCCTATCTTGAGTCAAAAATTGTCAGTGACGGAGAATCCATTACAACTCGGAGTAAATTGTTCAAATGGTTCGTTATTCTGTCAAAAAATTATATTTTATCTGTCACTGGCCATCATCACCTGACTTTGGAGATGCTCTACTTTTATGCAATAGATTGGCAACTAACAGAGATTTTACTCCAACAATCCATGGAGTGTGAAACTGATTCACCCCACAAACACATTCAGACTATTCCTCTGCCTTGTCAAATGTTTCCTTCACTAGGGATTTTTTAAAATGTTAGCTCTTATGTGAAACCTCCCTTTTCAAAAGATGCTGTGGCATCTGGATATATTAATTTGTGTACCACACCACTTCAGTTGACTGTGGACTGATTATTCTAAATTCCTTGAGTGTCAGGAGGCTCTTACAAACACAAGAGTTACATTATTAGAGTATCTGACTTAGAGAAAACATGACAGTTGTTAGGATACAAGGCTGGAGATCAGGAGATCTGAATTCTATTCTAGACTCTGCTATACATTTTTTCATGTGACTTTGAATAAGTGACACAAGGCCAAACTTCTCAAAAAGCACAATCTGATTCTGTGTGTCCAGTTTTAGACAGTCCAAATTTCCAAATGCTGAGCAGCTGCAGTTAGTGACTTAGAACTACAGTGGTTCAGCGCCTTTGAAAAAGCAGGTCATGGCAATCTAAAGTTGGGTTTGCAAAATTTAGACACCACTTTCCACAAAGTCTTCATTTCACACATGCAGTCTGGGGTTAATATTGGTCAGAAGCCCTACAGCATTAGGCACTGTACAAACACATACAAAGACATCTTTAAGCTTACTGTAAATAAACTTCTGGAGAGTCTCTATGCCTGAAAAGAAGTTTAAGATCCTTTGGAGGAAAGGAATACAGAAGCAAAAATAAGTGTTAAAAATTCTTCTTGCCACTGTTTTCAAGAACTTGAGATACTAATATTTTTAAACCTGAAATTCTCAGCTTTTGATTCAGCAGCAAATGCATAATTGTGAGTCTGATGTCTTAGTTATTTCAATGGTAACAAAACATGGTGCCATAAACCCCAGAATATGACATCAGTGCTGGGACAAATTGACAGATTAGGGAGACTGCTCTTATTCAGACAGTAACATCAGACCAATAGATGAGAGAATTCAGAAGGTTGGGAGCAAAATGGTTTACTTTTTATATAAATGCTTTCTCCACAAATTTTCCCCAGAGCAAGGCTCTACCTTTTACCCCAACAGCCAGACTGAGAAGCTTCCATTCTGGGATCTTTTACCTAGAACAGATTAGTGTGAAAGGAACAGGGATTAAAGTATAATCTGGGGGGTCCCAGAACCCTCCCGCATGTCTGGGCCCCCCTCCTGCACCCGAGATCCTGCCCCCCAAGTGCCAGCCCCCCACTCCAGTTCTTGCCCCCCAAACTCCTTACCTCTACCCCAGCTACTGCCCTCGGCTCCTGTCTGACTGCTGGTTCCCCAACCCCTTGCAGTGCCGCACCCTCTTCCCCAGCTGCCCCAGACCAATGCCCTCCCCAGTGCCCTTGCCCCAGCAGTCTGGCTCGCCTGCCCCCAAACCCGCCCCCCCAGGGCCTCCTTACCTGGCTGCAGGGCAGAGCACCTGTGGCCCTGGCCCTAACCAGGCCTGAGGCTCTGGCCTCGAGCCAGCTCTCACTGAGCATGCTCAGAGGCTCTGAGCATGCTCAGTGAAAGCCAGCTCAGGGTGGAGATTTAAAATCTCCCAGCTCCCTGCCAGCCAGAATGCAGCAGAATGCCATTCTGGGACCTGTTATTTTTAGAGGCTCTGTGCTTGGGCCCCTAAAAATAGAAAATGGAACCAAAACGCTGTGTTCCAGGGCTTGCTATTTTTAAATGGTGGTTCCCATAACGCACCATTCTGGCTCCGTTTTCTATTTTTAGGGGGCCTGAAACACTGAGCCCCTAAAAATAGTGGGTCCCACAATGGCGTTCCACCGCGTTCTGGCTTACTTTATCCCCTGGAAAGCAGAATGCATTGTACAAAAGGGAAATGTGTTCCAAGATTTCCCAGTGAAAATCTTCTGTCTTCACCTAGAAAAGGGAGCCTAATTAATACATTTTTCACTGCATCAGGGAGAGAAGCCGTAGGGTAGACAGAAGCCAGCCATCTGAGAGTGAAGGTTTTCAGACTATAAGTGCATTAACTATTATTTCCCAGAGAGAACTGTGAAGGTCCCAGCAAGTCAGCATCAGCCACAGACAGACTGGTTGGCTTAGATTTCATCTGATCAAAAATATTCTCCCAACAACTAAGTACATTACGATGAGTAAGGACTAACCAACTGGAAGGCAGAAGCCAGTTTGTACACAGCACAACAGTGGAAGTAGCAGAAGTTTTGGTCAAAGACCATAGGGCAAACTCTTGCTCTTACAAAGAGATCTTGCTCATCCGTGTGGATCAGAACTCAGTTTTTATGGTCTCACCTGAAAAGCCTTAACAGAAATTAATTTTCCACGAAGACATTCTGTGGCAGCACAGACAAACAAAGAGTCTCCAAAGCATTAATAGAGCTATGCCGTGCATTGTTACTTGTATAAGGGCACAGGTGACCAATGTCACATTTCTGGTTATTCCATGTTCACCACAGACTTGGGATGCACTGGAAGGATGAGCACCACCAGCACTGGGATTTGCTATATAGAAGAAGGGACTGCAGGGATAAAATCAGAAAGGCCAAAGGACAAATGGAGTTGCGACTAGCAAAGGATGTGAAGGATAACAGGAAGGGGTTCTACAAGTATATCAATAACAAGAAGAGGATCAGGGATGGTGTAGGTCCCTTACTGAATGGGGCAGGCATCCTCGTGACAGAGGATGAGGAAAAAGCTGAAGTGCTCAATGCTTTTTTTACTTCAGTTTTCACAAGCAGGGTCAGCTCCCAGCCCACTACACTAGGTACGGTAGACTGGGGAGAAGAAGAGAGGCCCTTGGTGACAAAAGGTCAGGTTAGGGACTGCTTAAAGAAACTTGATGTGCACAAGTCCATGGGGCCGGATGAACTGCATCCGAGGGTGCTGAGGGAGCTGGCTGATGAGATAGCAGTACCGTTGGCCATTACCTTTGAAAACTCGTGGCGAACAGGGGAGGTGCCAGAGGACTGGAAAAAAGCAAATATAGTACCTATCTTCAAGAAAGGCAAAAAGGATGATCCTGGGAATTACAGACCTGTCAGCCTCACCTCAATCCCTGGAAAAATCATGGAGCAGCTTCTCAAAGAATCCATCCTGAAACACTTGGAGGAAAATAGAGTAATCAGGAATAGTCAGCATGGATTCACCAAGGGTAAATCATGCCTGACCAACCTCATCGCCTTCTATGATGAGATGACTAGATTTGTGGATGCGGGAAGAACCGTTGATGTGATATACCTTGACTTTAGCAAGGCTTTTGATACGGTTTCCCACAGCATTCTCATTGGCAAATTAAGGAAGTATGCGTTAGATGCGTGGACTGTAAGGTGGATAGAAAACTGGCTAGAACGACGGTTTCAGCGTGTAGGAATCAATGGCTCCATGTCAAGTTGGCAGGCAGTAACAAGTGGTGTGCCCCAGGGGTCGGTCCTGGGGCCAGTTCTGTTCAATGTTTTCATTAATGATCTGGATGATGGGATAGATTGCACACTTAGTAAGTTTGCGGATGATACCAAACTGGGGGGAACGGTAGACACCCTAGAAGGCAGGGACAGGATTCAGGGAGACCTAGACAAATTGGAGCAGTGGGCCAAGAGGAATCTCATGAGGTTCAACAAGGACAAGTGTAAAATCCTGCACTTGGGATGAAAAAACCCCATGTACTGCTACAGGCTGGGGAGTGATCAGCTAAATAGCAGCACTGGAGAAAAGGACCTGGGAGTCATGGTGGATGGGAAGCTGGATATGAGTCAGCAGTGTGCGCTTGCTGCCAAAAAGGCCAATGGCATACTGGGCTGCATCAGAAGAAGTGTTACCAGCAGATCGAGGGATGTGATCATTCCCCTCTATTCTGCACTAGTGAGGCCACATCTGGAATACTGTGTCCAGTTTTGGGCTCCCCACTACAAAAAGGACATGGACAAATTAGAGAGAGTCCAGAGGAGGGCAACCAAAATGATCAAAGGGCTGGAGCACAAGCCCTATGAAGAAAGACTGAAGGAACTAGGCTTATTTAGCCTGCAGAAGAGAAGACTGAGGGGGGATTTGATAGCAACCTTCAACTACTTGAAGGGTTGCTCCAAGGAGGAGGGAGCTCAACTGTTCTCAGTAGTAACAGAGGGCAGAACGAGAAGTAATGGTTTCAAGTGACAGCTGGGGCGGTCCAGGCTGGATATTAGGAGAAACTTCCTTACTAGGCGAGTGGTGAAGCATTGGAATAAGCTGCCTAGGGAGGTGGTGGAATCTCCATCTCTGGAGGTGTTCAAGTCCCAGCTGGACAAAACACTGACTGGGATGATCTAATGGGAGTGGTCCTGCTTTTTTTGGCAGGGGGTTGGACTAGATGACCTCGTGGGGTCCCTTCCAACCCTATGATTCTATGATTCTAAGTCAGGGTCTTTGCCACATTTTATTATTTTGTCTTCTGTCTCCTCCCAAGTAAAGTAAATGGGGTTGAAAGATCCATGCTGTACAGAATACCTGCATATCTGGAAACCCTCACTGGCTAGTCTAATTCTGCCTTTCATCCTGCTCAAAATAGGCAGCTCAAATAGAGCTCCTTCCAAGATCTGAGGCTGCTTTACTGAGCAGCTTTTATAAGTTCCTTATGGTCTGAGTGCAGCAGAGGTTTCACACTGACAGACTCTTTCCACCCTCCCTGTCCTATCGCAGAAAACACTGGGACATCCAGGAACTCTCAGTTCAGAACCCTTACCTTTTGGCATATGTTTCAAGATGCTGAACACTGCACTTTGATCAATGAGGCTTTTGGCCCTGAAGAAGTGCATGCTGGGTGGGAAATATCCAGTATGCCTGGCCTTGGCTACCTCCATCTCCTTTAGGCTTATTAGCTTCTCATTGACCTGTTCCTCCCACTTCCCCAGCACCAGGTTGCCACCAGTCCGGCGCATGTTCTCTTGCTCTACCAGATAGGTCCACAAAGGGAAGGAAAGGCAAAAAGAAACAAGACATAGGAGAAGGAGTACCAGCGAACGAGCGTGAGTCTTCATGTCAGGGACAGACCTAGAGGAAAAAAAAAAAACAGAGCTGAAAGTGCAGGTCAGAAGGTGACATCTCAAAGGCGGTGCACTGGATTGTTGTATCACTGTTGGATCAGGCTCACAATACATCATGCTGTCCAGCTAGCTCAGTGTTATGGGATGGGGGCTGTGGCAAAGGACTGGTCCTAGAGACAGAGATTTGTGAGGTCAGGACATTATGCTTCTGAGTCAGCCTTATGATTAATGGACAGACTAAGGGCACACAAACAGAGGGCACCTTGCTCCTGGCCCAGCCTGTAGGCCAGAGTAAGTGGGTGTGGGTGGTTGGAATGGGAAAAGGAGACAGGTCTGTTGTCATACAGAATATGCTGAACTTCAGAACCATCCAGGTTCTGTTATTTGACAGCCCAGGTGCCAATCCCACACCAAAATGGATTACCGCTGTTAAAAGCAATTGTTCTCAGACATTTCATAAGAAGTCCCCCTTGCACAAGGAGGCTGGCAACTCCAGTGCCCAAACACTATAACCAACAAAATGTGTTACAACTTCAAGCACCATATAGACTGGAAGGACAGAGAGAGGAGAGATAACATGGCGAGTGATAGAAATAACATAGGTCAGAGAAGACAGACCCATGCAAAATGAGAACCCACTGTCCCTCCTAAAAAGGCACTGTTGGAACACAATATTCCAGCAACAGGCAACAGTCTGGAGGCTCCCAAAGCACACCAGACCAACCTAGGCTTGAGAAGGGCCAGGGCTGCAAGATGGTCCCCTTTGTCACATGTATGATGTCCCCCAACACATTTCCTGCTTCTACCCTCTTCCCAGCCTCCCCATTGCTGCAGCTCCCCCAACATCTTTCTGCCTTGCCCCATCATCCTCTCTCCCTCCTCCCCACTCGCTGTAGTCAGCAGCAAGATGGAATCTCCTGTGCAATTTAACTCAGAAAAGAGGGAATTACACATAGATCTTGAGCAAGCTGCCAGCCAGTTCTGATTCCAGTGTAGAAAAAGTGTCTTAAAAAGACACAGACAGCCACAGTGAGACACTTACTGTTGATTTTTGTCCTTGTGTCCAGAGATCACCCAGCTGCAACCAAGACAGCAGGTCCTAGTCACAGTTTCTCCAGACGGGTAGGTACAGATCAAAGAAGTGATCAAAAGAAGAAACACTGACAGTTTCACTTCTTGGATGAATTTCACTTTGCTCCGCTTTAGTTATTTCCTTTCTGTTCTTACAGATCATCTAGAGACTTCATGCATATATAAATAAGAGAAGGGGAGGGGATAAGAGAAAGAGAAACTAGAGGAATGTAAAGAGCAGAAAGCCTTGGCAGGCCAGGTGAAGAGGGCGAAGGTAACAATAGACTGAGTTAGCAGGAGGACATTCCGGAGTGGCAAGGAGGATGGGAAATGGAGACCAGAGAGCAGCAAAAACATTCCCACACGTCCTGATATGGTCAGGGAAAAAGAATGTTCTAGGATTTTAACCCCTTCACTGCTCTCATGTGAGGAGTCTCGTTGTCATCTCTTTGTAACTGTTGTCCACCCATACGCTGACAAATTTACAAAGATGGCAAATGTCCTCTCAGGAGAGGCCTGGACCCTGAACTGTTCTACAAATGGCATTGTTTCATATTCTTACACCACACCCAAACTGCCACAGAAATACACATCTGCTGAGCTATTTCAACACAGTTCGGGGTAACCCAGTTTAAACAGTTTTGTCTGGCTATTGAAAACCAGAAGTAACTAACTGCCCTGCAAACTCCATGTAAAAGACCTTTTTACACAAGTCACATTTAAATGCATTTTAAATGGCTTTTGTCCCATCCACATTGGCTGAGAAAACTGAGCCAAAGTCATCCCTGGTATGAATTTGGCACACAGGGACAATTCTGCTCTCAAACTAGATGTAAATCAGGAGTAATGATGAGGTATCAGAATTGATCAGATTTTAAAAATGTATGACAATTATTGTGATTTTGAGTGTTTCTACACTGCATGGTTCTTAAAGGATCCCCCTTTCTTAAATTTAAGATTTAAAAAGTTAGAAAGTGCATTCATCAAAGACTGGTTTCAGTACATTAAAAAATCTAGATAATGATTTAAACGAAAAAATGTCATCAAAAATGAAAAAAAAGGAAAAAGTTAACAGTTCTTAAAAATAATCCTAAACCTTATCATTTTTTATAAGTAAACCTTTGGATGGCAAGATTTAGAACTAAACTGGTACTATGCAAGAACAGAATTGGGACCAGGGGGTTTAAGCCCCTGTTAGTGTGGGCTGGCCTTCTGAAAATACCAACTATATTCAACAGCTGGAGCCAGTTCTCTTCCCTACTGAATCCACTCACCCAAATATGGCAACGGTTTCCCAGAGATGGAACTACGTTTCAGCACCTGTGGCACGAAGGGGTGGCCCACCCCTAGTTCTAGCTGGGATCTATTTTGCAACAACTGTTAACCTTGACTGACCATTTTTTCCTCCAACACAACTTAAAGGAACCTATATGGAGGGCATTTGCTTGCTGGTCAGTCAAATGTGGCATAGAGCCTAAGATGATCAGTGGTCTGCATCACTTCCAAGGGACTGGATAACTACCTTCACTGAACAAAGGAGACACACAGTGCTCCACAGCAACTATTAGTTTCCTAAAAGCACTACAAGGATCTGAGGACAGAGCGTATGAAGAGAGAGAGGAGGGAAGAGAAATGCATGTAGACTAGAAGGATTCAGCAGGGACAAAAGCTCTATCTATAAATACCTTCAAGGGAACAATTTAGATGAAGGAAAGGAATTACTCCAATTATCTGAAAGTAGTAAAGGAGAGAGCAACAGCCTAGAGCTAGAACCATAAAACCAAATTCAGGTTAGGCATTAAGAAAAATGTCTTTACACAGAAATAGGGCACTAGAGACAGACTCCAAGAGAAGAGCGTTGAGACATCACCAGTGCTGATAGCTAAGAGATTGTTCGAGACAAATGTGTGGAGAAGCAGAGCACTGGCAGGTGGTTCTCTGATAGCCAGCTAGTCACATAGCACCTGCTCATACTATAGCTCATCTGCTAAAATTTCATTTAAGCTAAAAACACATAAAATACTTCCCTAATAAGGACTTTTCTATGAAAACAATTTCAGTAGTTGCCATGAGAATTGAATGTAAATGCAAGGGGAGATGATCTATGAGATTACAAGTGGGGGAACAGATGTTCATCAAGAACTTCTCTCCATGAAAATTTTTCATAGTGCAGAACAGTGGTTACCAAACTTTTCTCTTGGGACCCAGTTGAAAAAAATTATTTATGTCCATGACCCAACAACTACATCTTGAAGCAATGCATTCCAGTCTTATGGCAGTGGCAGCAGGGGGTGCCACGGCCTAGTGCTTGAGGGTTTGTGACCCAGTACTGGGTCCTGGCCCTAAGTTTGACAACCACTGATGAAGAACACATTTTGAAAAACCTACCCTGGCAGCAATAAGGATGAGTTTGCATTTATATCACATGTTAAAGGATCCCAAAACATTCTTTAACCAAGCTATACCAACTATCCATATAGAAGTCACTTCATCTGCTACTAAAACAGTCATATCTGGGGTGAAAGTTTCATGACAGCCATTTTAAACCAGAAGCAGTGAACAAGATTACTGTACCCAATGGAAAGCAAAGGAGAATTTAGCAATGTAAAATGTAATTACTCAAGTTGAAATTTATATATATATATATAGGATCAATATAGATTAACTAAGAGGTCTTCTCTAAGAATTCCCACACTTCTTTCATTCAACCAGGACCCATTGAAGAAAACTAAAACTTTGCCTACATAATCAGTGAGTAACATTCTGTGTGCCTATGCAACAGAACTTGAAAAACACATTTGTACCCTGTTGCATTGTGGGAAAGAGGATTTCGACAAGGCTTTCAAATGTCTTTTAGCTGCAGGTAGTCAAGGTGAGGGGAGGTTGTTATGTCGGGTCACATTCCCCATCCAGATTTCTGCAGGCACAAAGCTGCTCTTGGAGGGCTTGCTCTGCTTGGCCTTCTGGCATAGAAGGGGAGCTCTGTCTGTCTTCTGCTGCAACTCCCTTCTTCCCCAGCTCGTTTACAACTTGCTTAGCCCCTCTTCCCAGTAGCTGGGCCTTGATGGGGAGGCAAAGGGGAGGAGGGTATCAAGACAGAGCTATTTCTCACACCAGGTGAGAGTGGTCAGCCACTTCAGATCACTCCCTTTGTGCAGCAGGGCAGCTCCCTGCAAAAGCTTGGCTGAGGAGGCCATAGCGCAGGAGTCTCAAACACGTGGCCATGGGCCGCATGCAGCCCCTAAAGCTATTTCCTGTGACCTGCAATGACACTATTATTACTGATATTTGCAATATTGTTGTATGAAAAGGTTTCAGTGGTGCAGCCCTCAGGCTAACATACTAGTCCTCATGCGGCCCTAGTGGTGCTTTGAGTTTGAGACCCCTGCCATAGTGGCTGGCCCTCTTCACTCCCTGCCTTGGCCCAGCTGCCAGGGAGAGGGACCAAGTGAGTAGGAAACATCCAGCAGGAAAAGGATTGAGCCCACCCCCCCAGAGGTTTCTCTGGTGGGGAGAATGTGCTCGCCTCAGGCAGGAAGGGGGTCACCAAGAAGACACTTGCAGTAGGTTCCCCCTGCTCAGTCCAGGCTAGGTGCATTGCCTGTGCCCCTCTCCCTACTGAGGTGTTTATTTGGGCACCAGAGTTCCAAAGAGATACAGTGGCACCGTGAGTCTACCTGGCCAGGGGTTGGCCCAGCCCAACCCAGAGGTACATGCTCCCCACTCCTGTGGGTTCAGCTCCCCAGGAGCTGGCAGAATTGGCTGCCCTGGGCCAGAGAGCTGAGGCTGGAAGTCTCCACCCATAGGCAAAACATGGGGCAGTCATGTGCCCCCCTTTTGTGCCTTCACAGTATAAGCAAGTACAAGTCATCCCTTTGTGGCTCCCACCTCACCCTGCCTGCCCCACTAGATTTGCTGCTTGGCTTGTATGCTCCGTAACATCTGCTGAAGCAGCTGCCCTCTTTCTGTTCCCTAACTTTCAGCAGGTACAGGTCATCTCCAGCTGTAAGCAGGTGTTCTCAGTGAAGTATCTTTGATTCAATTTCATCCCCAGCCACCCCCTAACAAAGAGTTTTCATTTCACTTGTTAGAGCATTCTGCAAGGTCCACCCTTCTCCAACTTCCACTTTCAGGAGAATGCAACTTCATTGCACTGGCCCAAAAGAAACGGTAGGATGCTTTGGTTGTTTGCAGGGCAATGTGAAAATGAAGGCAAAGCACATACAAGTCTTGTCTGGGTATCATAACTAACCCATTTTTAAAAGGAGTACTGCTAACCCAAAATGAAAGTTAAAAGATGCTTCTTGGGTAATGGTTTGAGAACTGGAAAAATCAGTTGTCTAATGGCTCTGCCACTGGTATGCTCTGTGACCTTAAGAAAGTTACTTAATCTCTTGGCTCCAATTTCCATATCCATAAAATGGGGGTGATACTTACTTAGCAACCCCACAGTAGCATTGTGAAAATTATGACTATTTATTTGTATAATCATAATACTTGCTGCTACAGTCATGGCCCAGGACCCAATGGCTGTGTTCACACACAGGGGGTTATTTCGATACAGTTGTTCCAAAACAACTTGTATTGAAATAACGCCTTATTTCGAAGTGACTTATTTCGAATTAGCAAAAAAGTCACTTTGAAATAAGGAGAAAAGCCGGAATCGAAACAGCAATTCCGGACAACGGTTATTTCGAAACGACTCACCGTTGTTTCGAAACAACATGTTCAGACGACGGTTGTTTTGAAACAAGTCATTTAGAAACCACCGTTGTTTCGAAACAACACGTTCACACGGCGTTGTTTTGAAACAACCGTTGTGAAACAACGTTGTTTCGCCCCCAGACTAGGTTTAACTTGTTTCGAAACAACCATGCATTGTGTGAACAGCCGAAACCTGATTTCAAAACAACCTCCGTTGTTTCGGAATAAGGAGGCTGTGTGAACACAGCCAATTATGCTATCATGGTACAGACAGAACCTAGTGCCTACCCCAAAGAACTTACAATGCAAGATTTGTTAATGGGTAAAGCACTCCAAACATGCAAAGGGTGTAAGTAAGTGCTAAAGTGTTATTAAGAACTGATTGGCCCATGACACTTGGGATAATTAAAACATCCCCATTGCCCTGGTAAATAACCTATTATGCTTTTGTCTGACTGGGCCTATCTTTTGTTTGTGCCCAGCCAGACCCAAATATGTAGTCAGCGGGCCATCTGCAGGGAGGAGCTGCCTTGTTTGCTGTGGCCTACATTTGTAGTTTTGTATCTTAGCCTGTGACCCAGCCAGTTCACACCAAGTTGTTGCATCTATGCACATAAACTCCCCTCAGGGTGCCTTTTCATCAGTCCTGAGCTGCATCTCTGCCCACCTGATGACATTTAAAAAGAGAATCACAGAGCTACTACAAGAATTGGAATCTGGTAACCGAGAGCTAGGGAAAGAGCTACAATCCCAGGTTAACAATTAATCACACAGGGAATGAAGTCACTGATGTGTAATCATTGCCTGGCTCCCAAACATAATACCCATGAATTCCTGTGGCCACCATCTGAGACCAGGCGCTTTGGGCTATTCCCAGTGCACTTGCTAAAATTCAAATCAGTCACAAGAGCAAGAGCTCAGCAAGAGGAGTCAGTTGTGCTAGGCGGCAGCAGCCTAAAGAAACCCACCCTTCTTCGAGTGCTGCTTGGATGCATTCAGTATTAGGTGTCTCTGTGCCGGAGCGCCGGACTGGCTGGAAAATTTTTGTCCTACCCTGTCTGAAGAGGGGAGGTGGCCACCGCCCCTCGCGCCACCCGCAGCCACATATACGGCTGCCTTCCCGCCCCCTCCTCAGTTTCATTTCTTCTGCCTTGTGAGTCAGATCTGGAAAGTCTGCTCCTTGCTATTGCAAGCGGCCTGTCCTTCAAGATCAGCTTTTGCCGACCAGGAGAATCTACTCGTGGAATTAATTCCACTACAAGAGCCTTTCGCTGTTGGACTGAAAGCCTACAATCATGCCAGGGTACAAACCCTGCACCGAATGCAGCAAGGCCTTTTCCAGGGACGATCCCGAAGGGAAGTGCCTCAGGTGCCTGGGCAAAGACCACACATTCTTGGCGTGTTCCATTTGTCTCTCCTTTAAACCCTGGACCATCAAGAAGAGGGAACAACAATGCTGCGCCCTAGCCTCAGAGGAGGCTCAGCATCTCTCACCCGAAGCTTTGGGTTTGAGCCCGGCCCTGAGATCCAGCTCAGCGCTGGTGCCTACGCAGCACCATGCCACCGGTGTCCACCGCTGCCACACCACCTCGGTGCCAACTCCGGCACCGCAGTGCCGATCCAGCGCCACAGTACTCCGGCACCGATCGGGGTCGCCATCAGCCACCCCGCACCATTGGCACCGGGCTCACCTTGGCATCGATTGAGGTCGCCCTCAGGCAGCCCGGCACCATCGGCACTGGGCTCACCCCAGAACCGTACCGTGTCACCTCCGGTGCCAACGACCCGGCATAGTCCAGCCTCACTGGTACCGACTTCACCTCGACACCAGCTAACCCCACCATCGGCCCTGCAGAGTCCAGTGCTGACAGAGCAGGAGTCCTCCTGCTCGAGCAGTCCTCCCTTCCCCAGCGAGGACTTGCCTGCGGTCCATGCGGGGGAGATCCTCATCCCTCACACACCAGAGGTGATGGAGGCAGCAGGAGCTCTGCAGGTCCTCCTGACTCCCCCTGCCCCAACCCTAGTCAGAAGGGGCAAACCGGCCTTTTCATCAAAGGCCTGGGCTCAAAAGGGACGTTCCCCTTCTCCCCCCGCTACAGAGGCCAGCATTACTCCACTGCCGGCACAGGGCCAGGAATCCCGACCCCCTTCCCCCGGCTCCAGCCTGGAAGAAGGGCTGTCCAGGGGCTCTAAATGGCCCTGGCGCTGAACAACGTCTCCTTTCTGCTTTCGGGCACAGGAATGGTCCCCCGAGGGAACTCCATCCCCTCCCCGATTAATCCATGGTGCCCTGGTGTCCCTGGCACCAGAGGCCTTTACGGGAAACCTCTCGACACTGTTCGACCTGCTGTGCTGAGCTATGGCCCACTTAGGCAAGCAGGTGGAGCCTCTGAGCCTTCCCCCCGATACTCTGTTCGGGCCAGCGTTCGCTGCCACAGAGCCCTTAGCAATTCCACCCCACCCAAGCGTTATGGGACCTTGCATGCTCCCGGTAGCAACACCCATGCTCCGTCCCCCCAGTTTTGGGTACGGCAAGCATGAAGTATAGGGTACCAGAACCAGACTACCCCTCACTTGCTGGCCACCCGGTTCCCCCCGGGGACATGGTCCAAATGGCAACGGGGGCTTGAGATCCCCCTAGGGACCCCCTCCCCTCCTCTAGGGAGAACAGGGAAATGGATCTGCTGGGCTGCAAGGTGTATTCTTCATCGGCCCTTCAATTGCGGGTGGCAAACAACCAGGTCATAACCAGCAAGTACCTACTGGATATCTGGGAGTCAGTCGGGTGGTTCAGGGACATGCTCCCACCCGAGGCTAGGGACTATGATGCCTTCCTGGAGGAAGGTAACACAGTGTCACAGGACCTTCTCTTCTCCGCCCGCAATGCGGTGGACACCGCTGCCAGTATCATGGCGTCGGCGGTTACTCTCTGCAGGGGAGCCTGGCTTAGGGAGGCTAGAGTGGCCCCTAATGCTCAGCAGGCGGTCTTGGACCTGCCTTTTGAAGGAGATGTCCTGTTCCCTCCTGAAACTCTCCCAGTGGTGGGCACAGCCCGAGATCCATGGGGAGACGCCAAATATTTCGGCCTTCTCCCTCCCGGTCCCACCCCACTGACTTAATTCCCAACTCTTCGAGCGGGTCAACCCCTTGCTTTTCACTGTCGCATTCGCGACGAGCAGAAGGGTTTCATCCACCCTCAAGGGCGCAAGCCTTCTGGCTACCGCTACCCCCTTGTCTTAAGAGGACAAAAGATCTAAGGCACCACTAGCCCCTCCCCCAACCCCACATAGGGAGGACAAGTCTGCCAGGAACCTCCTAGGCCCTGCCTTCATATTCCTCTGGCCTGGTTCCTGCAGCATCGGGGGTTTGGCAACAGCGCTTCCCCTTAAACAGCGACCCTCCCAACGGAAACTGCCCCTCTCCCATTGCAACAGCTCCCTTCCCGAATATGTCCCACCACGTCCCCCACCCTAACCCCTGCCAAGGGATGGAGATGCATCTTGTTGTAGCCTAGCTTCGGCGGGGCTCCGAGATGCGCACGTCCGAAGACCCCCCTAGTAGGGCCCGTGATCATGACGCATGTCTCAGGTAGGACCCGGCGTATCCGGGTCAGGGAAAGAGGGGGGAACATCCCTGGTCACACAGCTGTCCCCTGTGCTGAGACCTCAACCCTCCAGCAGGATTATCATGCTCAATGAAGGGGACACATCTATATGGGAATACAGCTGCCTGGGAAGCCATTATCGGGAAGGTGTATATAGAGTGGGGTATACCTCTGTATGGACCGTAGGTACGGCCCACTCCCCCTCCTTTCCTTCCCCCCCTCACAAGACCCCCCAGTTCTACCTCCTGATGATCTAGTGGGAACTGGGGACCCACCTCAAGAACCTTCACCTTGGTCTACCATTTTCAGGGTCACCCACAGTACCCGGGGACTGCCAAAGTATGACCGGGGACACCTAAATCCTGTAAGGGGAACACCTTGTTGTGTTCCATAAGTTGGGAAACTGTGCAGGGCCTACCCCTTCGAGTGCCCTTGCATGTATAGTACCCAATATCTGCTGCCTTGGGGACGGCTGTCTATGTTAGACAAAGGTCCATTATTTCCAGAGCACTTACATAACCCACGCCCTTCGATCTTCCCATAGCAGGGCGCAACACTCAACCCCCCACTTCCTTTCCGCCCTGCCTCCCTGCGTGGCCGCCCTCTATACCCTATGCAACCCCTTAGGGCTACCGCTCCCTCCCCACACGCATTGTTGGCGCCTGGCATATTTGTGGTCTCCTCTCGCCTTTCTCAAGGACCCTGCTGACGCCACTGCCGTTCCCATGGTGTGTTATGCAGAGAACCCTCTTCCTAGGCAACATATGGCAGTTTCGGTGGTTTTCCCCCACTTCTCTTTCCTGTCTCTAGGTGTGTGCCCCCCCCCCCCCCCGCCCCCAGGAGGGGATCCCGTTTGGTTCTCTGATGCCAGGGTGTCCTTTGAACTGGCAACCGCTCGGTTTAGGCTCCTTTCTTGAGCCTAGAAAGGACCCTCCTTGGTATTTTTTCCTCAATACCCATGTATTAAGAATGTCCTCCTTGGCAACCCTGGCTGGCAAAATGGTAGCGCTGCCCTTCAGACAAACACCATAGGTACTGAGTCTGGGGGTTTTCTTTCGGCTGTCCTTCAATCCCCTCGGTCACCTAGGGACTCACTAGACGATAGTGAGAGCTCTCTTCCTCTCCTCTCCTTTCCCCTCACGCTCTAGTGAGAGCTTCAAGGGGCAAATCCGGCAGGTCTAGACGGGGGAGGGGGGGGGCTTCCCTATTTTCTAGACGCTATAGGCCTCCCTGTCAGCCTAGGCCACATCGCAGCCAGCACTTCCCGAACCTCTCTCCTGCGAGAGCCGGTCATAGGGCCAACTCGGTTGAAACCATGCGCTTCTGCGCTACTAGGTCATTAATTCACGCCGAAGGCCCTGTCTTGCTTGACCCGACCCCATGTGCTGTGGGCCGTGTTTCGTGGCCTTTTCAGTCAACCCAGAGCTGCCTCGTGGTTTATACCCTTATTTCCCTCTTTGTTCAGACGACCTACGTGGCCACATACTCTAAAACGGCCATTGCCCTTCTCCCTTTGCTTCATGCGCACCTAGCAGTCACCATCCAGTCCATGACTAGGTGGTTCCTGGAAGCCTGCAGTGCTCTATGCCCCTTTCTTTGTGTTCTCACCCGAGACGCACCCACTTGGCTAGCCCTCTTGCTAGCCTTTAATGTTTCTCTTGCGTGTCCACAGAACGCGTCCTGGGCCAGACTTGTCAGCCAGTTACATTCTGAGTTTCCTCTTAGGCAGAGCACCCGCACAATCCATTCTTTGACTGCCTTCCCTTCCTCAACCCAGGTGACCTGGCCTGACATATATTTTATGGGCCTTGGTGGGTTCAGGCCTACCCCTTCCTGGCGAACCTTCAGCCCTTGCCCCTCCGGGCCATCAGGCCCTCTCACTGCTTTCCTCGGCAAGTGTCTTGCTGGAGGGTCTGCCTTGCAGGGCTTGTTGCTATGCTGAAGGCGGAAGTGCCAACTCCACCCGCCATCCGTCAGCATGGCTAGTAGTCACCTAATACTGAATGCATCCGGGCAGCACTCGAAGAAGAATAGTGGGTTACCTACAGTAACTGTTCTTCTTGGAGATGAGCTGCTCGGATCCATTCAGGTCCCTCCCCTCCGTCCCCGCTTCTAGAGTTGGCAACTCCAAGGAACTGAGGAGGGGACGGGGAGGTGGCTGTATATGTAGCCGCGGATGGCGCGAGGGGTGGTGGCCACCTCCCCTCTTCTGACAGGGTAGGACAAAAATTTTCTGGCCAATCTGGCGCTCCAGCACGGAGACACCTAATACTGAATGGATCCGAGCAGCCCATCTCGAAGAAGGACAGTTACTGTAGGTAACCCACCGTTTTCGCTGTGCTGCTGAGCTAGGGTTTTGTTTTTGAGCAAGTAACTAAGACTTTTATCACTCCCTTCCCATCCATTAACCATTCTTTACTGCCATAATCCCAGGCTTGTGGCTACAGAAACCAAAAGGACAAAACAAAAAACAAAACAAAACAAAAAAAAATGGCACGTTAACACTAAGTCATTAAAACCAGTTATGCAAGGTCCTGGTCTCGGTTGCCAGAAACTGGTGTCCTGTCTCGACGATTTGCTTCAGAATGGAAACGCTGCACTTTGCAGGACTAGGTCCCAGCCTGTTTCCAAGGTTTCTGTGCAAGGCACCTAGAAAAAACACTAGCAGGGCCCCAAGTCAATTATTTGTTTCCCCTCACACCAATCTTGGGCAGTAAAAAAGAAAGGAAACTGAATAAACAACTGCGTGTTGTACTCCAGCTCTCAGATACATCCAGGGTTACCAAAAATCTTTGTCCTGTTCACTTTCACACTTCAAGGAAGGAAAAAAGTCAATGATCTCCTGCTGTCAATGTGGGAATTTTTTCTTTTAGTTATTTCACTGCATTGTCAGTTTTCTGGCCTCTCTGTCTAACCCTCATCTCTAGAGTTTATGCTAGATACACTCTTACCCTCAAATATCTGCCTGATTAGGGGTAATGCTACCTACTGTATGCTACAACCCCTTCCCGTACATGAGACAGGAAACAAGAGTAGAGGGAGAGACTCAAGTCCAAGTGACATAAAATTAACTATGTTGGTGGTTGTTTCATCTTGTAGTGCAGACAGAACCTAACCCAACTCAGATCTGTCCCCATATCCCAGAAAAACTTTGGAATTGGCTTATCCTGTTCCAAATAGGTATAGCAGGATAATCAGAACACCCCTCCCACAGCCCTCAAACACTGAGCCCACACTAGTGCCCCAGCCAGCACTAACACTGACACTAAAAATTCCCACCATTAACAAGGGAAAAAATAGTTCAAGCAACCAAAGGCTAACTATATTGTAAGAGCACTTGGTTCCACATGGGTGTGACCAATCTATATTAAATATAGCCGATATGGCATAATGAGCTGTACAGATGAAATTGACGTTAACACCAAGATGATTGGGACACAACCATAAAGGAACTGGGTCTAGCAGTAGGGCAGCAACTACACTTCAGACAGAGATTTCATCCTTAACTGAATTGCCAGTATCCTATATTTGATTTCTGTAACAAAATTTATCTTAACCAGCTAAATGCAATTCCTACTCATAACTTGTACCTGTTTTTTCACATGAAGCTCATGAACTAGTTCTCCCACTTCTCTGTGCTGTTCACTCTCTTAGAAAGAAAGGATGAATGCTTGATGCAGACAGGTATGAAGCTTCATCTAGTTTTGCTGGAAGGTGCAAGGAGCTCAAGAAGTGAGCTGGTTTGCAGGGTTAAAGACAGCAGTTTGTTGCTACTCTCCCCACTTTATTTTGCAAAGATTTGCTGTTGGAAGAAAGGATTCTACTAGCCTGAAAGGTGGTGTGGAATGTTACAGTACCCAAGGAAAGTTAATAAAAAACTGCCTATGCTACAGAAATAACCACACTGAAACAGAGTTTTGAAACACAGCCATGGGTGGAATGTGGAGGAGAGTACAGTGTAAGGAACTGTGTTTTAACCAAATATCTAGGGTAAAATAGGATTCCTTTTCATTCACAATGCCGCACTGGAGAAAGAAAATATTAGAGCACAGCTGAGCCACTTCATACCTATATTTATACTTATACATTGGTTAGTCTTTAAGTGCCACAGGACTCCTTGCTTGTTTTGGAGAACTAGACTAACAGAGCTACCCCGTTGGAACTTTATACCACTGTAACTAGCTCCACTGACTTCAATAGTTTTTCCCCCTGATTAACATCAGTGTAAACTTGACCAGAAATAGGCTCTTTGGAGCGTCTTTGAAAGTGCATTCAGACCTCACTCTTGGATGCTGATGGGTGACAAGATGGAGATCAAGTGACCAGTGACTTTGGGATTCCTTGCTCAGGAGAGATGACTAACATTCTCCAACAGCCTTACTAGACTCTCTTCTTCTCCTTCCCTGAAACAGGGTGAACATTTTTTCAAGGTACATCAATAAAATGCAGCAGGCAAGCTGAGTGGCTGACCTTATGGGCTCAAAGACTTTGGTCTAGGTCAGGAAGAGTCAGACTCCACCCAAATGAGGAAAAATTAGGTGGTATGTCTAATTTGCATAAAACAAATCAAGAGTAGCCACATGGCTTCCTGGGTAAACTGGGGCCATCATATGTTGGAACTTGCAGGTTCAGGAGCCACAACAATGCTTAAAGGAAGAAGAGAGGGCAGCTTTGAACAATATAGTGGAATTAAAATGAGTGCAATCTGGCCTGCATGTATATTTTAGCCACCCTCACATTAGTTTATATTTATTTCACTGATGTAAACCCCTGATGGCTAAGCATAGTGATCTGACAAAGTGGGATCTTCTCCCACAAAATCTCATGCTATAAATATATTTATTAGTCTTTAAGTGATACAGGACTCCTTGTTTGTTTTACTGAACTAGACTAACACAGCTGCCCTTTTAGATCTAGGAATATCTCTGTGTCTGCTAAGCCAGTCAGGGTGTTTGGCAATGTATCAATTCCTCCGCCTGCGATGGACATTAAGATCAAGGAAATACACTTGAAAAGTAAAATCAAACAAGCCACTAGATACACTGAGCAGCCAGATCAAGCCTAGCCTGTTGAAATTACATTATAATTAAAACATAATAAAAACTGGCATTTATTGATGAGTTGTATTAACCCTGTCTAAAACCATTTGAACAAATTAAGCTTCTGAATGGTATTTTTCTTCAGTGTTAAAAGCATTAAGACATGACATAGATCAATAATAATAATATCCACATTGGCTCTTTGTTACTGGAAGAAGAAAGCTTTACTGCTGGAAAGCTTCACTTGGCAAGGCTTCAGCCAATCAGAAGGCACCTACAAGGGACCCTGCTGGCAAGGGACCCTGCTGGCAGGCCCCAGAAGATAATGCCAGGGTACTTACATGGACATATAAAGCATGCTCTCAGAACCCCTGCCAGGAGCCCAGCTGTCCCACTCCAGGGAGGATTTTCAGGGTATTTGCATGAGCAGATACCAATGTATGCCCCAGAAACAGTTGCCAGGGTCCCTGCTGCCAAGTAACACTGGACGTTTCCATGGGTATATACCAGTGCTTGCCTCAAGATGCCACTGCCCCCATAAACATACACTACCACTCCTACAGGGCAGACACACGTCCCAGGGGAACTCTGCCAGGGCCCCTACAGAAACACAGGCTAGTGGATGCCTCAAAGGCTACTGCCAAGGCTGGGGCCTGTGTCCCACGTGAATTGTTCTCTAGTTGTTTTGCAACGGTTACAAACCTGTAAGGCAGAAAAACTGATAGAGCCTGGACTCCTTCCTTCCTTCTCCCAGCTGCCTCTGTCTCTCTCAAGCCACACAACAGCTGAGCAGATAAACAACTTGCCACCTGCTCCCACCTCCAACCCCGCCCCCAAATCTGATATGGCTCAACTTCCTTGTTTAACGCTTTGCTCCTGCATCAGCAGTCTCCTCCCTTAAGGCGTAAACCCAAGCAGCACCACAGTAGCCACTGTGGCAGGTTCCCTCACCCCCCACCCTGCACAGTTACCTTTAGCTAAATGACGGCAAGTTGTGAAAAAAGCAATAGAGCTGTCTGTTCTCATTGCAAACAAGCTGACACCTTGAAATAACAGTTTAATGTGCATCCAAACTAAGACAGACAGAAAATCCCATCTTCCATCTCCACAGTGGCACAGCACATTGTGAACTACCCGATCCCCCACGCCCGTTCTGCCGGTGCAACTAGGCAGAGAAGGCAGGAGAAGATTAATAGTGAGCATGGAAGGAAGACTAAAGAAAAGGAGGCAATGCCTATGAAGCATGTTAGTAAACTGGATACCTCAATCTCCCTGTCTGTAAAAGGGGTATAATCATGCTTAATCACCCCTGTAAAGCACTTTGACGCCGTCAGTTGAAAAGTCCTAGAAAAGTAGTAAATATTTATGATTATTACTGCCATAAAATGCTCTTAAACATGCATTAAAATAATGGAATGAACCATCTTCCATGCCCATCAACCTCTTCTGGCATCCTCCTTACTCCGGTTGCACTGTGTGACATTTGTAAAATAATGACTGGTCTAGAGAAGGTGATTAGGAGCTTCCATTCTCTCTGTCTCATAACACAAGAACACAGGGACATTCAATTAAATTACAAGGCAGGAAAATGATCTAAGGAAATACTTTTCACACAGTGTGTGATTACAGTATGGAACTCATTGTCAGAGGAAAAAATTGAGACCAAGAACATAACAAGATTTAAAACTGAATGGACATGTACACAGGTGTTCAGAATAGCCAGTGTGATCATAGTTAATGACAGCAAAAAAAGATTAGAAGGGATGTCAAACCTCCTGCTTCAGGGTTTGGGCCCATCTCTGACTTCTAGAGTTCAAGATGAAGCCCATGTATAGGGCAGCTGATCCTATAGCTGCCTACTGCAGGGGTCCTTACATCTTCTTTGGAAGCACTGAATGCTGGACACTTTTGAAAACAAGATATTGAATTAGATGGAGCTCGGGCCTGATTCAACCTGGCAACTCCTGTCTTTGTGAAGCACTCACAGGATCCTATACATATACCAGGGGCGGCCAAACTTATGGAACTCAAGTCACACAAGTTGATTATTAAACCTTCAAGAGCTACACTGAGGCATATAGCCATATACTTTTACCTACTAAATTGATTTGCTGACATTCAGCCACACTTTTTCATTCAAGAGCTACATGTGGCTCCCGAGCTGCAGTTTGGCCACACCTGCAGTATACACTGTCACTGTCGGTGGCCAGTGCCAGGTGCTTCAGATGTGATGTAAGAACTTGAAGTAGACAGGAATAGGATTAACCTTGTCCCTGGAAAATCTTCTCCATAATCCCCTACTTCCAGAGGCTGGATCAAGCCCTGATGTATGGGGCCTTACACTGCTCTCACAGCTCTTGTATATTTTTATCATTTACTATTTTAACCTTTTTTTAACTAACTAAACTCTTGGTCTCAACTGCATCAGCAAGTTCCTCAGGCTAATTGTGAATTGTGTGGGGGAAAGTATTTCCTTACATCAGTTCTGAATTTGCCAGTTGTCAATATCATTGAATGTTCTTCTGTTCTCATATTAGCCTTTTAGACAGGGTGAATAGAATTTCCTGATTCATCTGTTTTATACCACTCATACTTTTGTATGCTTTTATCAAACTAATGGATGCTTAGGTCCAATTGAACTCAGATATGACTGTAGTTTTACTGAACAATTCTGCTCCCTGAATGGATTCAAAATGAGTATTCCAAATTTCATCTACTGGCAAAAAATAAGTGTTCATTGTTTCTTTGCCTGCCAACACCACAGAGCCACTACAGATTTAGGAAAAGAAGCTATTTTCTAATGCAGTTTTTCTGCATCTTCCACAAAATTATTGACCAAGCTTTAACTGCAGAGCCATCTTTACTTGCATCCATGCAATCCTGCTGAAGATGATACTGTTGCACAGCTGAAAGCAAGTGGAGAATTTAGCCTGCAGGATCTTACATATGATGATGATGCATGAGGAGTAAAGAACCTAATGAACACTCAGATTTCATACTGAGTTTGCAGAACTGCAAAGTACAAAAACATTCTCTTTATATGTAAACTGAGGAAATTTGCTGTGGAGCAACTTGAGAGACTGACACAGAATCCTACGATGCCATTTTTACAGACTAATTTTCAGACTGAACAATACTTTAAAATGACAAATTAATCACCCAAAATTGTGAAAAGCAAAAGGAGCTTAGCTTTTATAACCCTGACATTTTCTAGACTGCCAGCCTAATCCATATGTAGGATGCCTGGTACATATAAACCCACAGTCTCCAAAGGAATAACTTATACAACACAGTGGTTTTCAGATATAACCGATGTTCTTCTAGTGGCTTGTACCATGAAGTTCCATTTGTGGAGTCTAGTGCATCTATACATCTAATTAACGTTGCAGTAGCATCCAAAATGTGGTAGGTGATTTACCACATATAGAAAGACACAACCCTTGCCAATTCTACAAAGACCAAAAAACAGACAAAAGGGGAAAGTAATATTATACATGCAGAAATACTAATCCCAGATGCCCCTCCACATAACCATCATTAGTTATTTTTGCAACCCTTCTGTTTACTAATGTGAATTTAATTTAACCTGTGTCTCTGTACTGTTTATTTTGTCCTGTCTTCTCCCACACTCCATATATAATACAATAGTTTCTGCCAAATAACGTGCTGCATTAGCCACTTCTAAAATTATCACCTCCCCACTGGGTAGTCTCTCCTCAGAATGGGAGGATGGAAATGGCTAGCCTATCAACTCCAAAGAGATTTTTTCCCTCCCTAGTTAGTGGTATTCTCCAAGCCCAGCTGATGAAAGACACAGATGTGTCTGCCAAGGAGCAGCTCTCAGTGCCTGCCTTGTTCCCCAGAGCCCTCTTCAGCCAGTTTGATGTCTAAGTGGAAGGGAAGTAAATAGGCTGACAGTAGGGTTACCACCCAGATGATTTTCTGAATTGATGAGCTGCTTCTTCATAGATCTCGTAGCCATACAAATAGCGATCCTGTTGGCTCTCACAAGCTAAGTAATGACCTAGGACAGGAGGGCTCTAGGGAATGCCTTAGGAACGAGACAAAGAAAAAGCAAAGGAAAAAACATCAGAGGAACTAAATACCAGTGACAAGAAGCAAGGGAAGTGCAGTGTGCAACAGCCAGAAACAAAATGACCACTGGTTTTGTGTCTAGTTTTGTACTTAAAGGGGCAGCAAAGCAGGCATGCCAAGAAATGCTACAAACTAAAGACTTAAGCCTGGGATGGCTAAGCAGACAGAGAAAGGGGATCTTGAATTCTCCCATTTTTGAGAAGCAAACCTCTGAGTGAAAAACATACTAAGTAGGAGCCTGGTAGGCTGGCACTAAAAATAGTCATGTTATTTGGTTTTCTTGTGATATTCTAATAAAATCCAGATCTCTCTTGGGCATCATTTGCTTGCCACGCTTCAAGTTCACTATCAGATCACCACACCAAAGAATGCCAGAAAAGGTGTTGGTGACTCAGGGACCAGGTAAATCTTCATTCCAAAGTTAACTCAAGCTACAGTCTGAATGTTGCCCCTAATGCAAGTCTTGTCCACATACAACTCTTAAGTCTGATGTAATGGCAGTTTGATTCAAGCTGGCTTACAGGCCTGTTGGGTTAATGCACAACTCATCAGCTGCTAAGGATGCTCTGGAAGCTCATGTTCTTCGATCACTGCTCAGATACATTCAGTAATAGGTGGTATCTCCATGCTGGAGTGCCTGATTGGTTGGAACTTTTTGCCCTAGTCTGTCAGAAGAGGGCAGGAGGCCACCGCTCCCCCGTGCCACCCTGTGGCTATATATGTGGCTGCCACCTGACCCCTCCCCAGTTTCATTTCTTCCGCCTTTACGTCAGTTGTGGAACTGCCCTTGCACTTCGCAAGCAGCCTGTCCTTTGATCAATTTATGAGCTTTTCACTCAACTGAGAGCACCTTTTTGTGGACCTAGTTCCACTGAAGAAGGTCTCCCCTCTCGGGATGGAACATCACACTCCTACATTGTCCGCCATGCCGAGATTTAAACCCTGTGCCGAATGTGGCAAGGTCTTCCCACGGGATGATTCCCATGAGAAGTGCCTCCAGTACCTGGGTGAAAGCCACATGGTTACTGCTTGATCCATCTGCCTGTCCTTCAAAGCAAGCACAATCAAGGACAGGGAGCAAAGGCGCTATGCCCAGGCCTCTGAGCAGGCTTAGCACTCTTCCCCCTGGGCTTCAGGACCTCCTGCGGTACCACATGCCAATTCGGCACTGGAACCCGCCCGGCACTGTGCTGACAGGGGCCGCAGGACCAGCTCAGTACCAACCTTGGTATTGCAGCGCCGACACAGCCCTGTGTCTTCAACATGGGGCTCCCCCCAGGACCAGTTGGGGTTGGTGCCGATCCCGATGACCCCGGAGGCAGTGGAGGCTGCCAGGGTGCTCCTCCTGCTACCTACACCTCCCTCTCCGGTGTCAGCTAGAAAGGGGAAACCGGCCTTCATTTTGAAGGTCTGGGTGCAGCACAAGCTGGAACACTCCCTTTCCCCACCACCAGCCCTGGGATCCCAAGATCCAGAGCCTGTCACCTCTTTGGGTCCCAGTACCGTGGAGCCATCCCCTCGGCACCATATCACCCTGCCATCCCCGGTACCACCCCGGGGGTCCCGAGATGCTTCCCCCTGGTCCAGCCCGGGGAAAGGGGCTTCAAGGGATTCCAAGCAGCCTTGTCACCAGGTTTCGGCACCATCGCCGTTTCAGTAGCGCCCCCATGAATGGTGCCCGCAGGAGGCCCCTGTAACCACGCCGGTACTGCCCCTGGCACCGGGGAGAGCCTTAAATCTGGTGCCGTGCTCTTACACGGGCAATTTGTCAGCACATTTTGATCTCCTGCGCTGTGTCTCAGCCCACTTGGGAATGGAGATCCAATCCTCCGAGGCACCCTCCGACATCTTATTTGGGCTGGTGTTCTCTTAGGCAGAACCAGTCATGGTTCCCCTTCACCCTAGCATTTGGGCCTGGCCTCCTCCCGTTGACAAAACCTGGGTTCCATCTCCCTGGTCTCAGATACAGTGGATCTCAAGTACAGAGTCCTGGGGTTAGAGTTTCCCTCTTTCACCCACCACCTAGCCCCACCCCATGCTGTGGTGGAGGTGGCCTTTGGGCTGGGACAGACTCCCTGCGATCCCCTCTCAACATCAAGGGATGCAAGGGAGCTAGAATTACTGGGTCAAAAGTATACTCCTCGGCCTTCCAGTTGCGGGTTGCGAACAATCAGGCCCTAACCAGCAGATACATGGTGGACGTGTGTGAGTCAATAAACAAATATAGACATCTACTCCCCCCAGAGGCTGGGGAAGAGTATGATGCCTTCCTGGAGGAGGGTAAAATAGCCTCCCAGGACCTCCTCCTGTCAGCCTAGGACATGGTGGATATGGCGGCCCGCACTATGGCCTCGGCAGTAACCCTGCACCACACAGCTTGGCTACGGGAAGCCAGAGTACCCTCGGCCTCTCAACAGGTGGCCCTCGATCTCCCCTTTGGGGGCGACGCCCTTTTCCCACTGGAGACCTCGGCTGTCTTGGGTACCACTCGTGACCCCCGGGGGGAGTTGAAATACCTCAGCCTTCTCCCAATGGGGCCCCTTCCACATCCTCTGGCCCCATTAGGCCCATAATAAACTGACCCCCCCCCTTCAATAATCAGTGATGAGGACTTAATCCTCACCACCACTTCAGTTTGAAACCCACCTGGGGACCCTCCCAGAAAGGTCCCTCTCCTGTGCAACTCCGGGGAGGGATACTGCCCGGTTAATCGGCACTTGATTATAATCATTGGTCTCGCTGTCAGTCATCCAAACCCTGCCCTGGGGTGCCCACTGCCCGGGGACCACTCCTCCAAGCTGACAGACAGCCCTCTCCTCCCTCTCTCTCTCCTTCTCCCTCTCCGTGAGAGTGGATGGCTCAGAAATTAAGTAGCCTCTCTGCCTTTGGGTAGGATCAAGGTTTAACCCGTAGCCATACTCCCTCTTTTGACCCTAATGCTCCCAACTCCTGAGAGGGCTTGACCTTCTCACTATCCAAACCTCCTTGACCACCACAGCGGTCACAATGGAGCTCTGCGGTCTGAAACTATGCGCGCAAACCTCAGCAAACAGTTTGACACCCAAGGGGCCATCATACCCCGTACACAACACTTCCCCGGCGAGGGGAACCCCCCCCCACCTCCTTGGGTGGCAGCTCCCTCCCTGGGACACATAGGGGTTCATGGAACACACTCCAAACATCAAAGAGTGTATCGTCCTGTCGATCCCTGCTCAGAACTAAACGGGGCCTTCCCATTTAGTGCAGCCATTTCCATACTGAGGAACTTCACTCACACACGCTTCCCCATGGACAAAGCCCTACCATTCTACTCTCCAGCCAGATGGTTGGAGACTCCTTTGTCAAGTCTCATTCCCCTTCCCGCAGAAGGAGTTTGCTCCCCTACCCCCAAAAGTTGGGGGGGAGCCTTCCTACCCTTTCTTATACACCACCCTAAACAACCCTTTTCCAATGTCACCAACGGAAGTAGCTGGTGCTAAAATATAGCTCGTGTCCGATTGACCCCATCCAGAGTCTTAAGGTATATGCTTCCAGCTCGGGATACTTCAACCCCACCTGAACCCATAAAGCAGGCAAATTGCTCCCGCCAGCCAAGTACCAGACACAAACACCAGAGCCTGGTTCCTAGAGGCAGGCGTTTGGCCAATCACTAGGGGTTTCCATGTGAGCAATGAAACTCCAGCACTTGCTACAACCAGCTGGTTCATAGTCTGGTGAACGCCTTGGTGAACGGTCACACTAACTAGGCCTCCACCTCGTTTTCTGCCTATTCGTACGGGAAAGGAGCTATCCTGACAAGCTATGGATCATTTTCCCTCTCACGGGGCTGTCAATCACAGCTACCGGGGACGTGCCATAAAGCCTGAACCCCTGTATATGGCGTTTTTCCCCCTGACAAAGTGGACCGGTATGATTTTCCTGTTCTATCTCTCCCCACCTCTAACATGGCCACTCCCTCCCACTCAAATCAGGAGGCCCTCAGGTCACGGACAACCAGAGGAGGTGACATAATAATACTAATGTCTCTCGGATTCCACCCTCTTGCCATTCAGTCAAAGGTGGAGAAACTCGCACCTCTGCTTTCCTCATTAAAATCGCAGTCAGAAGCTGCTTGGATAGTTTAGTGGGTAGGCAAGGTGTCTTAACCTTGGAGTCCGTGGTTCAAGACCTGAAAAAGGTCACTTTCATCTAGGTTCCCCCAGTGTGGTCCGCAGACCACTCCTGCAGGTGGGGTTCTAATCTGGGTCCAGTCATCACTTTCTAGAGTCTTATCCAGCAGTGCCCTTCACGTAGCTCATTCTCCAGGGAGGGCCATAGCGCCGTGGTTATCCTGGCCTAGCTTTGGGACACCCTTGCTCGGTGCCCCACGGGTTCAACTCCCTTGCCCCCATCACGTTCCGAAGGTCTTCTAGCCCTTGCAGTTGTGACTTGGCATATTATGCTTTCGTCCTAAGCGACTACTGGGGTCTTCTCACTTCATAGCGCTCGTGTTAGACCCACCCTGAAATTCTGACCAGTGAGTGGGAATTCAGGAGCTAGCTGTCACCTGATGGAATCCACTCTTCAAGGCAAGATCTAATAACAACGATAGCATGTTCGTAGAGGACACTTCAGATAACCGAAAATGTCTTAAAGGAGACAGCCAGATGTGCACCATCATGGTGGCATACTCTCGCTCCACTTCCCCAGCGGAGGCTATTTCCTCCCTTCATACATCCCGATTCTCCCTAGGGGCCCTTCTCTCAGGGAGCCTCAATCCTGACACATACCTCTGCATGTCACCAGGCTTAAGGTCGGTGCCATATCGGGTTGGGCTCTTCCTGGTAGTCTGAGATCTCGTAAACCGTAAGTTTAGTCCGTAGGCCACCAGGAACTGGCATCCAAGACTATCGCACCCATGAGCCTGCCCTTGGGCGTCGCCTTATTGCAATCAGCTCCTCACCTCCTATACTCCTTTGGCCAATTGCCTGCCACTGAATTAAAAAAAAAAAGGGGGGGGGTAGCAATAATACCACTTCCTTGTGTCTTCGCAACCTTGTTGATACTGACAGTCCTCAAAAAGGGGACCGCCACAGCATTATCGGTATGCCCCCGTAGGCCTGGGATATATTCATCAGGCTCATGGGAAGTTTTCTCCTAGGCCTGACTTGTACAGTGCTGTTGGGTGGGTCAGGCACCTGGCTTTCCCCATGCCCATTGGGGTGCATCACTTGGTAACTTCCTATGATGGGGCGACATCACTTGTAAGTGTGCTGTATGAGGTTGTCAGGTGCCGTCTTCAGTCTTTCACATTTCCCCTCTAATCTAGGACAAAGCAAACTCTCCTAGACTCTCCCCATCCACCCCTGGTAGCCCACCTCTCCCATCGGACACCGAATGTGCTAGATTCACGTCCCATCGGGCTCATGGCCTGCAGGTGCTTACACTTCCCGACTGAGGGAAACACAGTCTACCTCCCTTCCACTGCTTCTTGCAGTGTCGGTAACCACCACTGCCAGTCCAGCAACCCTAGTGCCTTTCTGAATTCCCTTGTAGGAATTACACCAATGCATGTTGCTGCCAGACCGCTAAATCCTCTGGCCTTCTCACACCTCTCCCAATACCCTTCCAGGCAGAGCACTTAGAGTCACATTCCTCGACTCTAGCCATGATGCGTTGGTACCATGATTATGCACAAGGTGACTTCAGGCCCTTCTGCCCATACGCGACAATCAACGCTTGGACAAACTGAGCCTATTTCTCTCCACTGGGTTAGGCCCTTCAATCCCAGGCTACTATCGGCTGGATGAAGGTCCTTAGTTCAATTACTTAGACCCCTTGAGGGCCTTGTTTGTTGGGCAGCTACCCATGTTAGAGTTATGCTGTGCTGAAGGCAGAAGAGCCAACTCCACCCACTATCCATCAGCATGGCTAACAGTCACCTATTACTGAATGTATCCAAGCAGTGCTTGAAGAAGAACGGTAGGCTACTTACCAGTAACTGTCCTTCTTCTATATGGGCTGCTTGGATTCATTCAGAACCCTCCCCCCATCTGGAATTGGTGACTCTTAGGAACTGGGGTGGGGGGGGTGTCGGGCGGCGGCTACATATATAGCCACAGGGTGGCACAGGGGGTTGTGGCCGCCTGCCCTCTTCTGACAGGGTAGGGCAAAAAGTTCTGACCAATCAGGCGCTCTGGCATGGGGACACCACCTGTTACTGAATGAAACTGAGCTGTCCATCTTGAAGAAGGAGGGTTACTGGTAAGTAACCCATCATTCTTTTTCAAGCATCTGGGGCCTAGAATGACTGCAAAACACAATGGGCTTGCTTCACTCAAGTGCTGATAGTCTTCTAGTGCCTTTCCACAATTCCCCTCCCCTATTTGAAGAGACAGGAGAGACAAGTTCTCCTGAAGTTCACTGGGGAAGAATTCATAGATCAGCTCATCTTACTGCACTGCAAAGAAATGGAGCTTACTCACCTTCGTGCAGTAGCCGAAGTTCCTCGAGATGCCTGTCCTCAACATGCTCCACTTGAGGTGTGTGCACTCAGCTGCACCTAAGATCGGAGAATTCTTTAGCAGTGGCTCTAGGGGCGGGGGAGGAGGCGCTCAGAGAAGCCGGTGTCCCTTTTTGTGCCACTGGTGACGCACGCACCTCTACTCCCCTGCCCTCCCCGCTCTACTCCTCGGTTCCTCTCTACCGTAGAGATCCTGTGATAAAATTGGAATACTCGAAGTAGAGGGGAGGAGGGTGGGTAGTGGAGCATGTTGAGGACACGCATCTCAAGGAACTTTCGCTACTTCACGAAGGTGAGTAACCTCCATTTCCTCCTCAAGCAGTGTCCTCGACATGCTCCACTTGAGATGAGTATTTAGCAGTTGTATCATGTGGAGGCGGGTACTCTGAGACAGGAGACACGTGCAGTATTAAGGACCACCTGTCCGACTGCCATGTCTATACTGGAAAGTTGCTCTAATGCGTAATATCTTGCAAACGTATCCACTGAAGACCATGTGGCCACTCTGCATATGTCTAGAAGTGGAACCCTCATAAAAAAAAGCTACTGAAGATCCTATAGATCTGGTAGCGTGGGTATGTATAGAATCAGGTGGCTTTAATTCAGATGAGGTATAAGCAAGTCTAATACATGAGGAGATCCACCGTGATAGTCTTTGTTTTGAAATAGGTTGCCCTCAGGATCGTTCAGCTGTAGAAACGAAGAGTCTTGCTGTCTTCCTGAAGCATCTCGTCCTGTCCAGGTAAAAGGCTAAGGCCCTTCTTACATCTAGTGTATGCAAAGCTTCTTCTTGCGCTGTGGTATGCGGCTTTGGGCAGAAAACTGGAAGGTGTATGGTTTGACTGATGTGGAAGGGAGAAGTGATTTTTGGAAGGAATTTTGGGTGTGGTATTAGTGAAACCTTGTCTTTATAGAAAACTGTATAAGGGGGGTCTGCCATCAGGGCTGCGATTTCTCCCACGCGTCTAATTGAAGTGATCGCGATGAGGAATGCGACTTTCATTGACAAATGTAGGAGTGAACATGTGGCCAATGGTTCCAATGGTGGCTTCATTATTGCTCTAAGCACGGTAGTAAGGTTCCATGGAGTTGGGGGTAATGTGAGTTGGGGGTAAAGGTTCTGCAGGCCTGTCATGAACCTCTTAACCGTGTGGTGTGAAAAGACAGAATTACCCTTGATGAATTCATGAAAGGTGGAAATCGCTGCCAGATGAACTTTAATTGTGTTAACTGAAATGTTTGTCTGTTGCAGATGCAGGAGGTACTCCAGAATGTGTGGGATCTCTGTAATATGCAGATAGAGATTGCGTTGAGTGCACCAAGATGCAAATCGGCACCATTTGTACAGGTAAGTTCTCCTTGTTGTTATTTTTCTACTGTTGAGTAGAACATGTTTGACCTCCTGAGAGCATTGTTCTTCTAGTTCATTGAACCATCTAGGTTCCATGCTGTTAGGTGCAGTCTGCTGAGGTAAGTATTTAGTGTCAAACCATTGTTCTCCGACAGGAGTGTTGGCATCAGAGGTAAGGTAATTGGTGGTGTTCTGGACATGCTCAGGAGGAGAGAATACCAGGGTTGCCATGGCCAAGCCAGAGCTATCAATATAACTGTTGCTTTGTCACAGTGAATCTTGTGGAGGGTGCGAGGGATCATCGGTATTGGAGGAAAGGCATACAGAAGGCCCTTGTTCCACTTGAGGAGAAAAGCATCGCTGCTGGATTCATATCCAATGCCCGCGCGTGAACAGTAATGTCTGCACTTTTTGTTCTCTTGTGTGGCAAACAGATCCATAGTCAGAGTTCCCCATCGTTTGAATATGTTCATTATCACCCCATTCTGAATCTCCCACTCATGATGGTGTGTGGTGATCCTGCTGAGGGCATCTGCTACAGTATTGTCCCTGCCCGGAAGATGTACTGCCGATAGATGAATACCATGGGGCAGGCACCACTGCCAGAGAGTAACCGCTTCGAGGCATAGTGATTGCAACCTGGTTCCGCCCTGCCGATTTATGTAATACATGGTGGTCATGTTGTCTGTTCGGATCTTGATGTGCCTTCTCGATATTAAGGGGAGAAATTGCTGACAAGCGTTTTTGACCACCCTTAGTTCGAGGAGATTTATGTGGAGATTTCTTTCTGGAGTGGACCAAGTGCCTCAAGCAATGCGCCCCAACCTGTAAGGGATGCGTTGGTCGTGATCAGCATCTCTGGTTCTTGTGGGATGAATGGTACCCCTTGTAACATATTGCTCTCTTGTGTCCACCAAACTAGGGAGTCCTTTATCGTTTGTGGAATAGATAATAGTCGTTTGGGGAATACAGATCGGCCCCTGGACTGCTTGAGGAACCATAGTTGGAATGGCCTTATGTGTAGCCTGGTGTGCTTGACCAGATAGGTGGTAGCGGCCATGTGACCCAAGATCTGCATACAAGAATGTATAGAAACTAACATCGCTTCTTGGGTGGCGAGGATTAGTTGCTTTATTGTGAGAAATCTGTCCAGTGGAAGAAATGCCCTTGCTATTGGTGAATGAATTCGTGCCGCTATAAATTGTATCTCCTGTGCTGGCTGTAACGACGATTTCTTCTAATTTATGTTGAGGCCTAATTCTAGGAATAGTTTGAAGGTTATTTGCATCGCCTCTAGTGTGTCTGATCTTGTGGGAGCACTTATGAGAAAATCGTCTAAATAAAGAAATATCGAGATACCCTTCCTGCGAAGGAAAGCCATGACTGGCACCATGAGTTTCGAGAATACCTGGGGTGCGGTGCAGAGTCCAAATGGGAGAATGGTGTACTGGCAATGCTTGTTGAGAAAGGAGAATCTTAGGAATTTTCGAGGGACTGGTTGAATGCGTACGTGGAAGTAGGTGTCTCTCAAGTCGAGGGAAGCCATCCAGTCTCCCTGAAGCAGCGAAGAAATTATGGTGTTTATCGTGACCATCTTGAACCTCTTGGTTTGCACATATCTGTTTAGTTGACGAAGTTCTAAAATCGGTCTCCACCCTCCCGTCTTTTTCTGGGTGAAGAAGTACCTGGAGTAAAAAACCTCTGCCCAGATGTTCGATTGGAACTTCCTCTATGGCTCCGATACATAGGAGATTTTGTATCTCCTCTAAGAGGAGTTGTATATGACTGGGGTCCCTGCAAAGAGACGGGGAGGTGTGTTGGGATGAAGGATACGCTATAAATGGGATGGTATAACCCTTCCGAATAATTTCTAAGACCCATTTGTCCGAAGTTACAATTGCCCATTGATGGAAGAAAGGGAGCAATCTGTTTTTGAAGGTTAGAGGTTGCAATGGTGTTTGATGCTGGTCTGAGACGATGTGGCTTGGCACTCCCTCGGCCTGTCTGTCAAAAGTGTTGTTTGATGTTCGTCGCCTGTGTGTTTTGAGGAGGTTGACTATTTTGTCTTCTCCGGTTGGGTTGACGAGATTTGTTGCGAGAGCTATCCACTCTCCTGACATATTGAGTTTGCGAATATCTATAGTTAAGGTTTCACTGTTTGTATGCTTTCTTGTTGAAGGTCAGAGTATAAATGCCTAGGGTCCTGAGTGTGGCCCGTGAATCCTTGAGGTTGTGCATCACCTCATTCGTTTTTTCCACGAACAGATTTTCCTTATTGAAAGGGAGATCTTTGATAGTGGCCTGCATCGCCCTTGGTAAATCTGCAGCATGGAGCCATGAAGATCTTCTCATGACCACGGCAGTGCCCAGGGATCTAGCTGCCACATCTGCGGAGTCCAGGGCTGCTTGTAGGTCTGTTCTGGCGATAAGCTGACCTTCTGAAATCAGTGCGTTGAATTGCTCTTGCTGATCATGTGGAATAAGCTTTGCGAAATCTGAGAGCTTACTGTATATTTCATGATCGTAATTAGGTAAAAGAGCTGTGTAATTGGAAATCTTCAGTTGTAGAGTGGCTGACGTATATACCTTCTTTCCCAAAGTGTCCAATTTCCTATCCTCTTTGGCAACTGAATTATTCCTGGAATATAATGTTTTGGTCCTTTGATTAGCTGCCTCCACAACAAGGGAGTTCGGCTGTGGATGAGTAAATAAAAATTCATCTCCCTTGGGAATAATGAAGTACTTCTTATCTACTTTCTTGTTGGACGGGGCAGCTGATGCTGGAGTTTCCCATATGTTGTTAGCGGGCTCCATTATATCCTCGTCCATAGGGAGAGCTAGCTTGTTGGATCCTGATGTTTGAAGGATCCTATATAATTTGTGTTTGTTAATTGGGCTGTCATGGAGAGAAATGTCCATGTTGTCTGCTGCTCTTGTGACCAGATCCCGAAAGTGTTTCAAATCATCATTCTTTGGCTGTGTAATGTCCCTAGAGGCCTCCGCATCTTTTTGTGGGCCTGCGAGGGTATCAACTGGAGTGTGTAAATTCTGCTGTTGCGTGGGGGGTGGCATCGGTTATGGAATGGTTCCCCCAATGGGCAGATGTTACTTATAGGCTGAAATGGAGGATAGCATGGCCATGCGCTATAGTTCGATGGTAATAGCTGAGATGGGGGTTGGCATAACCACGGGTAGGGCCATGGATAGGTGAAGGCCATATTAGTTGTGGGTGCCTGCACATTTTGTTGGTTGGATGGCTCAGGAGAGCCTGAGGCTATGCTATCCATTGACGCAGTGTGATCTGACAGCTGGGATAAAGGAGACAGGCAGCCATCAGATGAATCAATTTGGAACAGTGGAGAAATTGGAGGTGAGTGTATTTGAAGATCCTCCCTTGTTTCTAGGTGTTCAGATTTTCTCTTATATTTCTTGGCCCCCGTAGTCACAGGGGGGTTTCCATGACTTGGAGTCCCCTGCTGAATCGATACCGGTGCGGTGCTATCACTCTGCTACACTGTCTGCTGCACCGCATTAATTAATGGCATAGGTGCCATTGGAACAAACGTTGGTGCCACCCCCGGTGCCAGGATAGGTGTTTGGCATGGTGATGGGGTCGGTGCTGGTGTTGGCGGCACCAATAGGAGTGGCGGTGCCAATGTTAGCAGCGAGCCTGCTGCCGCAATGATTGCCAGCGCTGAGAAGGGAAGCGCAGCTTTTGCTGCTGAGCCGTGCTCCCCATGTTGGGTCGGGGGCAATCCGGTGCTGCCATTTCTGAGGCACCCAAGGAACTAAGAAGCCTCAAGGTGTCCTCTTTATTGATAGTAGCCCTGCCTTTTTTTGTGGGCACTGGGGATGAGGCAGCGGATTGGCGTTTGTGCCTCAGTCTGAGGAGAGGCACCCGGATCTGATGCAGGGCGTAGAGAGCCCTCCAGAAGAAGCAGTTTAAATTTCCTTTCTCCGTCTTTTCTTGTTCTTTTTGTGAGATTGCGGCAGTGTTGACACTTATGAGCCAAGTGCCCTTCACCAAGGCATTTTATGCATGCCTGGTGGCCATCAGATGCCGGCATAGCGTCCTTACACGAGACGCAGTGCTTGAAGCCTGAGGGGCTCGGCATTGTGCTGTTCCGTCTCATAGTTTTGGTTTTTTGTTATTTTTTTAAATTTTATATGTACTTCAATAACTCTTTCTTCTTTTCTTTTTCTTGTTTTTTTTTTTTTTAGGTTGGTTCCATGGATGTTTGAAGAGCCACCGCAAGATCTGTCATTGGTCAGAGGTGGTAGAAGAGGAACTGAGGAGCAGAGCGGGGAGGGCAGGGGAGTAGAGGCGCGTGCGTCACCAGTGGTGCAAAAAGGGACACCAGCTTCTCTGAGCGCCTCCTCCCCTGCCCCTAGAGCCACTGCTAAAGAATTCTCTGATCTTAGCTGTGGCTGAGCACACACACCTCAAGTGGAGCAGTCAAGGACACTGCTCGAGGAGGAACCATGAGATATGGCCCCAGAAGAGTTGTAGTGCTACGCAAAAGTGAATGCAGTGCTAGTGTAGACATAGAAACTTAACTTATTTTGCAATGGGGCTACTGTCACTTGAACTAAGTTAATTCTGAGGAGTAACTTGGTTGTGATACTTGTCAACTGCAGTGAACATGTACTAGAAGGGTGGCAGTCTCTCCAACCTCTGTGCTTGATGCTAGAGTAGACTACTCGCTGATGAAGATGGAGTCTTTCCTTTCAGAAGGAAAGGCAGCATAGTCCAAGGGGGAAGGCACTGTAGTTAGGAAGTTTGAGATCTGACTCTGCTCCTGATTAGCTGTGTGACCTTAGGCCAGTCACCAGACCCTCTTATGCATATTTTAACTATTTCAGCTGTAAACTTTGGGGTAGGAGCCTTCTTTTGTGTCCAGAGCACCCAGTATAATGGGACCTCAAGCTCAGATGGTGCTCCTAGAAAGATGTGACTTCTTGCAATAATGATGATTAAATTATGGCCTCCTAAATTTCTTCCACTGTTTCCATTGGTTAGAGATCCTCCTTTGCTTCTTGTCCCACACTGTCACTGAGTGCTATCGAACAGCTGTCACTGTGCAGCTAAGAGATAGCTGCATTGCAGTGGTGGATGACATTATTTTTCCATCAAAGCATGAAGCACTCTGGGATTCATAAGGACCCTATGGGGAAGGAATGCTTCATGTTGTTACACAGCAACCTTCCCAGGCAAACACTTACTTGTTATGAAGAGTTCCAGGCTGTACTACCTTTAACCATGCGGCTTGGTCCTTTGATAAGGACCCTACATAGTGGCATTTTATCTGGATGCAAGAGGGAATGGTGCATTAGATCAGTGGTTCCCACTTTTCTCTGCCGTGGCAACCTTGATACTTTTAATTATTTTGAGGCACACCACCATATAGTTGCTAAATGAACTCATGCTTATTCATGAACCAATCCAGACCCCTGAGAATTTTTTCAAAATTTCTGTGGCACACCTGCTCAGGCCTAACGGCACACCTGTGTGCCATAGCACATTGCTTGGGAAACACTGCATTAGACGTAAGCTAGATAAGCTTGGGGTGAATACTGTGGAGAAATTATGTTGGAGCCCATAAGACTTATTTTTCTATCCACTAATTTACATTAAATATGACAAATCCAGATATGAAGGGAAGCACATAGACTAGATTTCCTGATCTCTCACTTTGCCTCTGCCTGGACTTCATGTTGAAACCCCAGAACAAAGCAGATCTGATGACTGAGAAACTTCATCTCATTGGCCTTCCCCATCTGAACTGTGCAATTCCTGCCAGAGGCTTTTTCTGATGAAAAATCCTGGAAATAAAACCCGCACTCTCTCTATTCCCTCTGCAAAAATCTCCCCAATCTCCAGAACTGCAGGCTGTGCTTTCAGCTCTCCTAATTAACTAAACAAGGCAGTGCTCATTAGCCCCACCTGAGTCACTCAGCCACTGGGAAAGTATTAACCCCCTGGTGGCCATGTGGCTCCAGAAAAATAGGTGAATAAGGGAACAACCCTGAGCTGCCTGTACTCTCAGTTAGACACCAAGGTCAAAACCCTTAAAGAGTTTAAGCATCCTCTGTGGATCTGGATCCAAGTGACAACACCACTACTAAAAGAGAATCTTATTCTCCCTGCAGTCTCCAACACCTAAAGAAAATCCTGTCACCAGCTCTGAGAGACTCCACCATTTCCCCCAACACTGATGCTTGGTAAGTGGCGAGAGTGGCACACACAAAGGTGAGGGGAATCTAAGCTTCTCTTGGTACCCTCACACCAGAATCTCTCCCTTCAATATATGACAACCTCCTTCAGGGATTATTTGGATTGCAGTAGCCTCTCAGGGTCTCAATCTAGATCAGGACCCCCCTGCACTAGCACCTGTACAAACAAATGTGAAGACACAATTTCTGCTTTGAAGAGCTTACAATCTATTAGTGAAAACCACGACATGGCAGGATAGTATCAAAAAACAAGAAAAAGGGGATATGGGAAAGGTAAATGAGATCATGTGGCTACTTGCATGGTTTGCATATCATTAAAATTTTATATTTTAAAAATATTAATCTATAAGGAAATTGGGGCTGAAGTTTGGAAGGAGACTGTCTGGGAAGGAAGAGACTGTAGAACAGTAAAGGTATGCAGGAGATGGAGAAAAATGAGGGGAGCAGGAGATGGAAGAGTGTTAAAAGTGTCTACTAAATAACTCTCAGCCCAGCTATCACGAAGTAGCACTGCCAGAAAAGGGGAGAAACAACAGCCAGTAGCAGAGCAGAACAACAAAGAACAACAAAGGGCTGGATGGATAGCAGTTGGGGGTGCAGCTGTGTCCTGGACTCCTGACAACAAACATACTCCACCATCCCCTGCAATCAGCTAGTGAGCTGGGGGAGCTAGGGTAACTGAGATCTTCTTGTAGACCTGCTCATGCAGGGTGAAGGAGAAGCCATGGAGTCCTTGTGGGGACCTGGCCATTTGTGCTGACAAGCATGCATCAAAATACCAGAATTTCCAAATTCACCAAAAGCACCCCATTTCCAACTAGTCCCTCCCTCCATTCATCCCCAAAAACCAGGACCAGAACAAGTCAGAGAGGACAGTCCTGTTCACTAGGGGAAGAAACTGAAAAATTGGTGAGATTACAGACTACAGTAATGTTCTTTGAGCCAGCAAAGGACCAGAGACTTGAAAGAAGGCCCTCAAAACCGCTGTCAGGCATTCCTCTTGACCATCCCCTGTACTCCAGGCCTGAGCCTGAAGGTTGTGCTGACTGGAGAGGAGGGGTGGAAAACTGAAAGGAACAGTTGTAATCTTAGCCTTCTAGGCTCAAGCAACATCTAAAATGGTCCCCTCACAAACCTTGACCTATCCAATAGTATTTAGGATGAAGGGTCACACAGAACATCAAGATGAGAGAGGACGGGTAGTATTCAAATTTTCTATTCTTATAGCACAGGCACCTGCCACTTAAACTACAAGGAAATCTCTATTACTGTTAGCAGTACAGGGATTATGACACACAGTTAATCCTGTAATTCTATCCAGCAGGAAGCCATGGCCCATCAAGCAGTTAATTACAATCACTTGCATTTCTGTACCATCATTCATCCAAGTATTGCAGGGCAATTAACAAACATCAATTAATTAAGTTACGCAACTCCCTAGGAATAGCTATATATTATGTGCATTTTACAGATCAGGAAAAAATGAGGCACAAAGCTCTCTAACACCTTTGACTATTATAACAGAGCATTTCAAAAACTTACTTGTCACTGTTTATGCTGCTTGGTTACCTCATTGTATTTCTCTAAGTCTGCACAATGAAAACACAATAGGCAGCTTCCCATGAATTTAAAATCATTTTCACTTTTTGGATCCTATTCTCTAGCAGCCTCCTCCAATGTTTGGGTGGCAAGTCAACAGGGGAATAGTTCACCCCAAGTCAAGAATAACTGTCCATCCATTGTATTTTTAATATCGTTGAAGCAAGTGTATCATTACGCTGTGGAAAAACTGTTTATTTTATTTTATCTTGTGTCTCAACCACCTGGCCCTTTAAAGAAAGGCAGCTAGTCTGTCCCCCACAGTGCAGAAGATTAATTGAAAACAGGACTCACTCTAGAGAAAAAGGTCCCCTAGTGAGGTGCGATTATGATAGTGGTTTAGAAATGCTATTTACAGCTGAAAAGAAATTAGGCAAGTGATTTCAACCTAAAAACCTTTTAGGAAAGGATAAACTTAAACCAGAAAATGACAATTATTAAGGGCCTACAAAATTGTATCCACTCTTTAATACAGCAGCAAGATCTTATACAAGCTAGGCAAAATTGTACTGTTTGTTAGCCTAGAACAAGTGAGGTTTTTTTGTTTTGTTTTGGACAGGTGAGTAAAATATCATTAGACTTTTTCACCATCTGTCATAATTGCTCCATAAGAATTTGGAGAAACCACCATAGGTAACTAATAAGCAAACAATAGGCACAGGGTGGAATTCTGATCAGAGACCTTAGGGTATAGCAAAACAAACAAGGGGTATGTCCACATGTCTCTTTTATTTCAAAATAACACTGGTTATTTCAAAATAAAAGAGATTAGGTCCACACAATGTATTCTTATTTTGAAATGATGGGCTCCACCATTTTGAAATAAGAGCTGTCACTTTGAAATAGCTTAAACCTTCTTTAAATCAAAACGGCTGTTATTTTGAAATAATGCCATTCGGACATGTTATTTCGAAATAACCATTATTTTGAAATAACACTTTTGCCCTTCTCCTTCCCAGGGTGCCTTTCTTTTAGCCTATATTGGGTGGGGGCATGGCCCAGGGAGGGGGCCATGTTGCCACACCTCCCATGGTGCCCCTCTCCTAAAGTGAAATAGCAAGTCAATCAATCAAATCATAGGGCTGGAAGGGACCTCATGAGATCATCGAGTCCAACCCCCTGGGAATTGAACCCAGGACCTTCTGCATGTTAAGCAGAGGTGCTAGCCACTTTGTGTTTGGACATGCTATTTCACTTTGAGCTTTTCCTTTAATTCAAATTAACTTATTTCAAAATAAGGACTTTATTTCAAAATAACTTATTTTTAAATAATGATGTACGTGTGGGCATAGCCAAGGAGTCCTGTGGCACATGTAAAGACCAACAAATTTAATAATCACATGAGCTTTTGTGGAAGAAAAATCCCACTTCATCCAACATTTTGAAGTTGGGGGAACATAGAAGACTATTAGGACACATGCCCTTACATCCCCATTAACACATTATGAACCAGAAACTCAAGAGCATCTGTTCTGGCTGTGGTTGGTGCAGGAATAAGGATAAGACACGAAAGGCAGCGGCATTAAACCATATTTGTACTTCCCAACGTTAAGGAGTCACCTAGTCACTGTTTGATCCTAAGTAAGTTTGAGAGGCTTAGAGGCTGTTGTACTTACACTCAAGTTACTCACCACCGTGGCATCCAAGAACAGTAAAACACCACAACATTGCAGATACATCTTGCTCTAGGGGTGGCTCTCTTCCAACCAGCGATATTCCTCTGCTTTAAGAATTTTAACTCTGTGGCCAGGCCCTGGGCATATGGAACTGCACTTTCTCTTTATAGGAGTTTCACTTTTCTGCTACATACACTTGCTGGAAAACTTCACATAATGACTTTCAATCACAAGTCTGTCAGGCAGTAGCAGAACAACTTGTTGCTCATGCTGTCACTGATGAGGCTTCAGCCCTCTACTTCAGCACTTCTATGTTAGCTATGCTCTTTTACCATCCAGTTGCTTTAGGCATAGCCACATGGGGATGACAATACTTTATATAATGCCTTTCATTCTGAAGAATCCTACAGCTGTCTGTTTTGTCGTATTTTCTTCTCAGATCAATTCAGCCAGCTTTGGAATGGGCACATGCTGTAGTGCACAGCAACATCACACATTTTTAGCAAGGAAAAGGAGGGATAACTAACTTCCCTGCCACTGAAACTGCTTAGAAATATTTTAAACTAGCAGGATATAATTGCTCAGCTTGCAGTTTGGCCAGAATACTGAAGCTCACGTTCCTCTTCATGAGATTTTTAGCTGCCATCAATAGTCAGGATCCAGATATTACACCTCACCTGAAAGACAGGATTTCCAGAGACACAGTACACTGTAACACTGTGCTGTTAGATCAGTTCAGCACTGACTTAGAAGACTGCTGTGCTGTCTATTGAATCACTTCCTCAGCTATCTTGGTTTTTCTTTGGGGACTTCTCATTCAAGTATTGATCCAGCCTAATTTATGAAAGCAAACAAGATAACAGCTAATTAGTCTTTTATACCATGGTCATCACTATGATATTTGAGTGCCAGCTCAAGACACTTAAGACAGCGTGGTTGATGTGACAGAAAAGGAGAAGCCGTAGCTTTGTTGTAAGGAGTGGAGGACAAGGAAGAACAAGTGGGAGGTTAGGATTTTCTGTTTATCTGATACTCAGGCTGTCTGGTTTAAGACTCTTAACCCCTCAGGCTGAGCTGTGACTCACTGACAGTATTGGATTATATTTTTGGAGCAGGATTAATTTTGCTTTATTGCTTGTCCACGTAACAAACTAGCATGATCTTCAAATGGCCATTCTTCAGAGGAAAAGGAAGGAAACGTGCTCCATAATTTAGTGACAATTGCTTCTAAATTAGGAGGTTAATAGCTTGACAAATTCATATTTTAACCCTCCAGCCTGTCTCCCTCTCTAATTGCAAAGCATATTTTTATTTGAATATTATGAAAGGTCACTAGAGAGATTTGTGTGTATGTCTATATTATCAAAGCTTTGCTGCTTCTTTTTGGTTCCCATTCTGATTTTTCTCTGACACCAGCACAGAGGTGAAGCTACCCCGATAAGTCAATAGAGTTGTTCTGGTTTTATGCTAGTGTAACTGACATCAGGATATGCAGCCCCTCTGCCAGAATGAACTTGTGACAGAAGAATGAGAAGGGGAAAGAGAGTAACTGCAGAAATCAGCAAGAGCTGCTGGATGTGGGGCTCCTTTGAAAATCAGGCTTCTTGTTTAGGTACCTGAATATGGATTTGGGAACCTAACTTTACTTTTGAAAATCTTGGTCTAGATTTTCTAGAAAGTCTGGAATAGCAAGGAATACTATGTACCAGGGAAGTCAGAGAAATCAGGACTTGCTGCAGGTCAGAACTTGGATGAATTGGCAAGGCTGGAGTGGAAGCTCATGATTTGAAATCCTAAGTACTAGCAACACAAGATACATTATGTCATGTAACTCATCACCCAGCCTATGCAGGGTTCTTCCATATTGCATGTTCACTAATGTTTTGTCAAATATTTAAAAAATATCTCAAGCTATAGGACAACAACCATTGCCTTTAGGTGACTGGTTATTCCACATCTTAATAGGTCTAGCCATCAGGATGGTTTTCCTGATCATTTGAATTTAGCATGGGGGTCTGTGGGTTAGACTTGAAGTGCACAGACAGAGCTATCTGAGGATGAAGGATTAGAGCATCAGGACAGAGTTGTATTGGCAGAGCTTTGTGTGTAAACTTATGTTTTAGCTTCCCACCCTATGTCAAGCTACAATGAGTACTTGCAGTGCTCATTTTTATAGTCCACTACATCCATTCACTTGCCTTCTTCACTGGAATCTGATTGGTTTGATAAGCAACTTAACTTCAGGTTTCATGGTGAACCAGAAGTGAAAACCCTGAGGGAACTCTTGGGATAGTCTTCATTTAGCTACTGCCAGTTTAACAAGATTAGTGACCAAAATTGGTGACTGTTCAGTGACACAAGTCCTGGAACTCTGCCCTGGCTTGAAGTGACTTCCATCATATCCAGGGCTTACAGTTTGGATCACTGGCACTCAGCACCCTCATGCTATCAATTGTCCCAGTACCCCATCTCAGTGATAGCTTTATGGCCTATGTACAATAAGATTTGTGTTCTCAGTACAGGCCCTGGTAGACAGAGATCACTCTTGAATGATGGTTGCAGCAGACGACTTGAGGATTACACTAGGCACACCTAGGAGTGATCACACCATAATAGGCAAAGAGCAGCACAGAGGAACTTTGGGCTGCTGTTACCCATACTGTACCTGTTTTTCAAAGTAAGGACTTGAATCTTCAGGACTGTCAAATACAGCACCTTTCACTAGCACTGAGAAAAACCCAAGCATTTAAGTTAAATCCATAGCAAAAGCTTGGTGCGCATGGGTGGCAAAGTGATCAATGGTGTATATGTACAAATGGTCAAATTCCAAGTGTGACAGAGTGCACTGGAGGAGGGACTGAGGGCCTAACCAGTGATGCTTGGAACATTGTACTTGCATGGAGCAGGTGCTTGAAGTATGCTGCAGGCACCCTGGAAAAGTGCACCAAGGGACTGTCCTTACACCCCCCTACTGTTGGATGCAGAATACGAGCCTACACTGAAGTACTGGTAAATGTATATTGGGGAGGATGCTTTGTCTCCAGGCTGATGCATGTTACCAGATCAAAGAGTCTAGAGCACTCCCTGGAGAACTTTTAGTCTTAGAATGGCTTCATGAACAGGTATTTGAAAGGGTGGGGAAAAGGCTCCTTGCACCCAGTGCACAAGCTGCCAGCATTTTTGGTCTGATTCATTGCCCACTGAAACCACTGGAAATCTTCAATGGTATCAAGAGTGAGCTCCTGCAGATTTTCAGGATAATCATTAATAGGCTGGCTGAGTAGAGCCCAGACATCCTGTAACTCGCTAGTCACTATTCTGGGAAGAGCCTGGAGATGAGTGAATGGATTACTCACCAGCCTTTACCCTTTGTTGCTGGACCAGTTAAAATACCTGCTGTCTATGAATCAGGCAGTTGTATCATGCACCTATGCTACCCAGAACCAACTGGACCCCAACCTCTCACATTGACTGTAGGCCCACACAATCTTCAAGGGTATGTCTACGCTTTCAAGTTAGTTCAAATTAAGGAGGCTTAATTCAAACTAACTTAGTCCCTCTCTACCCTAGGCTTTCATTAGTTTGAACTAAGGAATTCCTTAACTCAAAACTAATGAAAGCTTAGTTGCAACTAGTAAAACCTGCTGGTTAGTTCGAACTAAGCCCTTAGTTTGATCATTAGTTCGAACTAAGGACAACGTAGGCAAGGATTAACCCCTAGTTTGAATTTAATAAATTCAAACTAAGGGCAGTTAGTTCAAATGAACAAAGTGGACTAATTCAAACTAACATTAGTTCAAACTAATAAGTTCAAGTTTAGTCTGAACTAATCTCAAATTTATTATGTCAAATTAACAGATTTGAACTAACTTTTCCTAGTGTAGACATAGCCCATAGGACTTCAGGGGAACTGGTCCTGATTTAGGTTTTCCTATACTAGTTACACTGGTGGAAGCTGCTCAGACTGATTTCATTACATAGGTACCAAATCTTAATGCATATGCATTTAAACCATTTTCAATTGTGTTTACATTGGCTTAGCTCAATTACATTTATGGTGAACCAATAGAAATGCTGCTTAAACTAGTTTAACAGCTTATGTATCAGGGATTTAAACCAGTGATTAAATCAACTTGACAAACAAGGGCAAGGTTTCTTAATGTATTTTAGACCAAGCCTTAGACCAGGGGTCTGCAACCTGTGGCTCCGGAGCCACATGCAGCTCTTTGGGGGTATATCTACACTATGGGCTTCAGTCGACTTAAGGAGGCTTACATCGACTTAAGCAAAGCGCTGTCCACATTTGTACTTTATTAAGTTGACTTAAGGACTTCAATAAGTTGACTTAACTCCTGCCCTTAAAGTCGACTTTAGGGGTTAAGTCGACTTTATTAAGTTGACTTAGCACAACGTGGGCATTAAAGTCAACTTAATAAAGTTGACTTAGTGCAGTGTGGCCATGTAAGTTGACTTTATAAAGTCGACTTAAGCCAGGGGACCCATTTAAAGTTGACTTTATTAAATGGGTCCCTGGCTTAAGTCGCATTTATAAAGTCCACTTAATGCAGTGTGGACTCACTAAGTCGACTTAATAAGGTCTACTTAAAGTCGACTCTAAGTAGACTTTATTAAGTTGACTTAATAAAGCTGACTTAGCTTTTATAGTGTAGACATAGCCTGGCTGCCCTCTTTCGCGTCTGGGGTCTCTTCCCCCCCGCCCCCAGGGGAACCTACAGGCAGTCCATGCCTGGCTCCAGATCCCCTGCCACCGGGGGACCCTGTGGGTAGCCTGCTTCTGGTTCTGAGCTCTTCACCCTCTGCCAGGAGATGCTGCAGCAGGCACCATGGCCCAGCTCCCCCACAAGGAGACTACGCCCATTGTGGCTCTCAAGATACTTGGTTATTGAAGGAATTTTTTAAAATGGCTCTTTTATCTTTTGGGTTGTCAACCCCTGCCTTAGACTAATGTCAGTGACAGAACTGCCAGCCTATAGTGCTGATGGAGAAGTTGGATTATGTCTCTCTATTTTACATGGAATAGTAATGATATTTGGCATTTAAATAGCACTTTTCAGTTTCAAAGCAATGAATGAACACCTGAGTGCTGCAGTCATTTGGGGGTGGGAACTTCTTATAAAACCTGGCTAGAGACTAGCATTAGCTTATTAGGCCACACTGCTTTCCAGAGGGAATTAAATAAGACCATCCCATTTTACTGATGGGGAAACAGACAGAGAACTGACTTCTTCAAGAGCATGAAGTGATTCAGTGATAAAGCTAGGATTAAAGCTCAGGGCTGCTTGATTGCCAGCTGAATGCTCATTCAACTCTGCTATGCTGTCTGGTTTCTGTGCCAGTGTGATCAAGTGTCCCCCTTTCTAACGGCATAGCTACACTGCAGTCAGGGTGCATAATTGCACCATCTGCAGAGATACCCAAGCTAGCTTTAGTCTATCGAGCTAGGGTACTGAGAGCAGGAAAGACTAGTCTAGCTGTCTGGGTAATTACCAAGGGATCTGGATGGGCTTGTACAGCTTGTGCTGCCAGCTTTAGACATACACTATGGCATTAGTCTTATCCAGTATTTAGAAACAAACTACTCTTAAATTCTATTTAGACTGCTATGCTGGAGGTGGGACCTACAGTTCTTTCGCCAAATTCAGCAGTGACAGACAGGGGTAGAAGTACAGTAGAAAATGCATGCTAGTAAAGTAGTTTTACTTGCAACAGTTTGGCACTCAGCTGCTGTAAGGAAGCAGAGGAGCAGGAAAAGCAACTGTCAGGAGGGTGTCAAATGAAACAAGACAGAAAGGTCTGTTTCATCTTACACCTTCTTCATAGTTGCTGTTCCAGCCGTCTCAGTATGTAAATCTGCACATTGTGATTGTCAAATCAATCAATGTCACACTACTTTATTAATTACACAGAATGCAAGTTAATTGACCATTTATATCAACATTGCACCCAGCCCAGAGTCTTCTATGCAGGTCACATCTGTTTACACCAGGTCTGAATTTGAATCCTACTCTCCAGGGCAGAAAGTTGCACTACAAAATCTCTAATAGCCTCTATTAGACCAATGGTCTGAGGTGACCAGAGATCCTTCACGCATTCTGTCTTGGAAATCAAAATTATGGAGGGATTGTTAGAATAAAGATGTCTGAGAGATACACTTGGGAATTAAAATATACAGCAGCAAAAACTAGAGTGCTGTCGCACCTTAAAAATTAACAAATTTCTTTGGGCATAAGCTTTTATGGGGTGCAATCCACTTCGTCAGATGCTTCCGATGAAATGGGTTGCAGCCCATAAAAACTTATGCCCAAAGAAATTTGTTAGAGTTTAAGGTGCCACAGGACTCCAATTTTTGCTGTACACAGACTAACACAGCTACCTCTTTGGAAACTACAGAGTAGTCCTATCCAAGGGGGTGTTATAATTGAGACCCTGATAGGGTTGGGTTGCAATCAAAACACTGTATTAATTTCCCTAAGGAAAATATTCTCTCTCCCCTATAACTATTAATGGGGAGTTTCACCTGTGCATGGAGTACTTCCTTACTGAGAAGTGTCCTCTTAATTCATTCTGGGATAGATCTCATAGCTTCTGAACATCTTGCCTGTGCAGCTCTTTACAGCAGAAAAAGAATGAAGTTCCAGTGATGAGCCCCCATGTCTCTCACTAGCTGTTCTGACATATCTGGGAACTAGTAACAAAGTGGATGGTACCTTTATTCCTCTGTAGCAATGCTATCTGTATCTTCGCTATCCAATGGACTGGAAACATATCTATTTATTTATGTCATGCCAGTGCTCCTTTTGAATGGGAGTGGACAACAGAAGTGGAGACGACAACCTAGAGAGACGTGAACACGTTTGCAGCTGTATGTATCCATATCCACTCCGCTTCTTTTTGAGGATTTCAAAGCCAATTTCTAATTCAATCATTCAATCAATCATTCAATCAAATCATAGGGCTGGAAGGGACCTCGTGAGATCGAGTTCCCATCCTCTGTCAGTTGTTTTTTGTTGGTTGCTGTTCAAGCCAGTGGGTTTCTGACTTAAAGCAGCAGCCACACTCTGCCTCAGCTGTGCCCTGACCACAAAAGACCAGATACACATTGGCCTCGTTGTTTCAGTTCTGTTCTTCGACCTTGGAGAATTCTGAAAGATCCAGATTCCACAGCTAAAAATCCAATGCCACAGATTACTGTTAGCCTGATGATTGCTCTCCAGGGGACAAAACATCAAGTTACAACCTGTGGTTTTGAGACCCAATGGATTGGAACAGAAAATCTGTTGAGACCTCAAGTTTAGATCTCCTGGTTTGATATGTACTTCTTCAGTAACACACAGCAGAGGAGCTAAAGTGGACAGGAGGCTTTACCATATCTATTCTAGCAACAGTGCCACTGGGTAATTACTTTCTGACTGCCTAAAAGCCCCATTTAGTTAAAATTGGGTATGGTCTGCCTAATTTCCCCTTCTAAGGTGCAGGGATGTAAATGCGGTTAAGCATCTGCTACGTTTCACCCCAGAAGTGGCTGCAATTCAGCAGTAGGTGAAATTATTCCTGAATACTGTGGTTTGTCTTACAATGCATCAGCAACATTTTCAGCTAAATTTGAATGGCAAAACATTAAATGCTATGATATCACAAGAGGCACACAGTGCACACTGGTGGACTTTCACATGCTGGGCCAGACTTGCAGAAGCAACAGTCCTTGCCTTGTGATTGATAAAGCTTGTTTCAACTTACAAAACTGAGCAGATTGAATATAGAAATCGTGGAGGCAGAATAAGTATGGAACATCACTTTTGCAACTGCATTTAGGGTATGTCTACATTTTAATTTTTAGTTGTGTTTTAATGTGTTGATGAGCATCATGCTCACATGATTGCAAATTCTAGTGTGGATAAGATCCAAATGTTTGTTGCTAGTCATGTATAACCCTAGGCTGTATGATCTCCCATAGCCTAGGGTTAAAAATACAGTAAGAACAAATGATGTGTGTTTTGTTCAAGCTAGAATTTGCAATCATGCATATGTAAAAACATAGCTAAGCGTACATATATGCATAGCATGTATCCAGAGCCAGCCCAAGGGTTTTTGATGCTCAGGCAACCTATGACTTTGGTGCCCCTTCCATGTTATAAGAGATAATATATTAATGTATTTTTTTTAAATGGGGGGGGGAATTGCTTTCATTTAATTTGTTGCCCGTTAAAACCTGGTGCTCTAGGCAACTATCTAGTTCACGTATATGGTAGTACCGGCCCTGCATGTACCTCTTGTATCCTTGGTGACTTCAACTTTCATACTGATGTACTGTCCAGACTTCTCATTTCCTATCTCCTGATTTCACTTGTTCAATCAAAGAACCTGCATTAACTGTCCTGCTTCCCGAAATAACCACATGCTTGACCTTGTCTACACCAGTGGTTCCCAACCTTTTCTCTGCCGTGGCACACCTTGATACCTTCAAATTTTTCGAGGCACACCACTATTAAAAAACTCATGAATATTCAAATTAACTTAAATTTCTTATGAATATTCATGAACCATGGCACAGTGTTTCAGAAATGCTGGTATGTGAGGTTGTAGGGGTAGCCGAACAGGGGTGGCAAAACAGGGGAGGTCAAGAGTCGTGTGCAGTGGCAGGAGTGAGTGTGGGGAGCAGAGCAGAGCAGGGCAGGGGTGCCAAAAGAGGACAAGGGAAGCCATGTGGGGAACAGCACAAAGGTGGCAAGAGAGGAGAGAGGACGGGACAACAAGAGTGGCTTTGTATGGGGAGCTGGGGGACACGGGGAGTGGGAAGGAAGGGCAGGGGAGCATGGTGCAGCACCCACTTCCCCCTTCTCCACAGTGGCTCCCTGCCCCCCAGGGCAAATTCCCACTCCACTGCTGCTCCCTCCCACCACAGTGGGTCCTGTCGTCCCCTCCCCCAGCCCCTTGCTGCCTGTGATGGACCATATCATCACTGAGGGGCCAGAATGAGCCCTCCAGCCACCAGCTACCCCCCCTACAGCCACCCTACACCCCAGCTACACACACCTCCAACCAGACAGCCACCGTACAACCCCAGCTACACACCCTCTGCTACACATCCACTCCACCCACCACTTCACACACACACCTGCCCCACACAACCCCCAGCAGCCCTTGCCACCAGAGCCCTTACCGGGCTGTTTGCAGGCGGGCTGACACAAGCTGCACCACCCTGCAGGGGGAGATTCACACACTCCCAGCCTCCCGCCCCTCTCTGCTGGCTGGGCTTAAGACAGAGCCAGGTTTAAGGTGCAGCCACTGTTTGGGCTGCTCCTGCTATTTTTAGGGGGGCCCCTGGAACTCCGCATTCCATTGCCTTCCTCTATTCTTAGGGGGCAGGAATGCTGCCTGCCTAAAAATAGGGCAGCCTGGAACTATGTTCCGGTGCCTTCCCCATTACTTTAACCCCTGCCTTTTCCCAGCCCTGTACAGCCCAGGTGGCTTGGCTGAGCAGGGAGGGAATTTTAATTCCAGCTCTAGGGGATGCTTGCAGCACACTTTGGGTGTTGCTGCGGCACACCGGTCTACACACTGCTCTTGTTCTCTGGACTCCACTTGTCTTCTCCAGCATCTTCCTCCTGTCATTGCCATCCCTTCTTCCACGCAAGCTTTTTTCCTCTTCTTCTCTAACAGGATGTCTACAACTGCTGCCTCATGTTCCTTTTCTTTAACACTGCCTTAAATCATCTTCTCTAGTCAAGCTTCAACCCTTTTCACTCCACTGAACTTGCTCTCCTCAAAGTTTCCAGCAAACTCTGAGTCTCTGCTCTGCGTCATCATCTTTGCTACTCCTGACGCTGTGTCAGTTGTACTCTCCCCTGCTTGAAACCTTCTCCCTTGGTTTTTGTGATACTCTCCTTGTTCTTCTCCATAACTGCCAATCTGCTGGCATATTTCTTGGTGGATCATCCTCCTCCCCTCACCCACTCTCTGTGAATGTCCCATGAAGGGATGGCCCATACCTGCTAATAGAGGGGGAGGCAGCATGAGGGTAGGGGCTTCAGCAGTCATTTCTGAACATAGTTTGTAGTCTTTGACCCCCCCATGGTCCATCCCATTGCCTCTGGTGCCACAGGACTCTGTCCTTTAATCCTCTGCTCTGATCTCTTATGTGGAGCATCCTTCTCAAATTAATTGGCAAAGCCACTAACCTCTCATTTTTCAAATTCCTCCTCCTGACCACTTCTGCTGTGATCATAGAATCATAGGGTTGGAAGGGACCTCATAGGTCATCTAGTCCAACCCTCTGCCAGAGGCAGGACCACTCCCACTAAACCATCCCAGTCATGGTTTTGTCCAGCTGGGCCTTAAACACCTCCAAAGATGGAGATTCCACCACCTCCCTCGGCAGCTCATTCCAATGCTTCACCATTTGCCTAGTAAAAAAGTTTTTTCTAATATCCAGCCTCAACCTCCCTAACCGCAACTTGAGACCATTGCTCCTCGTTCTGTCCTCCTACAAGAAATCATCCAACTAGTTACTGTTATGTGGTATGGGAATCAGGTATATCTGATTTAGTTGATTTATTTCACTTGGTTTAGAACTATGAAGTCCTATCAAGTATGTAAGTCAGAGCTCCCAAATTGTGTATGGCAAGAAATCGGCTGAGTCTGCAGCCAGCTGACTGGTAAGGAGGTGGCCCATCAGACTATCTATTAAATGTGGTCCACACAATAAAAGAGTTTGAGGACATCAGAATGAAATTGTGTAACCACATGAACTCCCTTCCCCTATTTTTTGAGTCACGCTCACTAGTACCTTGTCCAAAATGAAATTATAAACACTCTGAAGCAGAGACTCTGTCTAGTATCTTGCACTATATTTGCTGTACTGTTTACTATAAGTTCTGTACAAACACAAGGTACTGTATCTGTACTGTACCTTATACACTATGAGGTCCTCACCCAAACTGGGGTCTGTGGGCACACCCAAAATACAAAAATAAATAAATAGTGTCTGTCAGCTAAGGATCTCAAAGTGCTTTTCAATTAAGCTTCAAAATACCCCTTAAAAAGGTCACTATCATTGTCACCACGTCAGATAAGGAAACTGAGGCATCGACAGATTAGATAAATTCTAAGATCACAAAGAAAGTCCATGACAGATCCAGAGAATAAAATTCAAGCACTCTGTCTCCAAATCCTGTGCTTTCAGCTGCAAGATGCCTTGTGTTCAGCAAGACTTTTGAATAGTACTGTGTTCCCACCAATGTTCCCTCTAATTTTTCATAGGTTATGTGCACAAAAAATTTCTTTTCTGCAAATTTTTGGAGCCAGTGTCCAAATTTGTGCACACTCCAGGAGTGTGGTCAAACTTGTGAGTGCAATGAAGTGAGTATGATGCAAATATCTAAATTTTATTTTGATCTGGTGATAGAAATGATTTTATAAATTACAAAACCTTATTGGAAACACGTTACTTGAAATCACCTTCTTAAAGTAGCATAAAAATAGTAGCACTGTTGAATTTTTTTGTGCACACTTTATTTTGTTGTGTGCATGGGTTTCACAACCTCTGTGCGTGCGCACACATGCACAGCTTAGAGGGAACATAGTTCACCACCAAATCTATAAGCTCAGGAGGCAGGAGAAAGGCCATGAAAAACTTGAGGACATATGGAATTGGTTAGGACCTCATAGATAGAACCCTAGGGAGTAGAAGTGGCTTAGGATGTAGGAAGGTTACTAGACTGGAATTATCTTCTATTTTATACATCAGTGTGTAAAACAAAGGAGTGTGCAGCAAAGGTGATGAGATTTGCTGACAAACTACTGAGGGAACTCAATACAAACAATGGAGCAATAAAATTCAGAACTATAGCTAGCACAGTGAGCTGAAGCAATTCACACAGAAATGTAAAGGGAGTGCTTCTGGTATTAACAGCTGAAAGAGTTAAGGCTGTCTTCAAGAAATTACTTTAATCTATATTTAAAAATTGTTTCCTTGATTTTTATGAAAAAAACTGAAGCCCTCTGCTCCTAGGAGTGAACGACTCCTGAGAATAGAGCACTTCAGGCTTGGCTGGCCACTCTGCAAACCATCCAACACTCCAAAATGGCAGACTACAGGTATTCTTGCATAGATATTTTAAAATTCTCTTCTCACATTTTGTTCTGTAGGGTTTAACCTAAAACCAGAAGTTGTGAATGTAAAAGAAAGGAAGCTGTAAAAATGAGAGACCCTTATTGACTATAACACCACAGCAGTTAGAGACAGAACAGACCTATTCAGTCACAATCCATCCTCCTCCAAGGGCAGGATACAGAAGACATATCTGACATTAAACTGATGTATTAATTTATGCCAAAGCAGGTCAAATATCTCAAGCCTTTCCAGGGGAAGTGGATAATATTCCTCCCTTTTCCTCACCTCCAGCCAATTGATGTCTTCACATGGGAGCTGGGACTTTTCAGTCCCTAAGTCACCTGGAAGCTTTTTTTTTATTATTGACATTTATAATTTGGCAGATTTCTTCAGGAAACAATATCTAGAAAACTGGCGTTGATCTTGAACAACAAAAACATAGGATCTATTTTGTTCAGTCAGTGTTCCCTCTCTTTATACAGTTTTATGTAATAGAAACATTTAACTGTTAGAGAGGTCAGGGTAGGAAAGAAGAAAGTGTGTACAGAAAAAAAGAAACAAAAGAAGTGTAGGGGGAAAAAGAGGAAAAGAGGGAGAAAAAAACACTGAACAGGTGGGGCATTAGAGGTGGCACAGACAGAAGAACAAGAAAAAAGAGAAGATGGTTGAGCAACGTAAGGAAGAGACATTGGGCATAGCAAGCTTTGATTGTGGGACCAGAACCAGGAGTTAAATGAAAACCACACAGATAGGGTGTTTGCGTGTGTAGGGGGTAGACAAGGACAAAGAAGAACTGCTGTCTTGGCACCGTGCACAATGGCAGGAAAAAGGCAAATCAAATCTGCCAGAGCACAAGCATTTTTGTTGAATATAACACATCCAAAATAGTGATTCAAGAACAGCCTGAGAGTCTGGCAGTACACACTCTTCTGTGGACAGTTTCAGGCACCTTCATATAAAAAGAACACTATAGCAACAACAGACGTAACAACAGAGGGAGCCAAATTAATCAAAAATGTTAAGAAAAATTAGGACTGTAGCTCTTTTGAAAAGGAGAGATTAGAAGAGTTCATTAAGATTCACAAAATTCTTAATGGGATAGAGAGCTAGGATGCTACAAAGCTGTTTGACCTGGTGTCAAGAACAAGGGGAGATGCGACAATAAGATAAGCCACAGCTGGAGACTACAGGAATTCAAGGAGGAATGTCAGTACAGAGAGAAACATACATACAAAATAAACTATCCTGTGTGGCACCAAAACCAAGAAAGCGCTCTAAGAAGGAATCAGACCTAATTTAGAAGATAAATAATATTGCAGGGTTCAGTAACTGATCAGAAAGCAGCATTGTCTAGGGCCTTATGATCCTGAAATTTCTCACACAAAGTTATTGGTATTTTGTGCTGCTCTTGTGTGTTGTTAAAATGCCATTTGCAAGGCTGCAGCTGCCTCCACTGCGCTGACCCTAGGATAGTTAGAGCTGGATTAATCCAGCACAGGCAGATACAACAATACACAAGAGAGTAGCAGCCTCTTTGCTCAGTACAAGTCTCGGAATCACTGCTTCTTCCAAGAGGCTGAAATAATCATGCCTGACATTTTAGTCTCATGTAAATAACACATTACCTGTCTGTCTACAGACATTTTTTTCTGAAAGTAACTCATATATAGTTCTGGGGAGAATAGACACAAAGACTATACTTAGAAATATAAATAATATACAGTTTAGGCAGGCATTTTAGCAAGGGAGGGAGTAAAAGAGTGCCTGGGAAATCTCTGTTGCAAGTGTGAAATTTACAACAAATGAGAATGAGCTGTGTTTGAGGAACGTCTGATGTGACATTGGTCCAAAGCAGTTGCTGTGTTAGTCTAGTTCAGCAAAACAAGGAGTCCTGTGGCACTTATTTCTTCATAAATAGTTATTTATAAATAAATGTGTTAGTCTTTAAATGTCACAGGACTCCTTGTTTGTTTTGATGCAACACTCTAAAACATGTAACACTACAAAACAGGTATCATGACTTACCATCACTACCCTGTTTCTGTAGTGACATTCATAGCCCTTATCCACATAAGAACATAGGAATTAACATACCAGATTAGACCAGTGAACTGGACCCTCTAATCCAGTAATCTCTCTCAGACAGTTGCCAGTACTTGATGCTTCAAAGGGAGGTGCAAGAAAGGTAGTAGGCATATTCCAGAGAGGTAGCCATGTTAGTCTAGTTCCACAAAACAAACAAGGAGTCTTGTGACACTTTTAAAGACTAACAAGTTTATTTTTCACATGAGCTTTTGTGGGTGAAGTCCCACTTCATCAGACGCCAGAGTGGAGGAATTTTTTTTTTTTTCCCCCCAATGTAAAAGGCTTACAGCATGGTAGTGAAGGATAAATCCTCTGATCCCACTTCACAGCACCAGGTCGGATTACTTCAGTAAATCAAACGAGTTTATAGATTCAACACAACAGATCAGAAAATGCTGAGGTTGAGAGGTGAGAATCACCGTCAGCAATGAAAAACAAAAGATGGTGTCTTGTGGTTCATTTAAAGCTTAATGTTTGTAGTGGAAGAGCCAATTCATACTTTCAAGATCCAAAGGTGGAGCCGTGTTAGTCTCGTTCAGTAAAACAAACAAACTAGGAGTCCTGTGGCACTTAAAGACTAAAATTTATTTTGTGTATGAGCTTTCACAGGAGAAAATCCCACTTTGCCAGATACTTTGACATAAAAAAAAAAAGCTCATGCACAAAATACATTTGTTAGTCTTTAAGTGCCACAGGACTCCTTGTTTGTTTCTCACTAAGACTCAAGTTGATGGCATCAAAGTTGCACATGAATTCTAACTCTGAAGTCTCTTCTTGAAGCCTTGATCCATTCTAGAGTAAATGTGTGTGAGAATACATGTCAATTACTGAATGGCCTGGGAGAGTACAGTGATTTCCTATTGGTTTTTGAATGTTCTTATTTCTGATGTCAGATTCATTCTTATGTGCAAAGGAAGTCGGTTCATCCAATGTGTAAGGCAAAAGGCATTGTTGGCACATATCACATTGGTGGATAAGCAGGCAAATGACCCTCTGATGGAGTAGCTGTTTGTGTTAGGTCCTATGATAGTGTCATTAGTGTTGATGTGTAGGCAGAGTTGGCAAAGGAGTTTGTTGCAGGGATTTGTGCCTGCCTTAGTGTTTCTGTTGTAAGGTCTGTAGTTGCTGGTTAGTATCTGTTTAAGGTGCGGGGGGGGGGGGGGGCTGTCTGTGAGAATTGGTCTGCCTCCCAAGGCTCGGGAGAGTGTGGGACCATCTTGTAGGATAGGTTGTAGAATTTAGATCAGGAGTTCCCAACCTTTTTAAAGCTAGGGACCCCTTACCAGGGAAAAAAAACTGCAGACCACGGGCAGCACTGCCATGGGCAGAATTTGGCCCGTGCCACTCTCCTGCTGGGAAGCGGGGTCATAGCCATAGTCGTAGCTGCTCCCCGGCAGGGGGATGAGGCCATGGTAGCTCCAGAGGAGGGAGCCATTGCCACGGCAGCCCCTGCTCCCTGGCAGGCAGATGGGGCCCTGGTAGCAGCACCACAGCCATGGCGCCCAGTACCCACCAGGCTTCTCCAACCCCACAGTCCCACCCCCTTTTATGTGGCCTTTACATGCTCTGCATGCTCAGGGTAGGAATTTTAAGAACTTCCTGCCTGGGGGAAGCTCCCTTCTGGCTGAAGCTCCTTTCTGGCTGGAAGCCTGAGTCTCCCTGGCAGCCAGAGACCCCAGCAGCATCTGGCCTGAGCTCCCAGCCTGTCCACAGCCCCCATGGAGCCACTCTGCACCCCCCGCCCCAAGAGGTCTGAAGACCCCAGCTTGGGAACCACTGATGTAGATCATTGAAGATGTATTGTAGAGGTTTGAATTGGGGGCTGTAGGTGGTGACCAGTGGTACTCTGTTAAACAAACAAGGAGTCCTGTGGCACTTTTTAAAGACTAAAATTCATTTATCACATGAACTTTCATGAGAGAAAATCCCACTTTGTCAGATGCTTGAAGATGGGAAATGTATAGATTGGGAGGAAAATAAATGCAGGGAAGCATAATTCATAGGGTCAGGTCAGTCTCTTGCAGCAAATCAAAGCAGTTGTTTAGATTCAAACAGTGGAGAACAACATATAGAGGGAGGTGAAGTCAAATCACTTGTTGTAATAAGAAAAAACCCGAGAGCTCTATTCCTGAGAAAAATCCAATCTATTGGTGAACTTTCAGAAATCATCATCATCCTGGCTACTATGGATGTAGAAGCTTTTTACAGTTCATACCAACATCCCACACAAAGACAGATTACAAGCCATCAGGAGAACTCTCTCAGATGATGTCATGGGGCACCTCATGACTGAACTTTGTGACTTTGTACTTACCCACAGCCATTTCAGATTTGAGGATAATTTATATCTTCAAGTCAGCAGCACTACTCTTGGTACCTGCATGGCCCCACAATATACCTACATTTTTATGGCTGACTTAGAACAACACTTCCTCCAGTTTTGTCCACAAGTACCACTCCTCTACTTATGCTACACTGATAACATCATCATCTGGACCCCCATAGAAATGATGCCCTTGAAGATTTCCATAGAGATTTCAACAATTTCCACCCCATAATAAACCTTAGGCTGGAACGCTCCACACAGGAGATCCACCTTCTGGACATTACATGTCCATCACTAATTTGCACTGTAAACACCACCCTATACTGAAAGCCGACTGACTGCCATAGTTACTTACATACCTCAAGCTTTCATTCAGGACACATCACACAATCGACTGTCCACAGCCAAGCCCTATGATATAACCATATTTGCTCCGATCCCTCACAGAGAGGCAGATACCATCAGGATCTCTATCAAGCATTCTTAAAACTACAATATACAACTGGGAAAGTGAAGAAAGAGGTGTGCCGACATCATCTGGGATAGTTCTCTTAATGATTTATAATCCATCTCTGTGTCAGATGTTGGTGTAAAGCGCTTCTACGTCCATAGTGGTAAGGATGCTGTTTCCTAGAACATCACCAATGGATTGAATTTTTCTCAAGAAGTCCATGGTGTCTTGACGATAGCTAGGACTGTTGATAGCATAGAGTCTGAGGAGAGAGTCCACAGAGCCAAATAAGCCTGCTGTACTAGCACCAGTACCTGAGATGATAGGCCATCCAGGATTTCCATCTTTATGGATTTAAGGTAGTAAATAATTTCCAAAGGCGTAGCTGCGTTAGTCTAGTTCAGCAAAACAAACAAGGAGTGTGGTGGCACTTTAAAGACTAACAAATTTATTTATCACATGAGCATTCATGGGAGAAAAATTCCACTTCATCAGATGCTCAAAGATGGGGAACTTCTCCCATGAAAACTCATGCAATAAATAAATTTGTTAGTCTTTAAAAGTGCCACCAGACTCCTTGTCAGTAGTAGATAGAATATCCCTACTTGGGGCTCTAGGAGTGCGTCTGTCTTGATTTGTTCCTGTGCTGCTTTGACGAGTAGACATAGAATACCTAGCATAGGGGACATTTCTCCCTAATCCACAACCATTAGTTTAGTGGTTATTTTATGCCCTGAAGCCTACGAGTTTATATCCTTTCTAAAATTTATTTTTATCCTGTCTAAAGTAACCATGAATGTTCTCAATATCCATATAAATGTCTAATCCTTTTTGAAATCCTACTAATCTCTTTGCTTCAGTGATACCTTATGGTAACAAATGCCATATGTTAATTATCCATAGTGTAAACCATTTCCTTTTGTCATTTTAAATTTTCTGCCTTTCAGTTTCATTGGCTGTCCCTTGATGTTATAAACTAGCCTGAAAAAGGGTAAACAGGAGCTCAGAGTTTACCTTCTCTAGGCTATTCATTACTTTATATAGCTCTGCCACACAGATGTTCAGACTTTTTGAGCTAAGCCTCCTTTGAGTTATACTTTTTGGTTGTGTCCTGTCCCCCATCCCAGACAAAAATATAAACATGCAACATATGCTTGACAGCCTATCCTAACTCAATTTTAATTAAATTACTGACACCTGTAAACTTAAAATACACAGATACTTATCAATGACACAGCAAAGGCCTCCTCAACAGCAGGCTGCTTCCACCTAGCAGCCACTGAGGTAAATGAGGGTGGAGTAGCAGGTGGTGCCAGGCCCTGTTTGTGCTTCTCTCCTTCCACCAAACATTCATTCCCTAACATACCCCATACAGGGGAATGGCCCACAGTTTGAAAACCTCAAATGGCATACTGGAAGACATATTGGAACTGGAAGAAGACACAGAAAAGGTCAACAAACATGATTAGAGGTATGAAAACAGCTTCCATATGAGGAGAAATTAATAGAACTGGGACTTTACAGCTTGGAAAAGAGAATTGGGGTGGTTATGATGGAAATTTATACAACCATGACCGGTGTTGAGAAGCAAACAAGGATGTGTTATTTACTCCTAATAACACAAGAACTTGAGGTCATCACATGAAATTAATAGGCAACAGGTTTAAAGTGACCATAAAGACATGTTCACACAACACAGTCTACCCATGTTGTCAGAGGATTTTGTGAAGGCCAAACTATAACAGGGTTCTAAAAAGAACTAGCTAAATTAATGGAGGATTGGTCCATCAATGGGTGAACTACATCGCCAAGAATTGCTGTTTGACAGAATCTGGGAATGGGCAATGAGATGGATCAGTTGGTGATTACCTGTTCTGTTCATTCCTTCTGAAGCACGTTGCACTGGCCAGCGCTGGAAGAGAGGCTATTGGGTTAAATGGACTGTGGGTGTGACCCAGTATGGCCATTCTTGCATTATGTTTCCTGCTCTACCACATCCCCTTATTTGCCTCCTTTCTAAACTAAACAGCCGCTGTCATTACCAAAGCTTCACTTGGGCCAGCATGCAGCAGGAAAATGCACCAGCATGTCCTGAAGCTGTCTTCTTTTTCTGCAGAGTATCAGCTTTCATTGTAAAGCAAAAAATAGATTTCTAGCTATTATGGCTGCAAAGAAAATCATGAAAACATGAACAGAAGGCAAACAGACAGTGACATGCTGGAGTTTGCAAAGTCTGAAATAATAGGCCTGAGAGGTGTGCTTTGTCCTATTTATGTAGATTATCATCAACTAAGTTGCCAATGTTGATACCACTGACTAAATGATACCACACCAAGGCGCTGAGCCCAGCAGGACATCTGAAGCCCCAAAGAGGAAGCCAACTCTAAGGAATGCCATGGGGACTGTGAATGTACCTCACTGAAGGAGAACAAAGCCAAAACCAAAGAGTCTACAGAGCATGTGTCAGCATCATATTTTGATCCCCTGCACAAGCTACTGAGCGTATTGCCTTATTTTGGTGTGATAAAGTGGGATTTGGAGGAATATCAATATCATTGCCACCCACCTCTCCATTTTGACCTGTAGGTATTTTCTAATGCACGTTCTCACATTTACACACCCTTGGTCCATGCAAACATGAAGAGGTGCATGTGGAATAATAGTCACTTGTTCTCTGCTGCTATTCAAAGAGCAGCTTTTTAATAATGTGGCAATGCTGTGCGTATGAGAGGAGAGATGTGATGTTAGAACCAAAGAGTTCTATGACAGCCACTCCAGAAGAGGAGAGCTGCAGGGATGGGGAGACAGAGTAGCCAAGTAAAGACAATACAGCAGGGGTCTCAAACTCAAGTCGCCACAAGGGCCAGAGCCGCATGAATACCAGTATGTTAGCCTGAGGGCCACAGCACTAAAACCTTTTCATACAACACTATTGCAAATATCAGTAACAACAGTGACATTGCAAGCCGCAGGAAACAGCTTTAGTGGCTGCATGCATCCTGCAGGCCACGTGTGAGACCCCTCCAATAAAGGAAGTGGCAAGACCAGATATACTGCACATGGAGAGGACAGGGTCAGAGACAAGAAACTCAACGTAACAAAGGAAAAGGGAGATAGTGAAATTTTTTTAAAGTTACCAGAACCAGGTGAGAGTGGGAGGAAAGAGAGACAGGTAAGCAGTGAGAAGCTAGCCAAAAGACTTGTTTAAACAAAGCCATTGCACCAGTTCAGCTAAAACTATGATGCTTAAACTCATGCAATTGTATGTGTCAACACTACCTGGTTTATATCTAGTTCCCAAGGGGCAGCCGTGTTAGTCTAGTTCAGTAAAACAAACAAAGGAGTCCTGTGGCACTTTAAGACTATGTCTAAAGGGATTACTGGACTAGACTAATACAGCTAACAAAAAAACCAAAAAAACTCCAGAAAACAGGAGTAGTGTGGCACTTAAAGACTAACAGATTTATTTTTCGCATGAGCTCTCGTGGGAGAAAATCCCACATGCAAAAAATAAATTTGTTTTTTTTTAAATGCCCCCACGACTCCTTTTTTTTTTTGTTTTTTTTTACTTTAAGACTAACAAATGTATTTACTGCATGAGCTTTTGTGGGAGAAAATTGTACTTTGTTAGTTGCTTTGAAGATGGGGGAACTTACAGAATGAGAGAAAATAAAGCCTGCATTTATTTCCTTCCATTCTGCAAGTTCCCACATCTTCAAAGCATCTAATGAAGTGACACTTTCTCCCATGAAAACTCATGCAATAAATAAATGTTTGCCTTTCAGTGCCACGGACTCCTTGTTTGTTTTACTAGCTTACATCTGTTTAGCTTGCCTCTTTAAACCAGGTTTAAACTGATTTAGCATGTCAATTGCACACACAGTTGTGGGGGTTTAATGTTATCCCTTTAGTTAAACTGGTGCACCTTCCATTTTTAGCTTAGACCTGAGAACAGGTACCAATATCTAAATCATATATGGTTCTTTTCATCAGTAGCACTCAAAGTGTTTTGTAAAGAAAATCAGTATCATCCTCATCTTAAAAAGGAGGAAACTACAGGGCTGAGAGGTGAAGTGACTTGAACAAGCTCACCCAACAGGGCAGTGCCAGAGAGGGGGAGAGAGCTCAGGCTCCCATTTAAAGTGCCACAACTAGTTTTATTAGCAGAGAACTGTCTCATCCTCCGCAGCCTGCCTGGTTCCACAAACAGCCAGCTCATGAGTTCTTTTTTCCTTTATTTAGTTCCTCTGTCACAAACTACATTAACATTACACTTTTTTTTTTGTCTCCAACCCCCCCCCCCAAACCCAAGGTGCCCTAAAAAGCTCAGGAATCCAAGACCCTGCCCACTTTTTTTAAGTGTCACAACTTTTGGGAAAAAGCGATTTTTGAACAGACGGAGTTAGCACGGCTGGTTAGACCCCGTCCTCCTACCTGGATGGTCCCTCTCGCCTCCTCTCTCCACACAGGCAGAGCAGCTGCATAACCCACCAGCCCCGCTGGCTGCACCTCTCTAACTCACACGCCAGCCCAGTAACTCCGAGCAGGGCTGCCTCCACCAGCCCCTGGCACGGTCCAGCCCAAGCCCCCGGGCTCAGTTTCCCACCCCAGCGCGCGCCCTCCAGCAGCGGAGCTGCCCCCGGGGCGCAGCACGAGGCCGGTGCCGCGCCGGAGCAGCAACCGCCGCCGCGCGAGCCAGCCGGCTCCTGTTGTTGTGATGCGCGCCGGCCCCGCCCCCCGCCTCGTGCGCGTCGCGGCAGTGGCCGCCGCCCGCCAAGCCCCGCCCCCTGCCGGCCTTCGCTTCGCCCCGCCCTCTTTTCCCCACGCCCCTTCGCGCTAAGCCCCGCCCCCGGCGGTGGCGGCGTCGCCCCGCCCTCTTTTGTCCACTCGCGGCCACGCCCCCTCCGGCCTCGCGCTCTCCCTGATCCCTCCACACCCCGCCCCTTCTCGCCGAAGAGCACGCCCCCTCCCGCTAAGCACCGCCTCAAGCTTCGCTCCGCCCTCTTTTGTCCGCTCCCGGCCACGCCCCCGCTCGCGTGCTGCCTCCGGGCCACGCCCATTCTCCGTGCTGGCCCCGCCCCCTCCCTCTAAGCCCCGCCCCTCCCTCCCCCACCTTGCCCACAGCCCCCTCCCCTCCCCCCGGCCCCATCTGTTTCCCCGGCGGCGCGATGGTTACATTGTATGGAGAGGGCAGCAGCAGCAGCAGCAGCAGCGGCGCGGGGAGGAGGAGGAGGAGGAGGAGGATGGGTCCGCGCGGCGGCCGCCAGCAGCAGCAGCAGCAGCGCCACCGCCGGCCCTAGAGACCCCCGAGCGGAGGCGCCGGCCCGGAGCCCCATGCGCAGGCGAGGGGGCAGCGCGGGAGCTGGGGGCCGCAGCTGAGCTGAGCGCGGAGACGGAGCGGGAGATGTGCCCGGAGGAGGACGGCGGCTGCGGCGTGCTGGGGAGCGGGGGGCCGGAGGGGCTGGGCGAGCTCCGCTCCTGGTGGGAAGTCCCGGCCATCGCTCACTTCTGCTCCCTCTTCCGCACCGCCTTCCGCCTGCCCGACTTCGAGATAGAGGTGAGCCGCGGGCCGCTGCCCGAGGTCCTGGGGGGCTGGGCGGGGAGCGCCCGCTCCGCCCGGGGCATGTTTCCGTGGCGCGGATCCGGATTGGAAGGTCCGCGGGCGCCGGCGGGGAACCAGATCCCGCTTCGCTTCGGCGCCTGCTCAGCCGATCCGGAGCAGCCTTCGCGCCGCAAACTTCGGGGCGGCCGGGTGCCCAGCTGCGGCGAGGGCCGCTGAGGGGTGCCAGGCGGGCGTGTGCTGCGTGCACCCCATGAGCGGGGCCGCTTCGCTTTCACCCGCCCCCCGCAGTCCAAGGCGAAAGATCCGGAGTGGACCCGCCTCGGATCTCCTTCTCCTCCCCCACTCCTCGGGGTCCCCTCGGACTGGTGGCCGGAGTTTGTTGTTGTGCCACCATTATCCCCGGAGGGAAGGGGAGGGGAGCTGGGCTGCTCCTGCTGGGGCTGGAGCTGCCCCTGCCCCGGGGCTTTGTGACAAGCCCGAGATCTGTGCTGTGTGTTAGCTATTCCCCCTCTCCCGCTGCCCCTCCGGGCTTGGGTTGGTGTGCAGGGAGAGAGGTGTTGGTTTGGGGGTGTCACGCTGAAGCCCCTCCAAAGGCCGGTGTTGGACCGAGGCGGGGTGCTGCTGCTTTTTGTCCCACGGGGATCCCAGTTCAGCCCCGCGAACTCGCCGGCAGTTTTGCTGCAGGGTTAGTTGCAGAAAGAAAGAAACAAAAAAGCGGTGGGTTATAGCAGCGAATTGCGGGGCGAGTTCTGCTTTTCTTCTCCCTCGCCCCCTCTTCGTGCTGGTCTTCAGTAACCTTTTTTGGCTCGCTCTTTACCGGTCTGGACGGGGCTAGTCTTACTTTTGTTTCCAAATTCCGTTTCAGGTTGTTTTGATGTAGTCTTTAAAGTGTTGCTCGTTTGATTTCTTTCTTTTTTCTTCCCCTCCAATGCCCATAAATATTTGAAATGCAGTACCGTTTGCTTCCTTAACGTTACGCGCTCCAGATGAAGTGGGTGAATTTGTATGTGTTTCAGGAGTCATGAAATATGGAGAATAACAAGATCAAAGGGAGGGAGGAATGAGGGGTGTACCCCAACAGACCTCCCAGGGCCTCTAGTTCTTACTCCCAGGATCATAAGCTGCTTAGACCAATGTGATTAAACCTGGGGTTTCCCATCTGTTTGTAACAGATGTAACAACTTTGGTGTTTCTCTGATGCTTATGCAGACTTTAAAGTGTACACCAAAAGCAAGAGTTTTTTGCCAAGTGGCAAAGATGAATTCTGGGGTTTTGTGGGAAGGATGCCTAAGTAAAATATTGAGTAGATAACTACGGAAGGTTGGGGGGGCTGCTTGGTGAAAAAGGCCAACAGTGCCCTATGGCTGGAGGAGAAATACTCAAGCAAATGGAAAGGGAATATATTTAAAAAAAAAAAATGGAGAGAAGCAACTTGAGATCCATGAGAAGCCACAATTTTGAAGTCAGCCCCTACCCTGCCGCCTTGATCTATCAAAGAACTGATTATCACAGCATTGGGATTTTATCAGCTGGTTTGCTGTTATAAAACAGAATGTTAGTGTTGGAAACTTGCACAGTGCTTTACAGAATATAAAATGTGTTGCCTTCCTCAGTCACTGCCCAAAATGGTGGCTGTGATAGGAGGAGCTTGTCCTGCAGTGACCTACACTCGAGTGGCCCTTGGCTGTAGACATACAAGACGACCATGAAAGGGGTTAGAGTGAGACAGCAAAGAACCTAAGTTGAATAAAACTGGGTATGTTTTGTCTAAATGTGGTTGCAGAAGGAAGTGAGCTGTAGTTAATTTTAAGTTGAGTTTGGCCTGCCCTGCTGAACTGGTAAGAGTCTTCCTGCCTGGACAGTTTTTCTAGTGGTTGGGGGGAAGTGGGAAATGTTGGATGTTTAATTTAATGTTGGAAGAAGATGCCTATTTTCATTACTTGAAATGTTGAGAAATCTTCTTATTGGAGTAGATTGATGCATATGGGGAACATTTATTCATTAGGCAACTTCCAGATAATTTCTCTAGTGAGCCAAATGGAAATTTCAGTGATGCCACAGTGCCACAAGCATGTTGTCTCTTTGCAATGCACTATTTTCTAAATTGGAATATATTTTCAGGTATATATGTGTGATTGTGGGCAGTGTCTTGTAAATACTTTGTATTTAGGGTGGTAAATGCAGCAAACAAATTGTGGCACAGTAAGAGATCTTTTCTGTTTGCTTGTAAATGCTATCTTGGTGGCATATTGGCAGTAAACTGAGAGAATGATATGGCCATGTTTTTAAGACAGCAATTGCCCCATGAATGCAAATTCCAAAGGCTCCTTTCCAGAGATGCTTAAAGTTCAACAGGATGTGTGAAATCTGAAAGGGCAAACCTCCTTGAGCAGGATGTGAATTTCTGAAGAGGGGGAATCCCTTATGCAGTGTGAAATCTTGAAAGGGGAGAAGGTTTCTCAGTGATGCAACTACTTTGGAAAGGGAAATCTCCCCCCCCCCCCCAACCGCCTATTGATGCACAACACTAAAGGGGGAGTGGGGAGGCTCTTTGGCCCGGCAGTGTGAAGTCTTCCAAGAAACCTGAATTTATGATAAAAAGGCCAGCTCACTAGGATTTAAAAAGGCCAGCTACTGGGATTTAAATTTAGGAGGCAATTAGCATCTGACTTTCTTCTCAAGTGAAGTGAATTTGGGCTCGACATCAGTTCCTGGAACTTGCTTAGGGCATGAGCACTTATCATCTGTGAAGAATTGGGAAGGAACTTCTTATGTCTTCTCTAGAGATGCCAAGACTGCAGCTGGGCCATGATAGAGCTTCAGCATGTAGATGGGTGGGTTATCCAGTCACTCTACTTAATCGATCTCCCCAAGAGGCGATTACCATCTACACTGGGAGATATGCTTGCTTCACACTGTCACTTGGGGTATGCTTGTTTCTAATCAGAGAAATATTAGGCATATCCAGTCTTGTTTTCCTCTGTTGTGCTGGTGGACATTATGGGGAGTGTCTTTGAGATGTATATTTTGGTCTCACATCTTAACTGAAAGGGTGCTGGTGTGTACTGTTCCACAAAGAGATCTTTCCTTCCCACTGCGTTTCTACGACACTAGAGTTTTCTATTCTGTAAATTCCTCCCATTCTGTAAATTCCCCCATCTTCAAAGCGTCTGACAAAGTGGGATTTTCTCCCATGAAAGCTCATGCAATAAATACATTTGTTAGTCTTTAGTACCACAGGACTCCCTGTTTGTTTGTTTTACTGAACTAGGCTAGCAGGCTGCCCCTTTGGGTCTTTCTTGTCATTGTTGGCCTGGGTTATATCCATAAAAGCCCTAATGCAGCTGAAGCTAGATGCAATAGAAGGGCATGGCTGCAGGTTCAGCACTTCAGTGGCACATCTGGTTAAGACACTTAGTGCGACCTGCAGCATAATAAAAATAGTTTCACAACAGCAGAAGCTTTGTTAGGGGGAGAAGCTCTCCTACCCCTTGCATTGTCCATACTGGCAGGGTAACTTAAGTTGCTCTGAGCAGTATAAATTCTGCCTAGGTAAGCCGCAGTGTCAGCATAGCCTGAGGTGTTTTATATCAATATAGCTTAATTTGGTTCCTGAGCAAACTATACTGGTATAAATTTTTTCTAACTGTCTACAGGGAGATTTGCAGCTTAAAGTGTTTTGCTACTTTAACTATGCTGCCATAGTGAAGTGTGGACAAGCCCTAATTCTGTTTTTGCTTTGCTCTTTAAATCCTTTCCTTTCTTAATTGCTGGCCTTCAGTCTCTTGTGATGTAAAATCTCACTAGTTCTCCAGTCACCATAGAGTAGAGAAAATCTTATTTCTACACATGAAAGATATTTTCTAATTGCTTTTTTTTAAAGTTTCTTTATTCATCATAATAAAAATTAAAATTTGATACAGGCCATTCCCTTCCCCCTTTGTATGTCATCTATTGTTGGAGTACAGGGAAGGGTGGAAGGAAGGTAGCTTTATTTTTGTAGATTGCTTGATAATAGTTGGAACATTCTCTGTGATTTTTAGTACAGTGATACAGCTGAGCTCTTTTGTTTTCCTTTTTAAATGCAAACCTCTTGCCCTGTACTTACTGAACTGAGAAAAAGTGAAGCTTCCAGATGTGGGCTGCCATCAGCAGCTGTATGTGTCAGAAACCTGGGAAGCAGATGTTTTGTTTTCTTTTTCCTGGACCATTGCGTGGTGAGAGGCTAGAGAAGGGGAGTGGGTTTATGAAGCTGGTTGGCTCAGATAAAGAAGTGCATCCATCAGGCCAGGCTCTGGGTATTGTTATGGGAAGGGCGGTGTTGAACACCAAGCCCCCATGCTGGCTTCAGCAGATGCAGTTGCCTGACAAGGCACAGGGCTCCTCTTTTCAAATCTACCCCGCATCACACAGCAGTGGACTCAGGAGGGGTTCAGCTCTACAACCAGGTCAAAAGTTCAGTGGGGCATGAGTGCGTGCATACGTGTACATTGGGACATGTGTAAGTTCATGCAGAATGTAGCACATGCTTTTGTAAAATTAGGATACTACATAACTGGTTTGAAGGAACAGCTTGTTAGCCATCTGTTATATACAAACTTGAATCCCTCCATCAAAAGTGAAATTATTTTGTTTTGTGACTGTTAACATCAACTCTGGTTTACCCTCTTACCCTCCAGTACTGGTTGGGTGTGAGGACTGACCACAAAACCCTTCTTAAGTTCTTTCCTGGGCTTTGTCTTAACATGCAGAAAATTGTTTTCTGCAATCTTATTGGCTAACATGAATGAAGAACAATTCTTTTCCTCTGTCAGGAGGGAGCCATGGTGTGGACCACATCCTGATACACTGTATCTCTGGGATCCCTAGTCCTCTCATTTGTACTTGCATATAGAAGCATCCCTATGACAGCTACTGCAGTTGTTTATGTGGGAGCTAATATTAGTGTTTAACATTTTCAGCTGTATTTTCATTTAGCTGAGAAACTGGAAATTGGCCAGAATCATGTGATCACTCAGCTGTTTTGGTTGCTTTAGCAAGTGAATAGGGGCCATGATCTATCTCAGGGGTCCCAAACATGCGGCCCATGGGCTGCATGCTGCCCCTAAAGCTATTTCCTATGGCCCGCAATGATGCTATTTTTACTGATATTTGTGATATCATTGTATGAAAAGGTTTCAGTGGTGTGGCCCTTGGGCTAACATACTAGTCCTCATGCGGCCCCCCACTAGTACTCATGAGGCCCTCATGGTGATTTGAGTTTGAGACCCCGATCTATCTACAGTTGAAGACTGCATTGGTGGGTTACAAGGGGGTAACTTTCAAGTATGTGCTTGAAAATAGTCAAAACATTGTTAACTTAGTTTATTTGCAAAAGGGGAAAGCCACATTGCATATGGGAAATATAAATCATTTCCTGTGGGTTTTAAAGTTGCCTTTGGGCAAATTGCCTCTGATAACTTCACTCTGGCTTTAAGATGCTTCACTCCTGCCTGCCTGCCAATGTAGTTTACACACTGATGGTATTGTTACTGAATTCTCTCCCTCCCTCTCTAAGAAAATGAACTGCTATAGACTATTTTTGCCTCCTGTATCTAAATACCTATTGGTTCAGTTTTCTGACCTGTTGTTCTTTATCTATTTCATGCTCCTTCCATTACCTCCCATTATTTCTGGGAACATAAGAAAGAACCAGTACAACTTAGGTGTATATGTTTGGAGGGAGAGAGACATCCTATGCAGTGAGCTCTCCTTCACTCTTGGGCACCATTGTGGGCTCAGTCTTCATTAGGGAAATGGTATATTTTCAAATATATGTTTAAAATTAAAACTGATTTGTTACACTAGGGTTTTATCACATTATCACATACAGTCTTTTTTTCCTAGTGAAAACAAGGCCTCTGAGTCAGCTTTGTGATTTCCATTGGCTTTTCAGAGTAGTACTTCTAAATTCACTTTTTTTGGACATGTGAACATTAAATAAAATAATAGTTCGCCGTACCAGGACTCATCACCATGCCTTTAGGGTGCTCTTCATTTTGTGTACCCAGAGTCCTTTGTAATTCATGATGTTACAGCCACAGAATTTACTTGTGGTATCTTTCTTGCCACAAAATAGTACTTTGTAGCCTAAGGTTACATTTAAAATAAATATTTGCTAGTCATATGCCAAGGTTGCATAGTAAACCTTGGGGCAGTGCCGGATTTCCCATTAGGCACTATAGGCACAAACCCAAGGGCCTATGAAATTTTTAGGGCCTACAAAGGAGGGAAAAAATTAAAAAAGCGGAAAAATAAGGAAAATCACGTGGTTTAGCATTAGAATAGTTTAAAGTGCATCATGTCAATCAACCTAATTCAATTGGCGTTTACACCTCTTTTTGTACATTTTGGAGTGGAAGTGCCTAGGGCCTACGAACACCAAAATCCGGCCCTGCCTTGGCAGTGAGGGGGCAGAATAGTAAATCAGTGTACGCTTTATTTTCCTGATTCTGCCATCAGTATTTAATAATATCTCTAAAATGTTTGTATGGCCTTAATTCATCTTTTTGAGTTGTTTACTCTGAAACCTAAAGGTGGCAATTTAAAATGTCAACAGTTCATTGCTTAACATTTGAGATGAGGCAAAATGGATGTTCCTCCTAAAACTGCCTGTTATGCCTTCTTGAGCAGAAGAATCTCCAGTTTTTTTAGACCTTCTAGCTTCCCTTGTTATCAGCTTCTGGGATGCAGCTGAGTTGATGGAAAAGGTAAAGCGCATAAAAATTAAACTTCCAAAAAATATTCTACTCTGCTGAACCAGAGTATCACAGAAACTGATAGTTTTATTGCAGTTTAGGTCTAGCTTGCGATGAATATGTGGGGAGCCTTCACTGTACCCACCAAATCTTTCTTTTAGTAATTTTTCCAGTGTTTTTAACTGATTTATATTGAGGGAATTATGTAAATTATTCGTGCCAATATTATACTGTTAAAATCTCACCCCACTGCTACTACTTCTTTGGGCCCCCCACTCCATTGTTAGTTATTATTTGTACTACAGTAGTAACTGCAGAACATATTGAGGTCCTGTTGTGCTAGACATTGGCAAAGGGGAAGATGGCCCCTCCCTGGAATGCCTACAGCTTCAGGCAAGTGGAGCAAGTAGGTGTAACCAGAGGCATCCCATGGTGTCTGTGCTCCACAAACATTGAAGATGTTGGGCCCAGCTCTCCCAATATTTCTGTGGTGCTGGGGAGCCAGGTGTGGAGGTGCAGAGCGCAGCAGTCTCCAGTGCCCAGCATGGCCCATCGTTCTGTCTCTCTGAACCCCAACACTCAGTGGCTAGCCAAGAGTGGCTCTGGCCCCAGCCTCAAGCTGTGTGGTGGCAGTAGCTGCTCCCCTCTCCTAGCCCTGCCTTTTCTTATTAGGTGTGTATTATACATGGGCCTACAGCAGTGGTTCCCAGTATTTTCTCTACTGTGGCACACCGTGCTACCTTTAATTAATTTGAGGCACACCACCATATAGTTTCCAAATAAAGTCATGAATATTCATGAGCCAGTCAGCCAATCCAGAGCTCTTTGAGTAGGTTTTCAAAAAATTTTGTGGCATACCTGCTCAGGCCTGATGGCGTACCTGTGTGCCGTGGCACACTGGTTGGGAAACACTGGCCTATAGGGTCTGTGCCCAAGGGCCCTTAGCCCCTGTCCTGTGTGCTGGCTGGGCCACCCTCAGCTACTGGCTGGGCTTAGTGTCACAGGCCCCCCCCCGGCCAGTGTCTGGTCACTCTGCTCCAGGGACAGGGCTGACTGGTGCGCTGTGTGGGTTCCAGCACAGCCTTCCAGGGCCCATGACCTTGGAGTATCACATTGTGTGCCAGTCAGTCCCACTGCCCCCAGGAGCAGATCAGCTGGAGCAGGGCTGTGGCTGGGGCCAGGACAGAGAGTGGCCTGTTGCCCCAGGGTGCTGCCCCCTTGTGCCAGCCCTCCCACAGGCCACCAGTTGGGAGCTGGGGTCCCAGGCAGAAGAAGGTGTGCTGGTGGGCTCAGGCCCCAGATGTCAAGGCCCTTTAATCGGTCTTACCCTGTGAGTCTCCCACATGACATGGGCTCAGCACCCTAGCCAGGGCACTACCAAAAATTATATGCCCTGGTGCCCATGGGTATATCAATCTCTCAGTACAAACTGGGAAGAAAACAGTAATAGTGTGTGCATATCAAATGAGGAACCTGGTGGCACTTTTAAAAACTCACAAATTTATAGTGTGAACTTTCGTGGGAGAAAATCCCATTTGACAAAGTGGGATATCCTCCCATGAAAGCTCGTGCAATAAATAAATTTGTCAGTCTTTAAAAAGTGCCACCAGACTCCTTGTTTGTTTGTCTGAACTAGACTAATGGCTGCCACTTTGAAATTGTATACCTATCCAAAGACTATGAATGTTTATAGCTAAATAAGGTTGAATTGGTTAAATTAGATGTAAATCAATAAGAAGTTACTAGCCATTTGCCCCTCTGTTATCAGTTATCATTTTTCTTTAACTATCATAGGTTGAACAGGGCCGTGACATATCTTGAAATTAAACTGCACTGTAGCTTTACAGACTAGTTCGGAGAGATTTGAGGACCAGGGAGGTGCACATGGAAGAAGCAAATAAATTGCATGTGGAGGCTAGCAGTGTTGGCTGTGGAGAAGAGGTGATGTGCAGTGGGTGAGATACAGAATGACTGTGTTGGATGGGAATAAACTGAAGCACCTCAAAGATTAAACAAAAAGCCTCAAATTCATTCTGTGAGAAATCCAAACTCCATGTGTAGCTCTGGTCTTTGGACTAGAATATTTAACTTTAGGACTAGGTACTGCTGTGGTTCTACAGTGGAACTCTCATTGACAGCAATGGTTTGCACAGACATCAATGGGGGTGGGGAGGTGGGAGAGGAAATGCAAAGTTTTTGGAGGAACTCAAGCCTTTAGATGGTACTTGATTGTCATATTTTCTATAACTTAGTGGTTAAACTATGCTTTAGGACCAGAACATTTTCTGCTGTCTGTTTTCTCTTCCTTTCCCTGTTTCTCTTCTATTTGCATTTTTTTCCCCAGTGTATTTTCTCTCGTACCAGTTCCCACCTTCTTGGGCTTCACTTCTGCCACCTACTTGCCTTATTCTGTTCGCTAAAATAATCAGAAGTGAAATAATAAATGCTCAAAATGGCAGTGTGAACCCTCTGGGGGGTATCAAAGGTTATGAGGCACCTCACCTGCCTTCAGTGTGAGAAAGCCTTGTCTGTCCCCGCAATGGGGCAGCTCCATTGACCATAGGCGTTGCAAGTCTTCCTGACCAGGTCTGGTAGGTCCCACTGTCACTCAACAGGTTAGCAAGTGGCATGCCCCAACCTTCATCTCCTGGAGTGTTCAGCCCCTGATGCACTGCACACTCACAATATTTGCAGATCCATTGCTTCTGAAGAGACGGTGCACCCCAGGTTACCCGTTCCCCCTCAGATCACCACTCTGCTTAACATGCAGCACTTGTTTGATTCCACTATAGACATATCTAAGTTTATTTAAGAAGACATATAGACTCAAGCAGTAACAAGTTTAAGTATTGGAAACAAGTGGTTATATATAAAATAAAATCATAATATGCATTCTAGTGCAGGGGTCTCAAACACGCAGCGCACGGGCCGCATGTGGCCTCTAAAGCTGTTTTCTGTGGCCCGCAATGACACTATCATTAACAATATTAACAATATTGTTGTATGAAAAGGTTTCAGTTGTGCGGCTGTTGGGCTAACGTACTGGTCCTCATGCATCTCTTTACTAGTTCTCATGGGGCCCTCATGGTGATTTGAGTTTGAGACCTCTGTTCTAGAGCATAGACCTAATTAACAAGATACTCTCACATCTTTCAGAGTATTGCTTACCCAAAATCCTTGCAGCACTTTATAACCAGAGTGGCTATGATCTTCCTTTCATGATCAAGCATGTCATCCATTTGTGGCCTCCTTAGTGAAGGATTCCATGTGATTCTTGTACCCCAAGATACCCCAAAACAATCCTTTATCATTATTCATAAATAGGGCATGTCCCTACCTGTTTGTTTCAGTTTATACATTTCTTCTTTTGTAGATTTCAGGATATGGAAGTTCACTTCTCATTTATTGTTTCAGATTGTCTGCAGGCTAAAAAACAAAACTTCATCAAGTTCTGCTTGATTCTCGTTTTCACAACCTTGAGAGCTAGAAAATTTTTTTTGTAATGAATGCTTAAATTCTGCATAATCTGACTATAACTTGCCAGTCTCAAAAATACATTAAACAGTCTAGGTATTTGATGCCTCTGAACTAAAACCTCACTTCTGATGCAGTTGAAAAGGGAGAGCCAATGGAGGAACTTGAAGAAGAGTGGCATGGGAGAGCCACATTGTGAGGACAACAGATCAGGAAAATTATTTTGGCATCAGTGTTTTGAATGGACCCAAAGTTTATGTCAGAAAGACTAGAGAAAGAGGGTTGCACTAGTGAAGATAGGAGTTAATGAGGGCCTCAGCAAGAATTTTAGTAGCGTAGACAGTGAGAAAAAGGTAGATATTACAAATGTTATAGAAGAATATATAGCAAGAGTTGGACACAATCTAGAAGCACAGGTCTAAGGAGATGGAGGTGTCAGCTGACACCCAACTCACGGGTATGAGTGACAAGGAAGATGAAAAAAGCAAGGAGTCTTATGGCACTTAAAGACTAACAGATTTATTTATTATTTATTTATTATTCATTAGTTATTTATTAGTTATTATTTGTTAGTCTTTAAGTGCCATAAGGCTCCTTGTTTTTTTTTATCCTCCTTCTTGTCACTCATACCCGTGAGTTGGGTGTCAGCTGACAGGGCTGCCCCTTTGGAAGAAGGAGATGTTCCCAGCTGTGACTAAGATAGGGAGAGAGAAGGGGATTTGGGAGGGAACATAGGAAGTTCAGTTTTGATCATGTGATGATTAAGTTGATAGTGAGACATCCAGGAGGCATCTCAGAAGGAAACAGTTTCAGGACTGGATTGAGGGATGCAGATCGGGGGTTGAAATACAACCTGAGATGATAGGTGAGGTATGCAGACTGAGGTCAACTAGAGCATGGGTATCCCAGAGAATTTTAGAAGGTACTTTATGATGGATGGAAGTCGTAGTGTAGACCAGGCTTCTGAAATTTTTATTACCATGTTGCTAGAGCTGTGTTAATGGGGCTCCCACAGATGCACTGATATAGCTGACCTAGCGTTAGTCATCATGGCAGGATTTTTTAAATAAAATTCTTAAGTGTAGAAAAGGTATTCAGGGAAGTTCTGGAGCCCTGTGGGACATTTGTGAAAGATGGTGAGAGGAGGAAGAGGTGGCACTGAAGGAACCTTCAGTATTAGTAAAACAAACAAGGAATCTGGGGGCACTTTCAGAGATGAATTAATTTATTTATTGCATAAGCTTTCATGGGAGACAATCTCACTTCATCAGACTCTTGAAGATGGGAAAGCGTCTGATGAAGTGGGATTCTCTCCCACAAAAGCTCATGCAATAAATACATTTGTTTGTCTTTAAAAGTGCTAGCAGATTCCTTGTTTCTTTTGATGGATTAGACTAACACAACTATCTCTTTGGAACTTGGCATTAGAGGTAGTAGAACCTGAAGAGCACAAAGCCATGCCAGCCAGGGGATGGTGAGATTTTTGGGAATGGCGAGGGGTATGATCGCTGGTGTAAAACTAAGAGATTGAAGAGTATGAAGGTGGATATTTGGAATGCCTGATTTGGTTTCCCTTTTACTCTTTCAATCCCATCATCTTTACTCATGTCATAATTGCTTCTTTCTGTACAGGACACCCAATAGAATTCATTATGTGTTTTCTTAGTCTGCAAATGAGGGTTACTGTAAATCTGGGGTCAAGAGACTCGAGTGTTACTTTAAGGGGTTATCTGCACATACAAGCTATACCAATTTAACCTGAATCCGTTTAAAAGCCAAGGTAGTTTGAATCAGTGCATACCCCTGTCTACAACAGTTCAAATATGATGACATTTCAATTTTCTTGCACTGTAGGGGTTTGTCTACACACAAACCAGCACCAGCTTGCTTAAACCAATTTGGTTAAACTGATGCAAACCTGTGCGATATATATTGATTTAAAACTGATATCATAATTAACAAGCCAGGTTTACAGTGACTTGAGCACGTACACAGGAGTTGGTACCAGTGTATGTAATAATAAAAGAATACCTTTACTTAAAGTGGTGTGGTGTTGTGTGTAGATCTTTGGGCTTTTTTCTCCCCACATGTCACAGCTATATAGTGCTATTCTGCCCCTGGGCATCTGTTAAGTGCCTGCATGATGGGTGAAGAATTAACCTTTACAATGTCTATGGATATTTTCATAGGATATTTCAAGAAAAACTTCCTCAGTAAAAGGGCTAGAGGGAAAAAAGGACTTGTCAAGGAGTTGAAAGTAACAGAATTAAAAGTTTATTATTTTAAAGCTTATTGCAAATGTTTATGAAAATTAATTTTTCCCTTGTCACTAAAGCAACAGCATCTGCTGTGATTGTTAGAACAATGCAGCCTAGGGATTCCTCCTTCCTTACAGTAGCGAATCCTGTTAAACACAAGCTCTGTGCCTCAGAGTGTATCCTTTCAGCAGGCTTGTTCCTTTTAATGGGTGCCCATTCCTGGGGTCTCCATTGTTTCAGCGACAATAGCACTAGGGGCAGCTGATTTGGTTGACAGAAAATGTGTTAATTTAACAGATCTATTCCCTTTAGCAAGTCTCCTTTCTATTGTGTCCTCCTTTTCTCTTGGTTTCTCAGAAGGCTGTGTTAGCAGATTCTCTTAGGTGGGACATTCCTGTAATTAGAAGTGCTCTGGAGTCCTTTGTTTAAAAAAAACAGAGAAAACTCTTGATAAGGAAAATGGATTTTAGGACATTTTGTTTGCTTGCTGGAGTTGCTGGAATACAAATTTTCCTTTTGGTTTCATGCTTGGTTCGCTTTTTTATTTCTTTTTTTGAAGATTGTGTTAATTGAACCAGGCAAAGCACACAAACTACATTCAAGGACTTTACTTTGTGATTATCACTCCAACCTGACCCTGAGTAGCTCTTACTTTTAAATGCAGTTGTATTTCTTTATGGACATTTTTACTCTAACTAAAATACATCTTTTCCACTGTGAAGTATCTGTAAAATATCTGCAGAAATGGAAATGCTGAAAGCTGGGTGGCCTGGCACATAAAATTAACACATTTGGTTTTAAAGGTTACTGCAGAGAAATTTGAAATATGAGGGCCATAATGTCTCTTAGACCTTATCTAGTCTCAAAAAGAGCACCAGTTTAACTAGATCAATTAAAAATCAATCTAGTTAAATAGTGCAAACCTCTAATAGATAGACTTAAATTAATGTAAGCAAGGGTTAGACCAGTTTAACTTTAGTCAGTAATAACTGCCTGATGTTTTTAAAATCAGTTTGATGCACTGTTTAGTATAGACAAGGCCTCAGGTACACTATCTGTGTAGTTATGAAACTTAGTTTAGCAGTGCTCTTGCTGGGAAGGATCATGATATAATCTATGAAAGCTCATGCAATAAATAAATTTGTTAGTCTTTTAAGTGCCACAGGACTGCTTGTTTGTTTTACTGAACTAGACAAACAGGGCTGCCCCTTTGGAACTTGCCTCATTTAATTCTGCTAAGATGACAGCATTGCACAAATCAAACGTAAATGATGAAAAGTCAAAGCCAATCCAAAAAAAAAAAACAAAACAAAACAAAACAAAAAAAAACCCACCAGTAATTTCAGTAATCTGAGTTGTCTAGTTGAAATAACTCTCCCTCAACTACTGTGATTCTTCTGTGTTCTTGGAGGCTATGATCACCCTGTGTCCAGCTACCAAATGTCAGGGCTTAGTTAGTGTTTCCACTGAAAGTCTGTGAATTATGCTGCCTTCTAGGACAGAGCAGCCATGTAGAATAAACCTGGTATAGCATTTTTGCTTTCTTTTCTTTCAGCCCTGTATGTCATGCTAGGGCATAGGCGACCATTTTGCCTTTAAGATAATTGTGTTTTGGAGAGGATCAAAGAGCTTGAGGGTTTCTTGGTTGAAAGAGGATTTTCTCCATGGACAGCTGCAATAGTGCATTAGTACTACAATGGATTATCTTTCCATGGTTTGTGGGATCTCAACCAGATATAGAGGACCAAACTGAAAGCCTTCTGTAATGCCTTCAAGTCTGACCACTGGACTTCTTTCCCTCCACCCCCCCTTTGAAAATAGGGTAATGCAGAATGTTCTTAAACTGAAGATAGTGTTTGTGGAACATGGAGAAACCAAACACAACTCTCCATTAAGATAAATTGCAGTGGATAATCTACTTTATCTTCCTCTGTGATGGAGCTGCTCTTTGAGGCATGTGACAGTGGAGCAGATTCCAACTGCACTTGCGATATCCTGCAGGGCAGTGTGTACTTGGGAGAGAGCAGAGGATCTCCTTGGATGAACAGACTAGTTGTGGTAGGTATGAAGCTTGCCAGATGTCCAGACTGGCACTCATTTTGTGAAACTTCCTGTTAATGGTTGCTCTGCAAAGTGGGCTTGTATTGAAGGGAGCTCCTTTAGGAGCGTGGATAGGGGTGTGTGTCAGTATTCTTGTTTATTTCTCAGTGGGGTGTGCTTTTTACTATTTTATCTATGGCTGGCCTTAGAATTTGTGTGGGTGCCAGTGTACCAGCAGTGGAAATCAGTTTGTGATTTGCCTCCCTGATCTTGTTCCATTGCTGGAGAGAGAAGTGATCTGAATGTGCATTGCGGAGTTTTTAAGACATGTTGGTTCCCAGGTGACTGCTGCCTGCTGTGCTTCTATTTTAAATCTGGCTGGATTGTATCCTTTCGCTGCTTAGTTAATAAGCGTTGAAACTATGCTGGCCAGGCAGTAGTCGTGGCTGGCTTGTATAGTTCTTCAACAGTGTCTTGAATTAATTGAATGGCAGAACTGTGGCCAGAAGTATGACTAACAATACCATTTTCCTAAGTCAATGTTTGCTCCCCCGTGTATTCACAATATTTGCTGGCTATAGCGACAAATATGCCCCCCCCCCTTGAGAGCCAGGATTGCTATGGGGAAGTAACTGGGTTTCTTTTCAACTTGTAATTTGCAAATTAAATTTCAGTTGTAAAATCTATTTCACTAGTGATGACGTATGAGCCAGAAAGAACCTAACTTGACTTTCAGATCCCATGACTAGCAGTTAAGAAGAGCCTTTCCCTCATTCTGTTTGTAAACTGTTGAGATTTAATCTGGAATCTTAACGACAAAAAAATCAACCTTCATATGCTGTGTATAGTTACTTCTCAGAGGAAAAATGACACTTCATAATTATAGCTGAGAAGGAAGTACTACGCCGTATAAATCGTGAATGTACAGGAGTGTACTAGTAAGCAATAATTTATAAAGAGTGTTTTTTCCTCTGAAAAGTTGGTCCCTGAATTGGTAGGTGACTTGCATGTTAGATGTGTTGGGTAAGCCTCCTGCTAGCCAGTCAGGAGGAAGGCCTTTATGATGTGGCTGATTGAATAGATCAGGGATGGCCAAACTTACGAACTCAAGAGCCACACTAGTTGATTATTAAACCTTCGAGAGCTGCACTGAGGCATATAACCACCTAATTCTCCCCAGTCCATACTTACTAAGATTAAAATTCATTGTGCACTTTAATTTTATTGTAAAAACAGGGCAAATATTGATCCTACTAATGTCAGATTATAATAATTACTTAAGGTAACCTTGAAAACTAGGCCTATATGATAGAAACTTAGCTGTCACTGGATGTAGAATACTGCAGGCTAGTGGCAAATTTTTTAAAATCTGGGCAGTAACTCATCAATGCAGCATGTAAAAAGCTCTCACAGGTGCTGATCTCTAAGTATTGCACAATGTTTTGATTTAACAAATTTCATTGTGGAATACAATGCTTCACAGCAGGAAGTTGTGCCAAAAATTGAAAGTAATCTACATTCAGTTTCAAACTTCTCTCCTTTGCATTTTCATTTCTTAGTATTCCATATCATGTTTAGGACTTGTAAAACACAATTTTATTTTAAGAACCTGTAAATTGCATTAGGGGCTATGAGAAAAACCTAAATATGCCTCCCCGAAGATGGGGGAACTTACAGAATGGGATGAAAATAAATGCAAGGGAATGTAAGACATGGGATCAGGTCATACAGTAACAGCAAATCAGAGCAGTTAAGATTTAAACAGCACATAGAGGCTAGATTGTGTGAAAGCAGGATTAAATAATGACTATGGCTTCTTTTCCCATTACAACAGGGCTGTGTTCACACAGCCTCCTTATTTCGAAACAACAGAGGTTGTTTCGAAATAAGGTTTCAGCTGTTCACACGACGCACAATTGTTTCGAAACAAGGGGAAGCCCTTGTTTTGAAACAACTGTGTTGTTTTGAAACAAGTTAAACCCCATTTGGGGTCGAAACAAACTTGTTTCGAAACCCTTGTTTCGAAACAAGGTGTGTGAA
>ML681994.1:1534115-1707298 GCA_007922195.1 Podocnemis expansa | reverse complement strand
CCCCTGACCCGCTGGCGGGGTTTGGAGGCAGCTTGGGCGGCTGGCTCCAGCACCCTGCAGCCGCTCACCCCCGCCCACCCGCTGGGGGCTGCAGCCCCCTTTCTGGGGCTGCAGGGTGAGCTGCCGCAGCGGCTCACCCCCAGGGGGCTGCTTCCCCCTGATACAGGTACCGAAATAGCAAGTTCACAGTGTGAACCTGCTATTTCGATTCCCGCTTTTTCCCCTTATTTCGAATTAACATTTTGTTAATTCGAAATAAGTTGTTCTGAAATAAGGGTTATTTACCGTATCAAAATAACCCGCTGTGTGAGAACACAGCCCAGGTGATTAGACTTCATCCTCCTCTATGTGCTGTTTCCCAGTGTTTAAATCTTAACAATTGCTCTGATTTGCTGTTACTGTATGACCTGATCCCATGTCTTACACTCCCTTGCATTTATTTTCATCCCATTCTGTAAGTTGCCCCATCTTCAAAACGTCTGACAAAGTGGGATTTTCTCACATGAAAGCTCATGTGATAAATAAATCTGTTAGTCTTTAAGTGCCACAGGACTCCTTGCTTCTTTTGCTGAACTAGACTAACATGGCTGCCCTTTTGGAACTTTGATATAACCAGTATATCATTTTGGGAGCTGGAATTTCTAAAAAGGATGCTGATTTGAACTGAGGGCTATCCAGAAGGTGAGACTGAACTGCATCACTACCCTTGGGTCACAGAGGCTGCTGTGTCTGAAAGGAGAGGTGGAAGAGAATGCTAGAGTGCCACAGTATAGAAGACGGAAAACCACTAAGCTAGTAGATTTGAAGTGGGGACCTGGGAGACTCCATGCCAGGGTTTGAAGGCGTAATTCTAACCCTCTTTCTCCTTCCTCTCCACCCCCAAACGCTCCATCATACTGTGTGGAAGTGTCCCAGTTCTTGCAGCTGTGTTAATTGTAATGGGTCATTTAGTTCTGAAATCTCTGTTTAAAAGGGGCAAGTCCTTCCCTCGGTGTGACAGCTGCCGCCTTGCACTTTCCCCCAGGCTGGAAATAACTGCATGTGACATAGGAGCAGAGCAGGATGGGGGAGGGAGGAGATTTTCTGGCTTCTTCTTAGAGCTATAATGGCTTTGCTGTGTGACTCTTTTCCCATGTGGACTATAGCAGAGTCATGCCCCACATACTTAGCAGATCTCTCTACTGGCAGTATAGTAACTGTCTTATGCAGTCTGGGCTCTGCTTAAAGCCCACTGCTGATTCCAGATGGGCAGTGAGTGTTGCTGGACTTCAGAGGGAAAGTGGGGTGAAGTGAGCTTGCTATGATGGTACGGGAGGCTTCCTCTGAGTGTAAAGGAGGCCTGTTTGAAGTGAACATATTTGTCTTTCTGAAAAGTAAAACTGTACCACTCTGTAGAAGGGCAGAGAGATTTTAACAGCATGTAGAGAAGGATTCCTTTCTCTGCCCCTATCCAAAATCCAAAGCATGAGTCCATGGAAATCCTGCCAGCTTTTCCTCTGAGCTGAAGGGCCATCTCATGATTGGAATGACAGCTTTGAACTGGAAGACATTATTTCATTAGCGTGCTAATCAGATACAGAGATTACCTGATTGGCTACTTAATAATTAAATGAAGTTGCCTCTAATTCTTTGAGCACACACAGAACTAATTAAATTAACCCTTCATTGCCCTGCATGCCTGGGGTGCTCTTGTGTGAAATGGAAAGGGCTACAGGCAGATCATGAGAATCTGGGGGATGTGGTTGGTGATATAGATCCTGCTCCACCCAAGATGTTGTACCCTTTATGAGAGGAATGGGAAGTGGCAAGTAAGGAGAGTTGTCTACATATATGTTCAGCTTCTGGAACTAGTCCTCAGGCAATGGCAAAAGTCCTCAGATTCTGTCAGTCTCAGTCTTTGATATTTTAACATTTCATCATGTGATGGCTACATTTTGGGGTGGCCATACAGAAAATCTTGTTGGAAAACTAGCTGGGGAGTGGGGAGTTCCCCTGGGTTCATGTGTGATGGAGCTCAACTGCACGTCTTGCCTGGGACTTCATGGGCAGTTGATGGGCTGGTGGCTTTATACCCATCAATGGGGATATATGTAGGAATGGAGATACTCAGGTGTGTCTTTCCTGAAGTGACTATGGGTTGTAAAGATGCTCCCTGGAACCCCCTGAGCAGTCTTCCTCCAAATCATACCATCATAAAACCCCAAACATACCAGCGGTCTTTATTTCCATCTCTTTTTTAAGCACGAATATAATGAGAATGATCCACTGTCAAACCACTGCCTTGCTTTACTGGCTACTTCACTGCAAATGACAATTTCAGTAGTTAGTTGCGTGCACACCTGCAGGAGTGCAAGTGTGGCAAGATGTTGCTCAAGGCATCAAATCAGTGCGTAACACTGTAAGTGCATGGAACATATTTGAGAATGGTGTTAAGAAGCATGATGACACTGAACCCCCCATGTTCCTATACTTAACCACAATTCTGTTTATTTTGAGGAGGAGGCAATTTTAATAGAAACATTTGCCCCCATAGTTGAGAATTTCCAGCTCCCCATCTGTGATAACTGAGCAGTGATGTGTAGTATCAAACTACTGCTATCTAGACGACTGTGCTGCTTCTCCTTATCTCCTTCTGGCAGCTAGCTAGAGCAAGTTCCCACCTAGGTATGAAACGTAAAATATTAGGATCACTTTCCATTGCTCTCAGTCTCCTAAACACCAAGTGTGTGGCACAGACTTTGAAATACATAGCAAGGTGTTAAAATTAATAATGCGTCTTGCCACATATACCTGTGATTGTATAGGTGGACCACTGAAAAGGGTGGCTATTTTGTGATTCCCTTCTACAGTGAATGAACAGTATTTGCAACTTTTATCTTTGTTTGTATACCAAGCAATAGATGGGGGCAGTGGAAAAGCAATGAAGATGCTCACCAAATTAAATTGGCTCTGCTCCTTTGCTTTTGCTGCCTCCCAGGCTTGACCCATCCATGTTCGAATTTGGCAGAGAAGAGCCATTGGATTTTGTGGCCTAAGAATTTGTCTACACACTGCCGTGGTGCTTAGCAAAGATACTACCTATGCTGACAGGAGAACATGGTACTCCACCTCCTTGAGAGGCAGTACTTATGTCAATGGGAGAAACTATGATAAGGTGGGTTGGTAGAACTGTTGCTCAGGAGCTGTAGTTATGCCAACACAAGTCTGTAGTATAGAATGAGTCTATGGTCCTGTCTGCTGCTGCAGCACATCTGGTGAAGGCGCTGTGTGCCACTGGGAGAGAGCTCTCCCATCATGTTAAAAAATTCTGCTTCTATGAGCAGCAGGAGTTATGTCAGTGGTAGAATCTCTTCTGCCGACATAGCACTATGCACATGACTGCTTATGTCGGTGAAACTTGGTTTGTCGGGAGTGTAGAATGTTCACTTCCATGAGCAGCCTAAATGTTGCTTACATTGGCTGTAGTGTAAACAAAGCCTAAGTTGGTTGTTGCTAGCCAGTTCTGCCATTCCATTGTTGCTGCTTTTTGATGTCTATAGCAGTGGTGCTCAACCTTTTGTCGGTTGCGACACACTTGCAGCATATCACAACCCTACAGAACACACAAATCCTCTCACCCCAAGACAAATCCAACCATCTCCCCAGTTCTCTGCAGCACACTTACTGCTGTATGGCAACATAGTAATGGGTCCTGACAGAAGCACTGTTCTATAGACGTGACTTTCCCTTTACACAGGTACTTTACCTAGTTAGTAAACTTGTTCTCTTCCTTATGCTGGAAGATTGATAGCAGTAGCGATCTGAGAGCCAAGCCGTCTTTTAGAACAGGGGTCAGCAACCTTTGCCAGCCTCTGTGCTGGTCCTTCCTCCCCGACCCTCAATTGGTGCTGGCGGCCCCTCAGTTGAAAAAAATGTGGCGGCTGCCTGAAAATTCAACAGCGGTCACAGCTGGAGTGGTAGATTTTCCCAGGCATACCATGGAAATAAAGTCACCCAGAGTGGCTCATCTTGGTGGTGTGCCTGGGGACAGGGTTCCCCAGGCATGCCACAAAAAGAAGCGGCTCCTTTCAGGGGATCCCAGGCATGCCACAAAAAGAAGCGGCTCCTTTCAGGGGTTCCCAGGCATGCTGCAGAAAGAAGCTGCCTGGAGTGGCTCCTTTGGGGAGCATCACGCTACAGAGAGGAGCCAGTCTGGGCAGCTTTTTTCTGTGTCACATGGAGGCATACGCGGGGGAGGGGGGACCCTCCTGTGTCCCAGCTGCATCTGAAGGAAGCTGTCCAGAGTGGCTTTCGGTGGCAGGAGTGGCAATTTCTTTGGTGCTGCAGAGGGTGCCATGTGCTGCTCTGACTGGGCTCGGGTGCCACTGTCGGCACACATGCCCGGGGGTTGCCTATCCCTGTTTTAGAAGGTAAATTTTCGGGCTGGCTGCTTTGCTCGTCTTTAAATCTGGCTCCCAACTGATTCCACACATAGAAGCAGGAAATGTCCAAAACAGGGGAGCAGACTGCTGGTATAGTGGGAAAATTTCCAGAGATAACTGTCCACGTTATCACTCTGTGCCCAGTGTAGTGCATTTGAGAGTGATGGTCTCACTGCCTATTGTTGTTACTGAGTTGTGATGGACGTAGAAGAGGTTTTTAAAGGTGGGGAGAAGATACTTGCTGCATCAGGTGCTATACTAAAAAGAAAGACCTGCATCTATAACATAAACTTGGGGAAAAAACCCAAGGAGTCCTGTGGCAGTTTTAAAGACTAAGGGTATGTCCACACAGGCTTCTTATTTCGAAACAACAGAGGTTGTTTCAAAATAAGAAGCAGCATGTCCACACGACGCACTGTTATTTCGAAACCATTAAACCTCGCATCTAATCGAAATAGCCATTGTTTCAGAATAACACCATTGTTTCGAAACAACTGTTTTGAAACAACATGTCTGAACGGCCTTGTTTTGAAATAACCATTTTGAAACAACGGCTATTTCGAAAGCAGGCTTTCCCTTAATTTGAATTAACAAACTGTTAATTCGAATTAACTTATTTCGAAATAAAGTCTTTATTTTGAAATAACTCATATTGAAATGGGTTATTTTGAAATAATGATGTATGTGTGGACATAGCCTAACAGATTTATTTACCACATGAGTTTATTTCTCCCATGAATGCTTATGCAACAAATAAATTTGTTAGTCTTTAAAAGAGCCAAGACTCCTTGTTTGTTCTACTGAACCAGACTAACATGGCCACCTCTCTGGAACTTACAAAACTATGGTCATACTTGTTTTCCTCACCTGATCAACCTTTCTTTAAAGCACCTACCTCTCTTCTGCATCAAAGGGAAGAATTGGGTGGTCTTGTCCGGCACATTGGCTGGACTACATTGAAAGTGAGTTTATAATCATTAGATTCATACTGAGTCAGACTGGGTATTCCTGGCAGAAAACAGTTGAGTTTTGGTACTGACTGTCATTAATACCATGCTTTTGCTGTAAAAGAGTGATGTGTACTGACAGATGTCAGTGTAGTTTTGTCCGTTTTAATTAAAAGCTGTGTTCTGGCTTCATAAGGAAATAGCGGAAACATAGTGGGATGGTGGATGTGCTCATTTGTGTGTGCAATTAACCATAATGCTCTGAACAGGCTCATGGAGTCAGTCCTGTGCCACAGCATGTTTTGTGTGTGCCAGACTGGGAGGGATTTGGGAGGGGGTAGACTTTTACCACTTCTCTCCTTTTTTGTTTTTGTTTATGGGTTTGCAAAATCAGATTAGCATTTCAATGTCACCAGCTTTGAAGCAAAAGCCCCTAGGGTGTGGTGATAGTTTGACTGTTTGAGCATAGCCAGTTTGAGATTGCCATTAATGTTTCTAACAGCCCCACCCTTTTGTGTTGGTGAGGCTGTGAAGCCTAAGGCCTTCTCTGTATTGGGATATGCCTAAATGGCTGCAATCAGGATAGCTGCATTTGTGTAAAATCCTAGTGTAGACAAGTCACTATGAACTCTGTCTTACTCTGGTGCTTCTTCTATGATAAATAAATCTGTTAGTCTTTAAAAGTGCCACCAGACTCCTTGTTTGGTTTGTTAAAAGCATTTACAAGTTACTCTCCAGACCTGAAGTTCATCTCCATTGCAGCGTTAGCTCAAGGTGTAACTTGAGTAGTGTCCCTAATCCAGGGCCCATGCACACACAGATTTCTAGCTGAGTTAATTAGTGTTTTAAACTTGAGCTAACTGGCCCATCCAGGGCACCTAGGTTTAAAAGCTCAGGGGCTACCGATGCTTGAGCTAGTATGCAGTGAAGAGACAGTTAACCACCCAGTGATTGTATTAGCAACACACATTGCAGTTGTTTTTGCAGTGTGACTGCTGTCATTAGAGATCCTGACCTAAGTCTGCAGTGAAGATGAGCCCTAGGGCAGATTTATAAAACTGTAAACTGTCATGCGATGTCCACTCTTGACTGATACAGTGGCATTAGCGGAAACTAGTTAAAAAAATCAGTGCACTTAATGGAATAGAGGTTCTCTGGTGCTACTCTGGTCCCCCTGAAGCTGTCGTCATTTACAATGGTGTAAATTTGGAGTTAATCCAGTTTCTCCAAATGGATTTTCTATAGACTTATGCTAGTAATTCCAAACAGAATTTCCCCTGAAATGGGACCTATCTCTTCAAGACCCCGTCTCCTTCTCTACATACAACTACTTCATTACAACTGAGTAGCCCTACTAGTCTAGTTCAGCAAAACAAACAAGGAGTAAGAAATTTATTTATCACATGAGCTTTTGTGGGAGCAAATCCATCCAAACTGCACAATGAATGAGGAAAGAATGATTTAGAGACCAATATGACCATGTACTTTAAGACTATCTTGTATGTGGAGAGAGGGGAGCAGATTTGAGAGGAACTTTAAGGGGAACATGTTAAAGGAAAAATATGAGTTTGTACCCTCTTTTGCTCTGATATAAAGAGGGCATGAGAGGTTTCTTTTCTAACAAAATCAAATGAAATCATGCTTTTTTTTTTATACAGAAGAATCAGGAATTATTAAACTGATCTTCCCTGGATTTTGCTTGGGCTTCTGTGTATCTTATTTGTTGTGTAGTTTTACATGTTAATTGAAGAGGGCAGTGGTGTTAAATCTTAAACAGAAAAACTCTTTCTTCCAAGTTCCAAAGAGGTAACTGTGTTAGTCTGGTTCAGTACAACAAGCAAGGAGTCCTGTGGCAGTTGAAAACTAACAAACACATTTATTTATTTATTTATTTATTTATTTATTTATTTATTTATTTATTTGTGATCAATAAATTTGTTAGTCTTTAAGTGCCATGGGACTCTGCTTGTTTTGCTTTCTCCCAAGTGTTTCTCAGTTTGTAGGTATTAGCAAAGAGTGTTTTAACAGTCTGAATCAGGGGTGTCAAACTCATTCAGTGTGAGGGGCTATAGTGGAGGGCAGGACACCTCATGAGGGCCATTTGTCCAAACAGGCTCCCCAACCCTTCCCCTGCCACGTTCAGAGCAGTGTGGGCTGGCTCCCCTTTCCCCTCCCCAAGCCCACAGGCTCGGACACCTTCCCTTCTCCCTGCCTTGTAGGCTCCCTTTCCCCACACTGACTCCCAGACCCTCTCCTGCTGGGCAGCTCCCGGACACCCCTTCCCCTTCCCTTTCCATTTCTCCTACCATGTGGTGGCAGGCAATCAGCCTGTCACAGTCACAGCCACAGGCAGGCTGGGCTCCTGCCTCCCCATCCCACCCACTCACTGTCAGTCATTCAGCATGCTGGCTTTTGGTTGGGCTCAGTCCTGGCTGGCCTTTGATTGGCTTGTTCCCACATGGGCCCCTGATACTTTTTCCTTTCTTATTTGTGATTTGTGCAATGTGCTGTTAATCAAATTAGCATGCTGACTGACTGACAGTGAACAGTTGGAGTCGGAGTCAGGAGCATCATTGCCCTGGGAAAAGACCCGGACCCCAGCCCCCCTGGCCCCACCTCTTGATCCTGATCAAGAGTCGGGGCCCTGGGCTCCTGCTGCTGCTAGCCCAGTTCCCGATCCCCAGCTGGGGTTGGGGCCAGATGAGGCAGTGGCTGCTCCGGGCAGCCTGGCCTGGGTCCTGGGCCAGGAGAGGCAGGTGCTGCCACCACGGCTGGCCCAGCCCCGGCCCCGGCCCCGGCCCCAGCCATGGACGGAGCCGGGAGAGGCAGGGGCATGCCAGTCATTCGGGGCACTGGCGCTAGGACTCAGGGCATGTGCCCTCTGTCGCAGACACCAGCGATGCCCCTGCAGGGGGGGCAGTGTGGGGGCTCTCCGGGAGTTGCCCTAGCCTGCTTTGACTGAGACTCTGATTGGTTGACAGACCACAGCAGAGCTGAGCTGGGATTGGCTGGAGTTCTTCCTTTGTTCCCCTGTGCTGTGACTTGGATCATGTGAGTGTTTGTTAACCCTGCTCTGTTGGCGGCAGCCTGTCTTTGCTGTTCACTGCTGCTGCAGAGAGCTCCCAGGCACAGTCCAGGAAGCAGCTCTGTGGGCCAGATTGGTGTCCTGGGTGGGCCAGATCTGGCCCCTGGGCCATGAGTTTGACACCTCTGGTCTGAATAAAAATGATTTCCCTTTCAAGCAGGTCTCACTTTCTTGGTATTTGTGAGATTATCCCATTAGTCTTCAGAGAATCTTCTAGGTTAGACAAAACCTGATTAAAGTGAAGGAAAAAAGCCCAAAACACCCCCCACAAAAAAACAGCAAGTAAATTTAACTCCTTTACTGCTCTCCACTTAAACAAACCGAGGCCGAAGGACCTTTTAGGATCCCTTTACACACAATAAACAAGCAAAAAGGGTACAAACACATTTCCTTTTCCTTTACAGCTCACCATTAACTTTGGTGTTTCAATTTAATGCTTCTCTTTGCAACACCTACATTCTTTCAACATCATTAAAACAGATCTGGATTCCACCTACCTAAAGGAATGGTCTCTCCCTTCTGGATTCTGGTTTGAAATCAGGGAAATTCTTTTTTGGAATGGATGTGTGACATATCCTTTAATAAATAGAAGATCTGAATGTTGGACTGGACAACTTCTGTGTTACTGAAAAGGATACTTGGGATTAGCAGAGATATAGCAGAATGGAATTGTGAGAAGGTGCTTTCCCCTCAACTCCTACCCAGGGAAGAGAGGAGGAAATCACCCAGCCCCTCCTTCTGGAGGGCTGCTATGGCTGTTGAAACAGGGAAGAGGAAATGCTCTAGGTCAGGGGTTCTGTAGGAATTCAGCGCTGGCGGCCGGTTGGGAGGGTGCCTCCTACTGGCAGTAAAGGGGAGTTAGCTGGTGTGGCGCCCCTCCCAGCAGCCGAACAGAATGTCCCTGGCCTGATCCCTTGGGTGGTCGGGCCTATTCCCAGTCGGCAGCCCCGGCCCCCAGGCAGGGCGGGCAAGCCCAAAGTCGGGAGCCCCAGCCCCCAGGCGGGGCGGGCAAGCCCAAAGTCGGGAGGTTAGGAACGGTTGAGCGCTTCCTATGCCAGGAAACGGGGCAGGGGTTGGGGAGGGAGACGCAGGCCCACCCACTCCACTGCATCTCAGCCCAGGGCCCTAGACAGGGGCAGGGTGGCACACCACAGGGTCAGCAGGGCAGTCTCTGAAACACGCTGCCCTGGGAATACGGCCCACCATCCTGCCCTCCCTGGGCTACTTCCTCCAACCCCGTCCCGGCCACCCGCCCTGGGTACCTAGCTCCATAGGGGGTAGCAGTCTTCAGGGTCTTCCTCATAGTAGGCCTGCGGCACCCCGGTGAACCCCTCGGTATCCATGGGCAGCAGGTCTGGATACTCGGCTGGCTCCTCCGCGAGGGGCAACTCCTCCAAGTCCTGGGGACTGTACGGGGCTGGCGTGTCCTCCTCGGCAGAGGGCAGCCCCTCTAAATCACAGGGCTGATAGTGGGTCGGACCTTCCGCTTCCCTGCCTTCCCAGGCTGTCCCTGAGTGGGGAGGCTGTGGTGAGGCCTGGCGGGCTCTCGAACACCCGTCCCAGTCGGCTGCCTCCGGGTTCCCCTCCCAGTCATTTGGCCCTGGAAGGCTGGGCAGGCCATAGCGCTGGGTGCCCCTCAAGGCAGGGGCTAGTGGGTGGTTTTGGCCCTGACCGGGCCTGGCCTGCTCCCTCTGGGCTGGCACGTCCTTCCCCCTCTGGAGCTCAGCCTCAAGTGAGCTCCCAGCCTGTGCTCTTATACCGCCCCTTCCTGGCCTGGCCACGGCCCTCCGCTTCTGGGGCTGGGGCCTTGTAGTCCCTGGGTCTGGCCAGAGGGGCCGTTTGGGGCATTCTTCTAGCTCCGGCTGTGAAGCAGGCCACAGTGCCTGCCTACAGGTTCCCAAAATTTTGTGCCCCCCCCCAACAAGAGGGGACAGCAGGGGTGTCGCTAGCGCCAGGCACATGGGGCACATGCCCTGAATCCTGGTGTCAGTGCCCCAGGTCTGGCGGGGCCCCACCTCTCCCAGTCTCCGGCCCGATCGGGCTGGAGATCCGAGGCACAGCCATCCACGGCCGCGGCAGCCCTGTCCCCGGCTGGGGATCCGGGACTCAGCTGCCCGCGTCCGCGGCGGCCCCGTAGGCCACTCTTGGCCCCGTTCCTGGCCGCGGCAGCCCTGTCCCCAGCGGGAGATCCAGGGCCCAGCCTCCTGCAGCCACCGCAGCCCCGTCCCCGGCTGGGGATTCAGGGCTCAGCCGCCGCAGCCACAGAGGCCGCTCCCGGCTGCATCCCCAGCCAGGAGCGTGGCCTGCGGCCAGGGGACATGGCCTCCTGGTGGGGGGCGTGGCCTGGGCTGGTGCCCCGGGTGCTTCCCCGGGACAGCGACGCCCCTGGGGGATAGGTACCCCTGCTGCTGGGATCAGGTCCCCACCATGGAGCAGCCGCACCCCTGCTGGGTTCCAGCCCTGGCAGGGAGCAGCAGCACTGCCACCAGGATCCAAACCCCAGTGTGCAGCAACAGTGCCCCCGCTGGGGTGCATGTCCGTGGACCCCCTGCAACACCTCTGCAGCCCCCCCCCCCAAGGGTCCATGGACCACAGGTTGGGAACCACTGCTCTAGGTACTAGGAGTACACAGGCTTTGCAAACAGGTAAGTGGCTGAGTCATCTGGACTAGTTTTGTGGCCTTATGGTTTTGAAGCACAGTTTGAAAACATGAACTGAATGCTACGCAGATGCTGTGACATCTTGAATCTGTGGACTGCCTGAAACAATAAGTCAGAGATTGTGAGCTTCCCCATTCGTTTCAGTGGTCTGCTGCGCTGGAAATTTGAAGATGACATTTAAAATGGTGACATTAACTATTTTACTGCTGATGATTTTAGCATAGATAAGCAGTTAACAGGCTCCTCTCACAATCTGAAAGTGCATCCCAGAGGCCTAACTGTCCTCCTTTCAGGGGCAAAACCAACTCCAGCTTTGCTTTTGTGATGCAGCTGTGAGTTGTCAATGCAAAAATTTTTTGCACAAGTGAAAATCTGAGGACTATGTATATTTTTTAGTCTAAAAATAAACAGCCTCTATTGTATCAAATGTACTATTGATTTTAATTTAAAAAGTACATTTTTAATATAATGAACCTGCTGCAGAATTTCCAGTTTGCTACATACATGTACATGGCAGGGGTGTCAAACTCATTTGGTATGGTGGGCCAGATTTGACTTAAAATGTACTGTATGTAGACTGTACATATCATGAATCAAAATACTGTAGCACTCTCACACCATTGCAGAGTGCTGTGTATGTGAAACTGCTCTCCACAATATCATTCTCTCTGTTAGGGAGAGTGTGATCTCGCAGAGCTCACTCTTGCACACGCAGCACTCTGCGCTGTTACGAGACTGGACACTCTTGAGCGCTGGGTACGTAAGACTACCCTATGTCTGTGTGTTAGGGAGAGTGTGGTCCTGCAGAGTGCACTCACAGGCCAAATGGAACTGATGGACAGGCTGCATGTTTGACACCCCTGGAAGTGTGGGAAACGAGCGGACTACTAGAAATGATAACTAAATGGAGATCAAGATTTAGAAAGCAAAAACCAAAATTGTGCATTCTGGATATGATGATTGGAAGGCCAATAGGGACTGGTATTATAAGGAAGTGGCAAGCAGCCACTGTATATTTAAGTTGCCAAACACTTTGTTAGATATAAATTTTTTTTCTTTGTTAAAAAAACTCATTAACACCACCATAGCTGAAGTCAGAGCTTTGGAATTTGGCAAGGAGTAGTTCTGATGTCAGCGAGGTACCTCTAAGTTTCATAAAAATCCATTCAGATCTGGTCAAATGTGTAAGTTGGTGAATATCACCACTTGTTCTGTTTGTTTCAGACAGACCTTGTTCTTGTCAGCAAACCAAAATTCCAGCTCACAGGTCCTATTAGTACTGTGCTTGCCATGGAGCCTCTCTTCAGCTGTTCATGCGCACACAGAGCAGGCTCTATGACTAGGGTACATATAAAATGGCAGCTCATGCTGCCACCCCAACCACTGATTCATCAAAAACACCCTCTAGCTAGGTGGAGATGCATTAGAGTTAGACCATGAGCTTTAGACTTACTTTTTAGTAACTTAAAGTCTAACAAATTTATTTATTGCGTGAGCTTTCGTGGGAGAAAATCCCACTTTGTCAGAAGTGTCTGACGAAATGGGATTTTCTCCCATGAAAGCTCATGCAATAAATAATTTTTTTAGTCTTTAAGTGCCACAGGACTCTTTGTTTTGCTGAAGTAGACTAACACGGCTGCCCCTCTGGAACTTTTTAGTAACTGTCAATAATAAAGCTGTGCCCTTCACAGCCTCTGCTACCAACCAAGGCCTCCCAGTTTATGCAACCTGGAAGTGGCACTGAGACTTTTTATGTGGCAGCCACCAGTCTTAACCACTGGCCCCTAAAAAGAGGCTGCTGAGCATCTGTCCTGGACTATACTATCTGTGACATGGAACCGGTCCTGCCTTCTTTCAGTGTGTCATGTTCTTTATACTTTTACTTTAATTTAAGCAGTAATGACAGTGTTCTGACTGTGTACCTATATGAAGGAGAGGGGATTATTGCACATCTAAATAACAAAAAATTAAATGACTTGGGTTACAAAATCCAAGTACTTGATAATTTGGAAGTACTGGATTTATTGGTTGCCTTTGCAACTTTAATTTTGTTGCCTTGTGCATACGCATTATAAATCTTTAATTACAGGATCACATGCTTTTTCCACAAGACCCCTGCCTCATTTAGTACATAGAACAGATGGTGCTGTGGGAGTGAAACAGGGTTATATAAAGAGGATCAGGCCATTGGTTGTAGGATTCCTACCTCATTTACTGTGTAGAACTTGGAAGGTGTGTAGAAAATGAGGCAAAGGGACTTCTGGAAGAACAAGGTTGGTCTTTTTAGTTGTCAGGTAAGGTGAATGTGACCCAGGAGAACTCAGTTCTGTGGAAATGGCACACTTCTGATGTGATGCTGGGCATGTAAATTAAACCAAGCATTTCACAAGTGTCCATTAACTGTGTGTTCCTTATTTTCTGGGTGCCTGGCTTGACACGTTTTCAGAATGCTGAAAACTCCCAACAGTAACTGAACTCAATGAAAACTAGAGATACAACTTTGGCACTAATTGTCATCTAGAGCAGTGATTCTCAACATTTTCTCTGCCATGGCACACCTTGCTACCTTTAATTAATTTGAGGCACACCACCATATAGTTTCCAAATGAACTCATGAATATTAATGAGCCAATCCAGAGCTCTTTGAGTAGTTTTTCAAAAAATTTTGTGGCACACCTGCTCAGACCTGACAGCACACCTGTGTGCCATGACACACTGATTGGGAAACACTGATCTAGAGGAATGAGTACTGATGTTTTGAGGGGCCAGAGGCCCTCAGGTCTAATTCAGTCTCTGACGCGGTTTCACTGGATGGCCTTGGCCAAGTCATTTAATCATTTTCCTATTTTTCCATTTTTAAAATGGGGCTCATGATACTTAACACCCACCTGCCACTCTAAGGCAGTAGTTTTCAAACTTTTTTCTCGTGACCCAGTTGAAAAAAAATCATTTATACCAGGGACCCAGCAATTACATCTTTGAGAAACACATTCTAGTCTTTTGGCAGCAACAGCAGTGGGCACCATGACCCACTGCCTGAGGGTTTATGAAGTAAAGGGTCCTGCCGCTAAGTTTGAAAACCACTGCTCTGAGGGGCATGAGAACTGAGTGGTTGATATTTACAATGTTTTCAGCATATGAAGTGCAGGTAAAAATGCCAAGTATTCTGAAAACTAAGTATCTCAAGTTGCTGTGCAATCAGCTATAGTAGACATGTTTGTAAATATTAGCCTTTATCTTCCTGTGCCTCAGTTTCCCATCTGAAAAACCGAGTATTAGTACCATCACCCTCAGGTGTTACTTGTTTATTTGGTTCAGAGACTACCCTGATACGCACCAGAGAAAAGCTTCTAAGGCAGTTAATAATGTTACATTCTGTGTCTGGGTTTGTATGGCATGCAGGAAATAAAGGATGGGGGTGCACAGAATCAGGAGGATAAAAATACATATTGAACAGCTGCCTTATTCAATAATCACTATCCAGTGTGTGCACTGAGTGAGATCCTATGGAAAAGTATGTGACCATGCAACTAAATGCTGTATCAAATGCCTATGCACAGCAGGGCACAATTAAGGTTGCGCAGGCAAACTTAATCTGACATTTCCTTTTTCAAGCACTTGCCTTTACAACCTAAATAACATTTTCTTGTAACAGTTTTTTTTCCCGTGTAATCATCTGGTTAGGAATCTGAAGGAAGAAGAGGTGGATGGGAAATTCAGTAAGTCAACTGTATTTAAAATTCCAGTGATCAGCAGTTGTGCAGTGACTCTTTGGCAAGGTTGCCAGAAATGAAAAAAGGAAAAATTGGGGGTAGTTGTTTGTCTATTAGAATTGGGAAAAAGTAAGAATAAGGGAAAAGGAGAGAGATTCAGAAGACAGATTCCTACTAGAGGAGAAATATTCTTGGACCTATTTTTCACTGATTGAGCACATGAGAATATTATGATAGCTGGGAATTGATAACGCTTCTACAGTCCATAGCTTAAAAATACAAACTGGGTAGATTGCATGGAATGGGCATTCTCAAAAAGTGGCTACTGCACAAACTCTTCCGACTAGTAGAGGTTGGAAACAATTAGGAGACAAGCTACTCAGCTTCTGCGGGCAAGAGCACACATACCCTTGTTTTTCAGCAGTCCTGTCACTGATTCATGAACTCATTTGACTCACTTAGGAAGCATAGGTATCCATCTCTCCATGGGGAGACAAGTTTTATTTCCAAACCTCTGTCCTGCAGGACATAGAGAATCTGCAGTGGATTCTTAGTGATTAAATGATTAGGCATGTTTTTCTTCTATTTTGAAACAGTCTACCTAAGGTCTTCACTTATGTTCTTAATTTCACAGTTCTTGTTTAACTTAAATTGGGGGATGCCTAGGCGTAGACACAGAAAGCCAGATTAGCAACTTGCTAGAACCCAGGAAGCTGTAACTTAAGTTTTGCATAGTTTATTAAAAAATAAATGCAGATAGCCATAATGTTTGTTAGTTTTTTAGTTCTGTCTATGCTGATAAATAACTTTTTTTTTTTTTTTTGGCTTCACAAAGGAGTTGATTATATTGTTCTTACTCAGCTGTTAAAGAATGGGGATGATCGTGGACTTGCAGGTTATATGTAGCCACCTCTAATTTGAATACTCTTTGTATTTCTCTGCTGTCTTTCATCCAGAGATCTCAAAGAATTTTACAAATACTGATGAATATAGCAGTATAACACCTCTTTATTCTCATTTTACAGATGGAAAACTGAGCTAGACAGACGTTAGGTGACCTGCCACATATTTCCTGTGTGACCTTGGGGAAAGCTTAGAATACAGTGCAGATCTTCTGATTCCCAGTCCTGCATGTGTGAAGCACAAGATCGTTTTAACTCTCAAAATAGACATCCTTTCCTCTTCAGCATGTTTGCTTAGTTCCTCTGCCAAAAGTCTTTCTTTGTAAAGGAGACAGTAATATTTTACCCTGTCACACATGCAAACTTCCGCTCCCCTTCATGATTAAAGAAAACTTGTATACAGTCAAGCGTGCGCAAGAAAGAGAAGAGTTGTAAGAGCAGGACCTCCCATTAACCAGACCTGGCTTATGATAATCTGACAGTCAAGGAGGAGAAAATGGCCAGTGGGTAAATCTACTTCCAAAGCCTGAATGGGCGAGTGACAGGAGAAGCCACTGGTGGAAAATAAAAAGCCTCTGCAACTTCAGAAACACATACAGAATGACAGTGGTGGGTGTGTTCTTTAACTTCCCAGAAGCTAGAGAATAAAATGAAAAGGCAGCAGGATCAGCAAGTAGATGAAAGGCAGCCCCTTTAACATTTGCTCCTGGAGTCCGGCAACTCTCAGCAGTTGGCTGGAGACTAAGCTGGACAATCCTGTGGCGCTCCAACAAAGGGACGAAACAAACTCCCATCCCCCTGGCAGCCCCCCTCCCCGACAATGCGTGAAACAACTTGATAAATGATTGCTCTGTCAGGGGAGGAGGAGATGGAGACGTCTGGGAGCACAGGGGGAATGTATCTAATTTAGGAGCTGGAGGAGTGGGGGGGGTGAAAGAAAAGGGAGGTGTGTGATTGGAAGGTGGGCTTCTGCTGCTGTCTTGGCAGCACAGGAGAGCCTGCAAAAACCCCACCATCCCTCCCATCCCCAAAATAGGAGAGAAGCTGGTGGATGGTAAACAAAGTGGCAAGGGGCAAAGAAAGCTTATTAAGAAGGCTTTTGCCAAGTAGAGTTTCTCTTGGGAATGGATCCCCACTGTAGGCAAGGACTTTGGGGAAATTCCTGCCCCACCAGCTTGCTTTCGCCTCCTGTCCAAGCTTGGAGTCCAGCAGTCTCACATTACTTCATTTAATCGGGATGGCAGGAAATACAGACCTCCCCCCACCCTTCCTACCCCAGTCCAATAAGGCTATTGAAAGCTACAGAAACAGGAGCCCGTAGCCTGGCTCTATTCAACGGAACATTAATTACCCTAAAACAAAAACAAGAGGAGTTCACAGCTGGGGCCCAACACTTCAGATTCCCCTCCCTGCCTCCCCCGCTGCTTCTCCAGAGTGTGCGAGCCAGCTATTTATACAGCCTTCTTGCATACTATTGGTACTGGGCCCAGAGGACCCTCATTTCCTCCACCCTCCATTGGGGTTATAGGACAGTGTTGTTGACTTGAACCCAGCCAGCATTGCACAGGCTTTTCAGAAACCGACATAGAAGGCTTCCAGAGGCACAATCTGCACAGCGAAACAGTGTTTGATTTACTGAGCAGTAGCTGTGGAAAGCTGTAGGAAGTTGAATTAAGAACAGATCATTGTGTAGCGTGCTAGTCCAGTAGGCTAACCAAAGGAAACCTGTGGTAGTCTGTGTACCAGTCATTAAAGTTGGACAGTGGAAAGTATGAGGGTGTATCACTGGAAGTGAATGGCTATTCTGTTTTGTTTCTGGGGGCTGTGGGGAGGGAGATGTTTGGGGGGAGAATGGAGCTGAGAACTAGGCCATTCCAATAGTCAGCTGACAGAAGCCTTACAAGTCTCATCCCTCACCCAAAACTGCATGAGCACCATTTGTTCAAGAGTAAGGGATGCAATACATTAGGGCAGTGTTTCCCAACCTTTTCAGTAACATGACATGCTTCAATGAGACAAGCAATTCCATGGCACACCCACTTTTTTCAGTTGAATTGATTGCTCATAAATGTCTCATTTACTTACATTTACTATGGTTATGGCCCTTTTAGTGTGATTTGCAACATAGTGTATGCATCAAGCTAAAAGAAGGATCGAATGCATTAATGTTTCAAATCCACTGGAGAAAGACACACGTCATCTAAATTTGGCCCTTTGGCCACCTGCATTTAGAATGTTCACGTAGAATCGAAAGACCAACACCTTGCTTTTAATTTGATGATTAATTTTGCTAAGTTTTCTGAGTTATAATTTTGGTTGGATAGAATATTGTCTAAGATGAAACAACATTTGTTTTACACTGATTTTCATTGCCTTTGTACAAAATGTCAGAGCACGCTTGGACAGTTCTCATGGCACACCAGTGGTTGAAAACCCCATACTAGAGCCCTCAGCTTAATTTGGCCCCGCATCACTTTTTTGCCATATCCATAATAGTAACTTTCCTTGTGTACAGTGAAACCTGCTTTTTGTAGAGTGGAGTAACAGTCAGTGTATTTGAGTGGACTTTCACTGCTCTATGCACTTACTATAAATCAGGGATTCTTAAACTTTATTCCCTGGAATTGTTTCAGGCTGTGATTTTCCCCAGCCCCATAACAACCCCCCCCCCCCCACCCCATGCCAAGCCACCTTTACTTCTGTGCTGCTGCTGGGGTGATGCTACCTTCAGAGCACCTGGCCAGCAGCCCTGCTGCTTTCTGGCTACCCAGCTCTGAAGTGCTCTGGCTGTCAGCCATGCATGCTGACAGTCACAGCCACAGTATGTGCAGGGGCTGACAGCTCATGACTCCCCTCTCCCATAACCTAGTGACTCCTTGAGGGATCCTGACCCCCCAGTTTGAGAGCCCCTGCCATGAACTGATTTAAATGATGCTCTTAGAATGCAGCAATTACCAGTTATCACATCACAGAGGTATGTTTTTACTGGGTAGTTTAGCCCAGACTCTTTCCAGTGTTGTCCAAACTGACACAATCCTCTGACCCAAATTTAGTGGTGCTTCCAGCCAGGGATAGCTGGCTTCTCTGGGGCTAACACCTAGGTGCTGCTTACATCAGGCCAGTAATCAGTCCACACTGCAGTGAGAACGCAGGTTAAACAATGTGGCTATGTCTGCATCTGACATTTTAGTTCAGACTTGCTAGTCCAAACTAAAATAGCCTGAGGTTAGTCCAAACTAGCCTCAGGCTAGTTTGAGCTAACCATGGCTTTTTAGTTCCAACTGCCATATGTTTTAGTTTGAATTAACTTTTTAGTTCAGACTAGAATGTGCAGTAGTTCGAACTAATGGCTTAGTTCAAACTTTTTAAGTTTGAACTAACCATTACTTTGAGTGTCGCCCGGGCTTAGTTCAAACTAAGCACAGAAGTCCAAACTAAGCACCGGGTCTTACTAGTTTGGGCTAAGCTTTGCCTAGTCTGAACTAAGAAATTTCTTAGTTCAGACTAGCTAAAGCCTAGTGTGGCCAGGGGCCAAATTAGTCTGAACTCAGCTTCCTTAGTCTGGATTAATTTGGCAGTGTAGACATAGGCTATGAGTCCACCTTCCCACAGTTTCTCCTGTGGACCCCGAAGGACAGATAGGCTCTCCCACAATTCACTGGGAAATAATCATAGCAGGACTCATCTTACCAGAGCACAAAGAAGCTTGAGATGTGCCTCCAGAAGTCTTTAGCACCACCCATAGGGAGAGCGGCATGAACGTGTAACACAGCAACCAGTCACTTGGGCTAACTCTGCAATGAAGGGTATTCCCAAGATGTTGAATATTCTGTTCCAATGGGCTGAGCAGAGTAGGAAGGGAGGTGGAATTTTGCAGCTATCCCATACAAGTTTGCTGGAGGGACTCTTATATCCAGCAACTTCCAGTTGCTATTCTTGGGATGAAAGGTGCTGGCAAGACAGTCTTTTGCCAGGAAGACCCCATATTGCTTTAGTAACTCCGCTTATGACTACTGCATTGATTTGGAGCTGTGAGGTTCCCTTAACCCTGTCTATGCTAATATTTTTCTATAAATGTCTATTTTGCACTAGGACACAACAACACTGTGTGATAATGCTGAGGACCTCCACACCAGAGTGTCTGGCAGTACTGGCAGCAATGTTTATGAAACAACAATACATTTGAAAAATAATGTTAAGTGCTGATAAGGCCAAAGGGGTCCCAGACTATCTCACTGTAGTTCAGTGCATCCATGGATCACCAGTATTCTGTCACAAGAGTTGGTTATAGCATGGCTGTACCCTGCTTATTTAGAACATGGGTTGATCTGGCAGCACAAGCAAGACTGGATTGTGTGTTAATACACAATTAACAGCATTCTTGAATTGTTCTACAACTGTGGATTTTTCGCAAGCTTGTAGCACAGTAAAATACTGTTAAAATCCCACTCAGTCTCATCTGTACTGTAAGAAACAATATGGTTCTAACCATGTAGTGCACTAGCTACCTGGTGGTATTTAAGTCTTGCAGCATGGTAGCTGAAAACCGGGGAGCATAGAGGTTAAAAGACTTCTCCAGGGTCATGAAGCAAGTAAGTAGCAGAGTCAGGAACATCTCCTATAAGCCTTGTCTCCCACACTAATCACTAGACTATACTTCCTCCTATGGTCAAAATACAACACATAGCTCAATAACAAAAAAAGACATAATGCCAATTAATGGCATTTACATGCAGTCGAGTTGAGTCTCTCTAGTCAGGAAAGTAGTTGGATCCCGCCCCCCCGCCCCCCCAATAATTGCATATTGCAGTTTCAAAAGCCAGTGAAGCAGCCTTCATCTAATGTTCTGTTAAAAACTCAATCACTCAGGACAGATTAAGTGTAGTACTTCATTACAGTGACATGTTTGATTTTTAGTAAAACATTTGATATGCATCATGAATATTGCTGATAATTAATTGAAATTGATATGTGAATTAAACTGGCTGAAACACTGTAAACAAAGGGTAATCATAAACAGCAGTGTGCTGCATACGGGGCTGTCTAGCAGAATACCACAGGGATCTGGGTTAGTTCTTGTCTTAACTTCACTAATGATGTGGAAGAGGGAATAAGCAATATATTAATGAAATTCAAAAGCTAATATTAATTGAGAGGGATTGCAGATACTGGCCACCACAAGGGAGTAGTAGAGGAAGGGCCTAGGTGAGAGATTCGAAATGTACGTTAAAAATTCACTTTATAAAATTGCAGACTATCACATCTAGGGATAAATAATCCGAAACACAAATATTCAATAAAAAGGTGAAACTTGAGAATCTGTATTGCTAACTCTCATAACTTTTTATCCCACCTCTGGCAGTAGTTAATGTTTTACTTAAAGCCTGAGCTTCTAGAAACAGTTTGAAAATACGAAGAAAGTGTAACCTGAAGATTCCAAAAGCAAATGGTATTAGAAAGAAATACATTTTTATTGTTTTTTTTTTTGTAAGTCAATCCTATGATTTTTTGGTGGCCTCCATAATTTTTTAATATTTTGAGTTGTCAGTACTGAGTTTTGCTGAGGGTGAGAGCTGCACGAATATTCCAAACATTCAAGCCACAATAAAGCCAATTTGGACTACATATACAGAAGATATTATGCAATGAGGAGATAATAGCTCTTCCCTTTATGATTTTGTGTAACCACACTTGGATTATTGAATTAGTTGCTTCGTACCAAAAAGAGTTAAAAATGGGAGGGGAGGGAAGTTTATAGAACACAAAAGGATCAGCAGATTGAATTTGTAAGAAAAGATTTAAAGACCTAAACATCTACAAGTTGGCTATGTGGCTTTGTGCATTTTGATTGGTGTAAGCACTAAGGAATGTAGAGGAATGGAACATACAAGTAGTAATGGACTGAAAAGAAGGAAGAGTGAGTTTATTCTGAATACTTGGAAGAGCTTCCTGACAGATGTATTCGTGATGGTCTCCCATGTGAAATGGTGGGAGCATCCCTCTTAGGACTATTTTAAATCTATACCTAAGAATTAGAAAAACAGATGATAAAGAACATTCCTTGAATGGCAAGAAAATTGACTACAATTGGGATCTAATGCTCTTTTTGAATCTCTAATTTTGTGATTTTTTTTTTAATAAGACTTTTTGGAAGAGCCAATGGATGGCCTGCACTAGGAACCAGTAATACACCTACCCCATCCCACCTTACTGAACAATCCCAGAGTTGGTTGGCAAAGGACAGAAGTTGGCCCCATTTTGATACATTTTTTTAGGAGTGCTAGAGCAAGGGCTTGTTTTCATGTACAACACTATGGTGGCACAGCTGCATTGGGGCCACTTTAGTAAAGATGATACTATGCCTGTGGGAGGGCTTCTCCTGTTGGTGTAGTTAATCCACCTCCCTGAAAGGCAGTAAGGAGAAGCTCTTGTGTCAGTGTAGTGCTATCTACATGGGGGGGAGGAGTGTGGTAAGGTCAATGTAACTGCTTCACTCAGGGTTTTTCTCACACTGACATAGGTGAGTAAATGTAGACCTAGCCTATGTAGCAAACAGGTGAGTCAGGGCTTAATGGAGATTAGGAAGGAGAGTTAAGCAAACAGCAAAAATACTGTAGACTTTCTGGTGCATGTAAGGCAATGATCTGGGTTTTTGTGGAAGGGAGGGGCTAGCTGTCTGTGTTCCAGGGTGAATTTTTGGTGGTGTTGCTTTTTCTCTCTCATTATACAGTGAGTAGAGAAGACTGATACTTTTTCTGTTGAGTAAACACTTGTCTGTGATGTTTCTTTTAAGCTGCGTACACATATGGCTTTGCAGCAATTTGGTACCTTCATGCATTGCTTGTGGCTGGGAACATGGCCAGCACCCAGCCGATCAACCTGCTGGATCTGATGGCAGCTCCTCTCATGGCCAAGGACCGGCAGAAAGCCTTGAGCCTGCAGAGAGGATTTATAAGAGCAGAAGGAGGTAGGGGTTGTGGTAAAAGCATGGCCAGCACCTCAGCTCCTGCCAGATCCTCCTACCAGAACCCATGGCAGGTCTTCTTGGCACTGTGGGAAGCCTTGAGCCAATGGAAGAGGAAGGGGGCTGTCATTTAGATAGAGTGGGGGACAGGGGGCGTGTTCATGATCTCGTCGCAGGGTGTATGGAGCCTGGTGAGGAGAGGCTGGTCACTGATGCTGGCAGTACTATCCAAGGGTTGGCAGTGCTAAAATGAACCCCTGGCCTGGTAGTGGGGAGGGGGAGCTGAGGGTGACTAGATGTCCCAATTTTTTAGGGACAGTCCTGATATTTAGGGCTTTGTCTTATATAGGCACCTATTATCCTCCACTCAGGTTCTGATTTTTCACACTTGCTGTCTAAGGCAGAGGTGTCTGGTCTGTATCCTCCTGCTCTTTGGGCTGTGATGGAAACTCCCTACATGCTATGCTGGGGGTAGGAGCACTGACTATGAGGCAGAGAGAGGAATATCCTTAAATTCTTTCCCCTAAGGAAGTCTCAAACCAACAGGGAATGATTGGGGGGGGGGGGGAAGCTTCCTAAAAGGCTGAGGGTCCTGGGAAGGGGAGGGTGCCGGGACTCATGTGAGTAAAGGCAGGGCCTCTTGCTTCCTGGGTTACTAACTTTCTGTAATTTTTAACTCCTAAAGTCTTAAAAACTGACAGGTACTCCAATGACTGGTGTGGCAGCTGCCTCCGTGTCTCATGGACATGGACTGAACTGTCACCTTAACAATGCTTTACACTTTTCAATGCTATAGAAATCTAAGAAGACTTACCAAAAAACCCCAACCCCTCCCCCCCACACGCAGAAAAAAAGTAAGCTTTCCCGAGGATCAAATTGTATTACTAAGCGGAGTTTGTAACCCGCTCAGGATAAATAAAATTTAGAGAGAACATTGCTTGTCTACACATTGAGTTATTCAGGGATAACTCTTCTAATTGAAATTCACACTCAACCTTAATCTAAATTAAGTTTCAAGTGTAAGCATATCCTAAGCAAAGAAGAATTCTTCTGATTGTGTTGTATAGTGAGGATAAGGCCAGGGTTGTCAACCTTACCATCTTTCAAGTGAGGTTAAAGGTGAATTATTTGTAAAATTGAAAAGTTTTCTCTTCTGTGTATTGTCTTCCCTAATCCAATGATAATAGACGGTATGACAACAGCCAGATCCTCAGCTGGTGTAAATTATCATAGTGCCAGATATATGATTGTTTATACAAGTTGAGGATCTGGCCCTCAAATGTAATTCATGGCATAAAATTAAGCGTGTTGCTTCTGCACTCTTTATCTTCCCTTCTCCCATTTTAGGATGCTTCTTCATCTTGTGGGTTTGTCCAATGCTTCACATTGACTGGTGAGAGCTGGACTCCACAGTATATGCTGGATCTGGCCTTCGTTCAACTAGTCCATGTTCCTGGCTGGTATTATAGCTAACAGCATATGCTTCAAAGGAAATTCCCCAGTCGACAGTTAAATAATCAGAAATCTAAATGGGATGTGCATAGTGGGAGAAGTTTCTCTTTCCAGTGCCGAGCACTTAGTATTCATCATCCTAGTTATTGAAACTGCAGATGCTGTAAAGCTGGCTAATCCATTTTTAATTTGGATATATTCTTTCCTAAATACTTTGCAGGAGAGTTTAAGAACTTAATGTATTATGTAAAAACTACTTTCTGTCATCATTTGAAATCAACTGTGTATTACAGTGTTTCCCAACCAGTGTGCCACAGCACACAGGTGTGCCGTCAGGTCTGAACAGGGGTGCCACAAATTTTTTTGAAAAACTACTCAAAGAGCTCTGGATTGGCTCATTGGCTTACGAATATTCATGAGTTCCTTTAGAAAGTATATGATGGTGTGCCTCAAATTAATTAAAGGTAGGAAAGTGTGCCACGACAGAGAAAATGTTGGGAACCACTGGTCTATTATTTCACTGGGAATCTCTGTCCTTATATTATGAAAAAGACAAGTAGATGTACTCTCTCTGTACCATATTTTTTATATACATTTATCACATCACCTCTTATTAATCTCTTTTTGCAGAAATACAAATTCTTGAGAATAATTGAAATCCTGATTTCAGGAAAATTTCTGGAATTCAGGTAATCCAGGTTTTAGAAGAGGGTTCAGATAGTCTTGAGTATATTTGTAATCCTAATTTTTAACTAAAAGTGCATAGAAAAGTCTTTCCAAGTCTGTAATATTTTGTTGTTGCCCTTCTCTAGACCTTTTTTGTTTCTGCTATTTCCTCTTTTTCATCTGGAATGACCAGAATCAAAAACAGCATTCAAGGGGAGAGCATAGGATGACCTATTTAAAGATTGGGATTGTGTGTTCGGTACTGTTCTCTATCTCTGTATCATAGTTTGACATACCTGTTTGCTTTTTTGACTATCACTGCACACTGAGCAGATGTTTTTCAAAGTTGTCTGCAAGGACACTGGGCTCTTTGCCCTTAATGGCTATGATTAATTTAGAACTCATCAGTGTCTATAGCAGTAGTTCAGACTGTTCCTGCTAGTTTGCATTATCTTGTGAATGTGGCTTACTGTTGTGTTGCCCAATTGCTTGGCTTTCTTAGGTCCTTCAGAAATTCTTCACTATTCTCTCTTGGCTTGACTAACTTAAATAGTGTCACTGGCACATTTTGCCACCAAACTTTTTGTACACTTTATCAAATCATAAAATATATTAAATGCTGAACTTAATATGCCTTCATGGAGTTCCCTATTAACCCTTTTGAAAATTGGCCATTTATTCCTGCTGTTTTTTCTCTTAATTAGCCTAAATCTGTTGACTGATGTTTACTTTTCACCTAAATGACTGATTTCCTTAATAACCCGTGGAAATGGATTTTTAACAAAAGTTTTTTTTGAACATTCAAATAAATAACATCTACCAGTTCTGCTTTATCCACTATCTACCTGGCTTAAAGGGGGGCCCCAGGCTCCAGCCCCTAAAAGTCCTGCAGTAATCTGATCCCCCCACCCCCCAGATCAGCACCAGCAGGGCTTGGGGGAAGCACTGAGAGTGCTCTTGCCCTGCCAGTGCTGGGGGTGATGGTGTGGGGCCAGAGGCTAGGCTCTGTGCACCCGTCTGATCCCTGGGCAGGCTGGCAAACCCCAGGGGCGGGGCAGGGCAGGCCAGTGCCTGTTTGCTCTGCCTAGGAGGTCAGGGCCGGCTGGCATGTGACATGGCCTTTGCTCCAGCACCACCTTCCAGGGTCTGTGGTCCCTCGGGGCAGACTAGCCCAGGCAGGAGTGTTCTTTGGCCCCAGGTCCCTTCCCCCTCCAGTGATGGCCCACCTGTGGAAAGGTGGAGCCCCAGGTGCATTGGGGCCCCATGGTTTGGTGGGGGAATCTGGGGGCCACAGGCCTGTTAAATCCAGCTCTGGTTCTGTTGATTGGAGGAGCTATTTTCCCTTGTAGAAGCCATGATAGTTTGTGCCTCTCATAATCAAGTTGATTTAGGCATTTTATAACTACATACTTGAGCTGTTTTGCCTGGTACTGAAGGAAGGCTCACTGGTCTATAATTCCCAGGATCACTCCAGTCCCTCTTTTTTTTTTTTTTTTTTGGGGGGGGGGGGGGGGGACACGACATTGCTACTCCTGCAGCCTTGCTGTGTAGCATCTAATTTTAGTGATAGAGCTGCCCACAAAATATATAATCTGCCACTTCATTCTTAAATTCCTTTTGAATGAATGTACTCAGGTTAGTCCATTTGCAATTTAAATTAATGTGTTTCAATGATACTTTAAATACTGAAGTCTGACAGAACTTCTTGGCTGTGGTACCCACTCCAGAGCTTTTTCTTTATACAGGTGTCTCACCAATAACCTCGTGTGAAAACTAATGCAGAGAATTTTTAAAAATCCCTTATCTATTTTATCCTCCTCATTTACTCTCTTTGCTATCTGATAATCTCTTGAGAATCCATAAATTCTGTTGCAGGGTTCCTACTTCTGATATACTTAATGACAGGAGTTAAAGGAACAGCGTTCCAGGCCCCCCCCATTTTTAGGAGGCAGTGTTCCAGTGCCCCCTAAAAATAGAGGGGGCCCTGCTGCGTTCCGGGGCCCGCTAAAAATAGAAGAACGCACCAGAACTCAGTGTTCTGGTGCGTTCCCCGCAGCTCTGGCTCAAAGGGCTGTGGGCCAGAGCAAGCCCAGCCACCCCTCCCGCTGTTTCCCCGGAACCTGCAGCAGCCCTGCCCCTTCCTGCTGGGCCCGTGCCCCCTCTTGCTGGCTGGCCAGTGCCACAGCCTCCGTCTTCAGCCACCTTGATGGTGCAGGTAAGGAGGCCTGGGAGGTGGTGGTGGTTTGGGGACAGTCAGGCAGCCGGCGGCTCAGTGTGCGGGGATGGTGTGGGAAGAAGGGGTCAGGATGGTGGGCTGGGGAGGTGTGGAGGAGGTTGGGGAGCTGAAGGGGGCAAAGTGAAGATGGGGGAGCTAGGAGGGCTGGAGTGGGGACATGGGGGCTGGGAACTTAGGGAATGGGGATTGGGGCTGAAGAAGACATGGGAAAGAGTGGTCTGATGGGGTAGGTGTTTCAGGGTAGGAGCTGGAGTGGGGGGCAGGAGCTGGGGGGCAGATATTTGTGGAGCGGTAAGTGGTGTCAGGGCAGTAGCTGGGGTGGGGGGAAGGCATTTTTTGGGCAGTAGCTGGGGTGGGGGACAGTGATTTGGGGGGCAGTGGCTGGGGTGTGTAAAGGGGGCCCAGACATGCACGAGGGGGGCCTGTCAATTTAGGAGGGTTCTGGTGCCTGCCAAATTATACTTTAACTCCTGCTTGATGAATATGTATTTTAAAATCTCTCCTTTTGCTGTTCAAATTTACCACTCTTATTTCCCAAATTACATTTTATCTACTCTCATTTTCTTTGCTGTTTCAATTGGGAGGGATTTCCAATTTATAAAATAATCCAAGGAGTCCTGTAGTACCTAAAGGCTAACAAATTTATTTATTTCACGAGCTTCTGAGAGAGAAAATCCTGCTCCTTGCTTGTTTTGCTGAACTAGGCTAACACAGCTATCCCTTTGCCACTTTATGAAGGGACTCTTTTTTTACTTGAATAAATTTCTTGTGGCTTACCATTTTAATTATAGTTTTTGGTACATTCTTGCTTTCATTTTTGTTTATTTTTAAAGAAACAATCTTTCAGGGACATTAGTGCCACAGTGCTAAGCTATACAAAGGATCATACCAAGAGGTTACTGAAGTTAATCACTGTTACTGAAGTGGTTCAACTGCAATTACTGCTTGAACCAGTTCCTGTACCATACTTCTGACTCTTGGTGTTTCCTCCAGGACTCTAGCTTGCTTGAAAATTTTCTACTAACAGTTTTCTTATAGCAGATGAAGTTCTGTTGACATTTAAGTACTTTGTGAAATCATGGAGATGTCAATAAAAATTTGTTTTGATTTTTTTTTTCTCATTTTGGAAAAGCTTTTGGTTTGGAAAAAAGTTGAAATTTTGCTTTGAAACAATTTTCATTTTGAAATTGCTTTAATTTTCAGATGGTCACTACTATTGACATGTAATTTTGATTTTTTAATTTGTGTATTTCATAAATTTCAAAACAAACATTTCATTTCAAAATGAAAATCCAGTTTTTTTTCAAAATGAAAACATTGAAAATGAGGCTTTGGGGAGTTTTTGCTTTACAGGGAGTTAATATTTTTAGTTTCTATCCAGATCTGGAACTAAAACAGTTTTGAAATGTCAATTTTCCACAAGCTGGAAATTCTGAGTTTTAACCAACTCTATTCAGGACTAGCTGTTCCAAGAATAAATTGTTTATATTGTTAAATTGTTTCTTTAAAGTGTCCCAATGTGGTGTTTGAATGGTTCATATTTAGACAATCAAAATTTTGCCTTACTGTTATTTTAGCAGATTCTTGTGGTGCAATCAATGTCTTGAGGCAGAGTCAGGTTGTATATTCTCCATATTTGTATTCTTGTAACTTAGAATTTACATTTCAGATTCTACTGCAAAGTGCTCTTACCTCACATCATTTTTCAGTAGAAACCTGTGGAAATTTTAGGGATAGCGCTGCCTCACCTTACCTGCACACTCCGGAATACATAATTTGCCTTTCATATATAGTTTTCAGATATGACAATATAGTGTTCTGCTAACAGTTTCATGTTCATCACCTTAACTAAGGTGTCCCACGGGTTGCCACGTGTCTAATTTTTTACTTGAAAGTCTAGTTGAAAGGAGAACCTGGCAGTGTCCACTCAGCACAGCTGAACAGATGCTAAAAGTCCGGTTAATTCATTGGTCTTAGTCAGTTGGGGGGGGGGCGGCGGTGGGAGCAGGAAGAACAGCAACTGCTGCTGAAGCTTGGAGGAGCACTCTGAGGAAGTGCTCAGCTGCAGCAGAGTTGGGTATTGGCAGTTCCTTTGTCCTGGTCCAGTTCCAATTCTTTCCCCACCGCCCCAGCCTCCAGAGCACAACTTCTCCCCTGACCTGCCTCAGTTACCTCCTCTACTACTGGAGCTTGGCTCTCTTTCCCCCATCTTGCCCCAGTCACCTCTCCATCCTTAAAGTCCTACTCAGCTGACAGGGAAAGAGAGACAGAGAGAGCTGCAAGAGAGGAGGAGAGGAGTGGGAAGGTGGGGCCTCTGGGGAATCGGTAGAGTTGGGGTGGTTCCAGCGCTCTGAGTCTGGTTTTGGCAAAACAGAAAGTTGACCACCCTGTTCTCAAGTCTTTTATCCTCATCACTTGTAGAATACCTTTCCATTATATTTTATTAGATTTAATTTTCCAAAATTGGTTTCCTGAAATCACATACCTTTGTAGTAATGTGTTTTGTGACCTATTTTATACTGTGCTGAGACTGAGTAAATGGGCCACTACACAGAATCCATGTACTTGTAATTGCTATTTCTTTTTGGACCCTTATGACCATCATCCTAGTGTCTGAGCACCTGACAAATATTTATTAATTTATCCTCACAATACCCCTGTGAATTAGGAAAGTATTTTTTCCATTTCACAGATGGGGCAAGCGAAGGGCAGAAAATAGGTGATTTGTTAAATGTCACAAAGGAAGTCTCTGGCACATCTGGGAAGTGAACCGTGATCTCCTGAACCTGTCCACTGTTATAGTCAGAAGATCATCCTTCCTTCCCAGATTCCAGAGGGGCATCCATGTTAGTCTAGTTCAGCAAAAAAAAAAGCAAGGAGTCCTGTGACACTTAAAGAGTGGGATTTTCTCTCACAAAAGCTCATGCAATAAATAAATGCTAGTCTTTAAGTGCCAAAGGACCTCTTGCTTTTTTTGCCTTCCTTCCCAACTTATCATCTCTGCTGCCCACTGTCTTTCATTCTGTTCAGGTTCAGATCACTGCCCATCTCTTAGATAACCTCATGGATATCCGGTACTGCCTGAAGATGAAGCGACATATCAGACTGAATGACATCTTCCTTCTTTATCTCTGATAGCCTGTCTTGAGGAACTAGAGGAGTTTTTTAGCTCATCCTTTCTTCCCTCTCTCCTCACATCAAGGTTCCCTAAAATTAAATTTTTAGTCCCCATCCGTTCAAAATCCCCTTCTCTCTCTCGAAGTTTTGATTTCTAATGTCGTTACCTCTCTTACATTACTTTAATTTCTTCTCAGTGCTCTCATCTCTTGTCTGCAAATTATTCAATAGTCTGGAGCCACAATTTTCTCTGTCTGTGATTTGGATCTGCTTGAATCTCTCCACTAAGTTGTCTGATTCTGTATCAAGTTTGAGCTGTTTGTTCTCACTTTCAAAGTTCTGCATACTGCTGCCCTGGCTCCGTGTCAGCTGGCCTTTTCTCCTATAGCCTTGTTTGTGCTCTGTATTCTGCCAGCTACTGTCCTCTCACAGAAATCGTCTTTATTTCTATACACATCTGCTCCCTTATTCATGGTGTCCTGGCACTTGGAACATCCCCCCCGCTCCAGTGTTCTTAGCCACCTAAGGCTCCAAATTCTTGCTAAAGACTTCTTTCTATTACCTACTGAATGGGGAAAAAAAAGTAGGAAACATAGTTGAGACAAAACAAAACAAAAAAAAATAAAATAAAACAAAAAAAATCCTGGAACTATACAAAACTTAAGCCAAACATAAAATGTGCAAATACACATTACTTTGTTGTGTGCACTCTTTCTCCTCCCACATACATCATTTTATTTAGGCCCTGTCTATGTTAAGAAGTATGAAGTACCCAGGAACGTCTATTCAAATCAGAGGAAGCTGCTGGGATTCCAAATTTTTGAAAAGCTAGGCTTTTTGTTTAGATACCTCAGAACAGACCTTGGAGCCTAACTTTATGTATCCATTAAGAAAAAAAATCAAATCTTGACCTGAACTTTATGGATCCCTGCTTGAGCTGGGAATAGTTAGTGTTCCAAAGCAGCTTACAAATGTGGAGAGATGATCTTGTTAATACATTTCATCCACTACGCCTGGATCCAACAGGTCTAGCTATAGTGTAGTCAGCACTGGAGATGGCCACTGTGTTCGCCAGACTGATTATGGACTGTGGCTTCACAGAGGAAGTTGAGTTCCATTATGCACTTGAAGAAGCTATTCAGCTTTTTTGTAATTTATGGTAAATACTGTATAACTTCCTCAGGGCTTTTAACTACACAATTAATTTTCCTAAGAATTTACTAGTAAAGCTGTTAATTAAGTTAGGAATTAAATTAAGAGAGGAAGTACGAACCTGTGTGTTTCAGGGTGTTAGTCTGGGATTGAGAGACCTGAGTTTAGTTTCTTATTCTCCCACAAGCTTCCTGTATTGGACATATCACTTGATCTCTCAGCCTCAGTTCCCCCTCTGTACAGTTGGGATTAATAGCACTTCCAGGCTTCACAGTGGGATTCTGAGGATAAATATGGTACAGTTTGTGAGCAGCTCAGACACTACGGTTATGGGTTATGGGGACTATATAAGTACCTGAGCGAAAAAGAATTACACAAATAAAAGCCCTCAACCATGGGTCATTTAAAAAGTCTAGTGTTTGCCAATTTCTTTGTCCGAACTACCTTGATGGAATAAGACAAACATTTAAAATTTTACATACACTTAAAACTCAGCGCTTGGGTATAAGCTATAGTTAAAGAAGTTAGATTGAATTAAGTCAAGTTTATAAAAAACTTGTATTTAATGGTTATGGTTATGTAAGGCTAGAGGATTAGTTCAAGATGTTCTTAAGTAGAACTAGTATATTTGACATCAGAGGTAGCAAACCAGTTGCTTACTAATGACACTGTAGGGGAAGCATTTGGGAATAAAAAGTTGTCTTTAAAAATCAGTTAATTTATTCAGAGATTGCAAACACCAAACTGCACCTTGATGATAATCATATTAATATGTTACTGCATGACCTCAGTGCAGGGCAGAGCTGAGATGTTTGAATGTGCGTTTCCTCATCTTACTATGTTTGGATTTATTTCAAGTGTAATCTTAATGCTCAATTTCCCATCAATAATATAATATAATATAATATAATATAATATAATATAATATAATATAATATAATATAATATAATATAATGCTTGGCTTTGGGATATTTACAATCTCCTCACAATGCTTGAGTTTTCTTACACTTAGTTTACTGATATATACTCTCATCTTTAACTCCATCATAAAGTAGTTTTTAGTCTGAGAATAAAATCATGCTAAATTAGTCTAAAAGCAATGGTCAGTTCTCTCCCCTCTCAATATCTGAGGCTCTTGCTTTTTTGCCAGTATGTGAGCTTGTCCTGTTTGCCATTTTACTTTGTATGGAGCCAGTGGTAAGTGTTAGCATTTGTGCACCGCAGATCAGTATGTTGTGCCAGAAAAGTTAGATGTATGTTCTAAATGATGAATGCGGGAGGCCAGGCTTAGGTTCCTGCTTCTTCAGAAATGTTGTTTGAACAAAGAACTGATCTCTTTTCATGTGCCTTCTATCTCCTTGTATACTCCCTTTCACCTGGAAGTCAGACTGATGTACTGGAAGCATGCCCCTTTCTGTCCGAGAGGCAGGCAGGACAAGCTAGCCTTTGATTCCAGGCCCCAGCTCTTTAGGTTAGTGAGAAATCAATGTGGCTGCAGTTCTGAAATGGTTTAATGCAATGTTAAACAAGGTCCCTTGAGCTCTGGCCCTGTGTGAGGAACTTACGGAGCTGGAAAGTGCATAAAGCCAATGACCCAGACTTGGTCTTGGTGGAATTCTGCTGCTGTTCTACTGCTGAGAATTTGCTCTGTGTTGGGGGCTTATTTGAGGGGAAAATGAAACATGGTTGTTGTGGTTTGATAACTTCCTTCTGTGTGAGTAACCCTAGAATGAGCTGAGCTGACAGTCTCTGGAGTGGAGGCTTTTTTCATAGGGCTGGATGTGATTCAGAGGTTACTCAGCTGAAATGACCTCTGGGGGTCTGCTGTGTGTTAGCAGAGAATGAGTTAAAAACAGTATTACAGTATGCAGTGTTACTGAAAAATTAAAAAGAAAAAAAAATGCTGTGCTTGGTTTGCAAGAAATATTGTCTTTAAAAGGTGATATTCAGGTGCCTTTACTCCAGAGGTGAGTTGAATAAGTAGGAACAAAAGAATGCTATAATCACACTGTTGGTGAATGTAGCCCAGTACCCCATCCCTGGAAGTGGCCAGCACTGGATCCTTGAGAGGTTTTGTGGTATACCTTTTTGTACAGGTTCAATGTGTATTACAGTGTGGAGGGCTGGGAATGCTTATGGCAACAGCAAGGCAATAAGATGTATAAAACCACTAGGATATTTTAAGAATTCTGAGCAGAGATCGCAGACTTTCTCATAAAGCTGTGTTGTTTTTTTTTACTATTTGTACAGTTCCCAAAAGTGTGCTGTGAACAGTACTAGATTACACAGGATCCAGTCCTTTCCTCTTAAAAACTACAGTCTCATCTTAACAAGATAGATAATTATCTGTGCAATAATAAAAAGGGAAGAGAAGACAAAGAAGTTACATATAACAAATATAAATGTTAGATGTCAATGTGGTGTTTGCACTCTGAGAAAACCTTTAGCTGGAGCCAATATTGGTCTTCAGAGCAGGAACTTCTAAAAATTTACTTATCAATATTCTGGGAAGCAAAGCTACTGTGGCCTTTCCACAGCTCTGAATGTTATATTCTGTCCTATTGTTTGTTGTTTTGGTAGCTCTCTATTTAAACCCTGGAAATCAGTGGTCCTTTAAATCACTGATATTCTACTTATATGGTGATTATAGTCTTATAGGGAAAGGATGATGTGAAAAAAGGGCTAGCCATTGTATAAGCCTTGTCTAAACAGACATTTTCCTTAATCTTCCTCTAGTTACTGTTTGTGGTTCAGCCCTGTTTTGGTAGCAACTGTGGAAGTGACCAGGCACAGACATATTTACCATCATATCACCTGGGCACCACAGGCACTGGAGTTAGAGGTGCTGATGGTATTGTTGCATACCCTAGCTTGAAGTAATTTCTATTCTGTACAGCAGGGGTTTCCAACCCTTTTAAGGCTGGGGACCCCTTTCTAATTCCAAAAACGTTTGTGGCCCCCCTGTGTGCCTGGTGCTGCCATGGGTAGAATCTGGCCTGTGTGGGGCAGAATCTGGACTGCGCTGCTTTCCTGCCAGGGAGTGGGGGCTGCCATGGCTGTGGCCCCCTCCCCCTGGCCAGGGAGCTGCCACGGCTCCTTCCCCCTGCTGGGGAGCTGGGAGCTGCCATGGCCCTATCCCTCTGCCAGGGAGTGAGGGCTGCCACAACCATGGTCCATGACTCTATCCTTCTGCCAGGGAACGGAGGCTGCCACAACCGTGGCCCCTTGTCTATGCCTGCTCCCCCCCCCCCCGGTGTTCCCTGCTAGCCGGCCTGTTTTACGCCCTCCCCGCTGGTTCCGCATCCCCCCAGAGCCCCTTACCCCCCACTACTTGACCACTGAGCTGCTGACACCCAGCCACCCCCCAGGCTACTCTCGCTGAGCATGCTCAGGGCAAGAGTTTTAAAAATTCCCTGCCTGGGAGATGCTCCCTGCTGGCTGGAAGCCTCGATCTCTCTGGCAGGTGGAAACCATGGTGGCATCCATCCCTAGCTCCCAGCCTGTCCGTGGACCCACCTGGAGTATCTCTGCAGCCGCCCAGGGGTCCGTGAACCCCAGGTTGGGAGCCACTGTGTACAGGGTTTATAGTTTGACTCAATGGCTCTGAGCACTTGCACTATAAGAAAAGGATGTTGTTTGAGTGGTGGGCCCTCTGTGGATTCCAGATGTGGGTGCACATGTGGCATGGGCTGGAGCCATTTGTAGTTGTGTGTTGACCCATGTGGCTGTAGTGCATCAGCCACATGGTGCACCTGAGGTCTTAAGAGGCCATGCAGGTTGACACCACTCTAGTTCCCTTTTAACATCACAGGGCCAGAGTCTCCCATCCTCTTTGGTCTTAGCTTGCTGAGAAGCTTTTTGTCCATGGAGATGAACAGCTGTAAATAGTTTGCCTTGTCTTCAGCTTGGGTGACTAGGCCACCACCTTCACCCCAGCAATGTCAACGCCACCAGGACCATCTGGACTTTCATTACCTGGTTCATGGAAGTTTGGCCACTTGTCCTTGTAATCCACAGAGCCAGACCCCACATTCTCTCCTGCATGCTCTTTTATAGCTTGGAATCTCTGCACCAGTCTTACCTGCCAACCAACGCACAAACCTCCTGTCAAGGAACGGTTCTGGTGGGTTGTCCGTCCCCCTCCCCGGACACCACTACCGTCTGACTAGAGCCCTGCAAATCCGCGGGTATCTGCTGCAGATCCGCGGGTATCTGCATCAGCAGGTGTGGGTGCAGATAACCGCAAACCCATTGCTGCAAATCAACTCATGGATGCAGCTTCTATTGTTACCTTATCACAGTGCGATCCATTGTCAAAGCTGCTGCACAGGGGAACCAGGAAGCGCTCTGACCAATCCTCAATTGTGATCTGCCAGCCAATCAGAGTCACAAGGTGGGACTTGGAGACTCACTGCTGGCCTTTGATTGGCTCATTCCCCTGCCTGGTTCTTCCTTTTCTTGCTTCCAGTTGGCAAGCCATTGCTGTCAATCAGAGATTTCATAAGTAGGCAAAGAAATCTGATTGATAGCACAGCATGCAAACCACAAACAAGAAAGGAAAAAGTGGGTGGGACCCATATGGGGAATGAACCAATCAAAGTCTGAATAGTTGTATGTGAGCCCAAGCTTGGTTGCAGCTGCGGTTACAGATGTAGCTAAATCCTGGCATGCGGATTTCAGATCGGATTAATGTTATCACTGAGCAGATGCGGATCGGATGTGGTTCCACATTTTTGTAACCGTGCAGGGCTCTACCTCTGACCCATACACCTGGCCTTATAGGCTTGCTTGGGACCCCAACAAGACCCGAGGCACTGCTGCCTCTTTGCCACTAGCCATCACCCTCCTATACTGCCCTTCCTTCAGTTTATGAGGAACTGTTGTTCCACACCAGAGCCTCATCCACACATGATGTGCTCAGTCCACCTTTCCTTCTGCCTTCCCCTGCACCCCAGAGGATCAGAGTCTGTCTTGTAGGGTATGCCTTTCTTCTGCAAGACGACTTTGCTGCCCCTACCTCACTCATTATGCAGCTACACTCCTATCTACGCATGCTGCTCCAACAGTGCCTCTCCCTTCTTCGCCACATGGCAGCCTGCACCTCTGTCATGCTATATGCCTGGCTGCACATGTGATGTTCCCAGTCATAGCTTCAATTAGTCTACAACCCAGAGTCAGACCATCTAGGCAAGCCAGTCCTTACTCCCACCTCAGTCTTGGCTTCCCTCACATGGTGGTGGCATCCATCCAAGGTCCTGGCCAGCATCCCATGTCCCAGAGCACTCTCACCAGAGGCCATTAACTCATAGGCTGAAGAGCCCATCTGGAGGGCTGCACATCTCAGGGCCTCTGGTCCCCCAGGTAAGTACAGATGCATACCAACATTCTAAATCTGCAGGCTGTGCTTCCTGCCCGGCAGGCATTTTTACCCCTCATCAGCTCCCATCATACTCAACTTCTCTTGGACAACATGACAGCCATTATCTGCAAGAACAATTAAGGCAGTGCCATATCTCTGTCCCTTTGCATTGAGGCCATACAGCTCTGGAACTGGTGCCCTAGGTAGAGGATCACAAGCCATGCTGTGCACCTTCTGGGCACCATCAGGCTACCTTGTGGACATACTTAGCCATTTCCTAACCAGGAAAGAGACCTGCATGACCCCATACTCCATCTTCTGTCCAGAGGGCACGCTGTGTGGAATCTCTTTACAATGGTCACCAACCACAAGCTTCTCCTTTTCTACCCCAGGATGGTTCTCAGGCTGATGGGCTTCTCCTGTCCTGGACAAACAAACTTTGCCATGCTTTCTTACGCATTCAACTTCTCCCACAAGTCCTCCCCAAGGCGTGGCAGGACCAAGCAACAATCTTCCTCTTAACCCCCTTTTGGCCCTGTCAGTTCTGGTTCCCAGATCTTCTCCTTTTTGCATATTCTCCTATCTGCCTCTCCTCTCTCTTGGATTTCTTCACACAAGCACACAGTCATCTTCAGCACTCTGGCCTCGGCCAGCTTCACCTCACAGCCAGGTATTTGGATGAGGCTTGTGTCTAAACAAGGCATGTTTCATGCCCATGCTCAACGTCCTTACAAACAGCAAGTGACCGGCTACTAGGGTCTGCTGCTGGGTGAAATGGCAATGATTCACTGTATGCGTGCTCTATGACCACCAACCCTTGACTCTGTCTCCATTCTCTCAACCCTTGACTACCTCTTCCACCTTATGCTTTGAGGCTTCACCCACTGCTGTGTTCTCATCCATCTGGCAGTGCTCTGTATCTTCTTTCCTCTTGTAGATACCTTTTCTTCTTTAGCCACCCAACAACTGCTGGATTTCTGTGTGGTCTCATCAGTGCCTTCCTATCAGTCTGAAAGCCTACCCCCTTTGCGATGTTAACCTCCTCTTTTCTACCCTCACCAAGATCTGATTTGATCCCTTTGCAACCTCGTCCCTTGCCCATCTCTGTATGAGGATGATCTTCTTGGTGGCCATTACCTCCATGAGGAGTTAGCAAGCTGGTGGCTGTGATGGCTGATCTGCCCTTTACTATGTTTCATAAAGCAAGGTTTCTTTGTGACTCCCCCTAAGCTTCTCCCCAGGATGGCCCCTCCATTTCATCTCAGCCAGTCTGTTGTTCTCCCAGCTTTCTACCCCAAACCACACATCTCTCTCAGGCTGCACACATTACATTCTCTCAGTGGATGCTGGCTTTCTATCTTCAGCACACCCATGGTTTCCAGGCATCATCCAAACTCTTTCTTGCCATTATGCAGTGCTTCCAAGGCTGTACGCTCTCCTCACAATGCTTCTGCAAGTGGATCTCCCAATCCATCGCAGAATACTATGGTTTTTTGCACATCTCTCTACCCCCTCCCACCTGGAGTCATGGCCTACTCCATATGAGCCAAACAGTTCTTTGTCTGCACCTTTCCCACCACTATGCCATTGCTAAAGCAATGGCAGTGGATGCGGTGGTTGGCTCTGCCAACCTGCAGTCTGTAACTTTCAGTGAGCCCTTGTGCCCACCTCCATGCTGAACACTACTTGTTATGCTACCTATGTCTGGAATCCACACAGAGACTATCACTTGAAGAAAAAATGGAGTTTACATGCTGTAACTGGAGATTCTTTGAGATGTATGGTCTCTGTCTGGTTTCCAGTACCTGCCCTCCATCTGTTCTGCTGTGGGCCTCTTGCCTGTTGGTAAGAGAGTCCTAGAGGGACATTGACCTCTGCATAGCCTCTTAAGACTTTGGATGTACCATGTGGCCAACGCACATGCTGGTCAACAGATGCTACTACAAATGGTTCCGGCACATGGTGCACTTGTGCACTTACATCTGGAATCCAGATAGGGACCATACATTTCAGAGAATCTCCAGTTATAGCAGATAAGATCCATTTCCGGGACCCCTGTTAAAGACTGCTCAGAGCAGGGTTAGACAACATGATATTTGTGGTAGTATCAGTTGAGCTGAGCCATTAGGAGAGCTTTTAACAGAAAAGGCTGCTTAGACAAGTTCTAAATTTTAGGTCTCTCTAACAGTGAGAATTCTGTAAACTCTCAAATGAAATTCTTGTTGTGTTAAGCTGATATGAGATTTAGGTACAATCTCTGTTTTGTAGATTTGGAAAATGAAAACAATGGTGAGGTGACCTACCAATGTCACACAACCTGTCTGTAACAAAATGGAGATTAGAAATTGAGTTTCCTTGTCCCTAGATGTGTGCTTTAACTGCAAGACTGTCCTTTTCTAAAAGCTATCTATGCAAAGAAGGCTTAATAAAGTTTAACCCCCATGCTGTATCTAGTGAGGAATCTAATTTCTGTGCTGACAACGCAAAGCAGTTTTGAAGACCATGGCCTTGGCATAAGTCACAGTCAGTGCTTGTTGCATTCCACCTCCAAGGTCTGTTACCACCAATTTAGTATTTCATCTGCTTGGATTCTCCTCAATCTGTCATGTCTGAGGAGTGGAGAAAACTGTATTCCTTAGAGGAGTTTTTTACTCAACAATTTGCAGATAACTGAGGACAAATTCTATGTGTACACAAAATGGCTTTTATATAGGGTGACCAGACCGAAAGCAGGAAAAAATGGGATGAGTGAGAATGGGGGAGGGATCTGGTCTGCCTTCAACCTTGGCCTGGCTCTTCCCCCTGCCACCTGCAGCTTCTCCCTCTGATTTGTGTCTCCAGCAGTTGCAGCTCCCCTGCCGGGCTCCCTTGTCCCAGCACCCATGGCACTCTGGCTCAGCTCCCCCCAGCACCTCATGCCCCCTTCTCTTGCCTCTCCCCCCCGGCCCTCACCCACACTCACCAAAGCAGAAGCAGAGAGAGCTTGCAGTGGCATTCCATGTCCTGCTCTGCGTGCATGGCAGGAGATTTTAAATGGCTCCACCAGCCCCAGCTCCTAACTGTGTGAGGAGCTGGACTCAATTTGCCCATTTTTAACTAAAAAGTCAGGACACAGGGCTAAAATAAGGGACTGTCCCTTTAAAAACGGGACGTATGGTCACCCTACTTTTATATAGAATATATCTGAGGAATACATCCAGTCCTAGGTGCTAGAAAGATAAAAGGAGAAAGAGATGGAACTAGTAAACACATCACTATCCTTGTTACGTAGAACACTCAACAGGCCAGGGGGAACTGTGGAGTTTCTGCTTCCTAAAGCTTTATGATAGAAGCCCCATTTCATTCTTCTTAGTCAAGACCAAAGTAAACTGTCTTTCCCAGGTCCAAGGGTAGCTCTGGCTAGTTCATTGTTGTGTCTGGACATGAGGTTCTACTTTTGTTTGCATTTGTGTAACTAGTGATGTTACCTCAAGTTAACAAGTTAACTCACAGTGAGTCGCAAAGACCTTCAGGACTTTAGGCCTAAAACTGGCTTAATTTAAAACTGCCTTAATTTAACAGTTTAAAACCTGACACCCAGATTCTGTCTTTTAACCAGACTCTACCCAGCTGTCACTAGAGAAATGTGAATACCTGCTGAAGTTCTGGTTCTTGTTTCAGCTGCTCTGAGTAGTAAGAGCAGCCATCCTGGTCACTAAGCAACATGTTGGGTTCTGTTTTTTGTTTTTTTGGTTTTTTTTTTTACTAGCATCCTGTGGAAGATGACAAGGGCTCAGTGGAGCAGGGCAGAACTATGTGTTCAGCAGGAGAGCTGAGGATGTGTGGAATTCCAATTGGGATTGAGAGACCAGACTGAGAGTGCTAGTGCACAATCACTGAGGGACAGATATAGTCAGTTTCCAGCAGGCTTTAAAAACTAACTAGGGGTGCTTTTGCATGAGTCTGATCAGGGACCAAACTTAATTTTTTTGGGCCCAGTACAAACATATATGCCACAGTCCTTCAGCCTGGGCTGCGCCACCCAGGGCCTCTGAGCCCTGGTAAAATGTACTCTTTTCCCCTCCCATGTGAGGGTCCTGGGTCTGATGAAGTCTAGAATTTTGGATGGATTTGAAGGCTGTGTTCTGAATATTTAAAAAGATAACCTCTCTTTAGATTTATTTTAATGGCTTAGATCCTAAGCACTATCAAAAATTACTGAGGTAAATTTGTATTAAGGTTTCACATTAGACCTGTGACTCCGATGTTCCAATATCTGGCACTGTACAAGTAGAATATCAGTGATTTAAAGGACCACTGATTTCCAGGGTTTAAATATAGAGTGAGCTACCAAAACAACAAACAATAAGACAGAATATAACATTCAGAGATGTGGAACGGCCACTGTAGCTTTGCTTCCCAGAATTTTGGTAAGTAAATTTTTAGAAGTTCCTGCTCTGAAGACCAATATTGGCTCCAGCTGAAGGTTTTCTCAGAGTGCAAACACCACATTAACATCTAACATTTATGTTTGTTACATGTAACTTCTTTGTCTTCTCTTCCCTTTTTATTATTGCATAGATAATTATCTATCTTGTTAAGATAAGATTGTAGATTTTAAGAGGAAAGGACTGGATCCCGTGTAATCTAGTAATGTGCACAGCACACTTTGACAAGCCTGCCCACTAGTTCATGTATCATATCGGTACAGTAGTGTCTGTTTATCTTGATGTCCAATGTGATAATGTTTCCACAACATTTTATTGTAAGATGTTAGTTTTTTGTATTAACATGGAACTCTATTGTGGAAGTTATCTGGGGTGAAGTTGTTGCTTCTGGCAGCTAAAAAGCAGTTATGGTTATAGGATTGGGGTTTTTACCACCTAGAATAAATGGAAAGCAGACTTGGATTGTGAAAGAAGTGCATTAGCTGGATGTTTCTGCTAAATGGTCAACAGTGAACTAATTTACAGTGTGCAAAAGGATAGCTGTGTTAGTCTAGTTCAACAAAACAAACAGAGTGATGTGGCACTTTTAAAGACTAACAAATTTATTTATTGCATAGGATTTTCTCCCATGAAAGCTCATGTGGTAAATAAATTTGTTAGTTTACAATGCGTTTGTCTTTAAATGTCATCTTTAGGCTTCAAACTAAACCCACTAAGAGAGTATTTTTCAGGCTGCTTACATAACTCAGGATAACAACATGGCAGCAATTTATGCTCATTTCACCCTTTCAAGATTTTTTTTTTTTTTTTTTTTGCTAAAACCAAAAGATTTTTTGAAGTGGAATTTTGGCTTTTGGGGTACAATTTTGTGGCAAGAAGCCAATGATGTGCAATCATGGAAAGCCTTGTAAATGCTACAGTTCCAGCCATCTGTTCACCTTCAAACAGAAATCTGTGGCTTCTCCCTTGTTTTACTCTGAGTAAAGAAAATTAACTTTTGGTGTTGGTAGCACTAAATCCCACTGTTGAGTTATAGGCTATGGTTTATTTGTTGTGGTAGGTATTTGCAGTTGACTGCACTAGGGCGTGGGGGTAGATAGCAGCTGAAAGCAAGTTAGAAATGACTGGCTGGAGAGATCAAATTAAAGAGAAATGCAGGGTTTTAAATCCTTTTATATCTTTATATGCTTCCTTTAGCACTGCATCCTGCTTTCTCTCCCTGGGGAGTGCAGGCTGGTGGAGAAACTTTTCCCCAAATAGAAAAGTTGAACTGTTCATATGGTGGAAGATGGGCAGGAGAGCCACAATCCATCCATGTGGGGCTCATGGAGCTTTCTTAATTCTTAGGATGGTGTTTTCTAAATCCTTTTTGTCCCAATACACAAGAAGATGGATCCTCATCAAGCTGTAACATACCTATGCCAAAGTGTATAGGTGGTGAATTTTCATGCCGCCAATATTCCAAACCATTGCTTGTCTTATACGGCTGTTACCATCTCTCAGCCGGGAATGATAGCAAACATCAAAGTTTAACTGACACTTTACAATGAGGAGAACAGTAAAGTGAAAGTTGGAGTGATATGTTGTTTAGTCTAATATGCAGTGAACTGTGCAAATCCCAATTGAAAGTGAATACTGTTTCAACTAAGACTTGAGATCTTTGTAGAAATTTCACCAAGTGTTAGTGTCCATTCTTTCTTTCCCTTATGCATGTTCTGGGCTGATGAGTGCTACAGTGTGACCTAAAGGAGAATCTCTGCATCCTGATCTCATCCTGTGGCTGGACAGGAGGAGTTTTGAAATCAGATTATTACCTCAAGCCTTTTGGCTTTGGAACTACAGCCTGTTCACCACTTTGCCAATGGGTTTAAAAGCTTAACAGAACTCCCAGCAGATACCCAGGAAGCCTCTTACTGTAGAAGATGGCGACATCACAGGATCAGCTGTTCTGTATTTATCACACTGCACTGTTGCCTATGGGGATACTGGATCTAAACCGATGATGCTTCTGGGAATAGCATCAAGAAATGGTGTATAAACAATAGGTCACAATGCTGACGCTATTCCCTAGTAAGTGTGGGATTTCAGTCATCCCTGGCAATATATGAAACATAGTCGTTAAATGCTTAGAACTGTTTGTAACCATTGTGGCCAGTGAATGGGGATGCTAAATTGCTGAGTGTGTTTTGGGGCTGTCTTTACAAAGTGAAATCCTGTTATTGTTTACAGATGGGTGTGTCTCAAGTTTTTGGAGCATAAAAAATTTCCATGTTTTATGCGGCAGTGTGTTACTGCAGAAAAGTCCTAGCATCTACTTAGCCTCCCTCTGACCCCCATCGCTCTCTTCTAGAGCCCAACCTAGTTACAAAGTCATCTGTCATCCCATTAAAAAACTGGGTCTTAAGCTATCTGTTGGTGCTGTTGTCAAATGGTATGAATGCAGCTAATACTTCATATGGGTGGCACTAATAGGAGAGAATCATTCCAGGCAACAAATTATCTTGCTTATAAAGTATAAAATAAGATTGTTAGATATTTAAGTGGTCTGAGTTCACTCCTACTGAGGTGCTGGGATTATTTTCAACTACAGTAGACAAAGGTGTGGGAGGACCCACACCTTTTGTCCCCTCCTTTCTGTAGTTTAATCAGTGCTGTTCCATTTTAGAACCTGATACTTGTTCTTCATCAGCATAACAGACATATGGATAAACGGTGTAGATGATCTGCTCTGGAGGACAGGGGATTATGTCGAAAGGGAGGAGCTAGCTATCTGGTAGAGAAAACAGCATGCTCTCCAGGTGCTTTATCTGCTAATAAAATTGCTGAAACACAGAAGTGGTGCATTGGCTACAATAGGAAACTGGAGTTAGGGCTGCCGGGTTTTCTTATCAGGCATGCCACAGAATAAAATGTGCCCTTCCTAAATTCAGTTATTCTTTGGTAATTTCCTCACCTGTAAAATTTGTGGGTGGAAGAGGAGACTATTACCTCCTTCCTTCACAAGGGTATTGTGAAGGTTTTTACAATGTGTTTTTTTAACGCCTTAAGAATTTTGGAGAAAGTTGCTATAGGTGCGCATAGTGCTAATATTTGATTATTGAATAGCAACCTCTAGTTCAGGGGTCTCAAACTCAAATCACCATGAGGGCCACATGAGGACTAGTAGAGAGCCACATGAAGATTAGTATGGTAGCCCGAGGGCCGCACCACTGAAACCTTTCCGTACAATGATATTGCAAATATCGGTAGCGATCGTGTCATTGCGGGCCGCAGGAAATAGGTTTAGGGGCCGCATGCGGCCCACGGGCCGTGTGTTTGAGACCCCTGCTCTAGTTTGTTACTTCGCTGCTTCAAACATTCTTTAGTCCATTTGGAAGGCCCCTTTGCTCCGGAAAGAGATTGCTACGAACATCAATGTTAGACCTATTGTTTTAAGCACTGTAAATGCACTGTGCAAAGAACACAATGCAAAAACAAGCTAGACCTTGCTCCAAATTACTTAGGTAGCAGACAAGACATGATGGAAGCTAAAAGGAAGGAATATGTTATTGTCATTATTGACCTGCAGCTTTGAGTTGTTGGGGGCACCTAGGCTGAACATGTTTGAAACGTTCATTTTAAACACGGTTTAGCTAGACATTGGGACTTGCTCTTATTTGTGTTATTGGAGCACCTAGAAGCTGAAGTCATGGATCAGGATCTCATTGTGCTGTGTGCTGTACGGACAGAACAAAAGATCATCCTTGCCCCAAAGCGCTTACAGTCTCTAAGAGAAGATACAAGAGAGGCAGAAAGATAAATAGGAAGTACATGGACACAGTGAGACACTACTAGTCAGCATAACGACAGTATTCAGCAGCTAGCCATGGTCAGTGGTCAGGATTTTAAGGAACACAGAAAAAGTAAGTTGGCAGTACTGTGCCAAATCAAGTTAATTTTCTCAGAGGCTAGAATGCATACCTCACCGAAATATAAATATGCTTCCACTCCATTGACGCTGGACAGCAGTGTTGAATTTATGTTTAAGGTTTTCAAATGCAGTTAAATTGAACTTAACAATATTCAAAATCAGTTCAAGTAGCCTGTTTTAGAAGCAGGAGCAGAGGCTGCTGGGGGAAGAGGAGCACCTTCCCATCTTGCCTTTCTCTGATTCATGGGCAGCAGGTGGGATTTGTTTCTGCCCTTGGCAATTGATGTGGCTGTCAGGTTTGTCTAGCCATTGTGGAGGTCATGCCACAAATCTCTCTGTTTCTGTTTATAACCATCTCTTCAGCATTAAGCTGTCATCTCACACCTCTCCTAAGCCTTATTGTAACAATATGCCCCCTGTTATGTACTCAAATAGCTTCAATCTAAAGTGGACTTATAAAAAGTGGAGAAGAGGCAGAAACTCTAAAGTCTTAAAACACACTAGCATTAGGAACTGAGCGAAAAAGAGGGTGCAAGGTGCTCATCTTCCTGCTACCTTCACTTTGCACCAGGTATGACTTTTCCGCACAAGGAGTTCGCTCTTACCTTTCCTGTGTCATCTTATATGGAAGAGCCAGTAAGCAAAAGTGCTGGGACCACTGAGCAGTTAGTTACTGTTTGTTGGTTAGCCTCTCTCCCTCTTTCCCTGTGACAGTGTCTGCAGAATGCTGGCTACTCCAGAGTTAATAGTCTGGGGGTGGATGAGGTGCCAAGAAGCTGCTTCCTTGAGGAGAGCTGTCGATTAGGTTCCTGTTGCCAGGAGTCAGGGCAGCAAAGGGAGGGGTGGGGGGTTGACACTTAACTCTGGCATTGTCTTTTGTCTTTGCTGTGGAGGCAGTTCAAATACAGAAGTGGGGGGGGGGGGCAGGGTTTTAGCTCAGGAAGCCATAAAACACTTGAGCATCTTATTGAAAATGGGTAATAGAGGGTCTCTTGCAATGCAATCCCCTATAGGACTGCAGGGAGGCAAGGACGCTGGGCAGTTTGGGAAGAGGTGTTTAACTGCAGCTGCCACAGGCAGGCTGCTGCACAAATACAAATCTGAATGGTGTTGCCAAGCCACCCATCAGTGAAATGAAGGCACAGGGAATCAGAGAGTAATATTTGAGAGCCTGAGGCAGTAGGAGTGGAATCTCCTGTCAAATATTTGGGAAATTGACATCTACTGTCCATGACAACTAAAACAATTGAATATGGAGACTCTGTCAGAATCTGGAACCTTCCAGATTTATTCTGTGACTTTTACCCTTTACCAAAATATCCAGTCCATAGCCAGCTGGGTTGCTGGCGTGGGATAACCTGTACAAATCTCATTTTTTCTTCTTTCACTCTCATTTGGCCTCTGTATCACTGTATCCCTCGCAGCCAAAGAGGGCCTCTGTTTTTTTTGGAGCACACCACCTCTTCTAGGTGCTGGGTGGAGGGTATGGAACATAAAACACACTCTAGGGCCAAGTATTATGCCTGTTCATAAGCTCAAGACCTTCCCCTCAGGACTGCCCTTCCCTGTGGGGCAGCATCATGCTAGGATTATCAGATCAGTCAGCTGCTTCGGGCTCATCCAGATATGGCTGGATGTTTTCCAATCAACAGTCGTTAACTGGATGTCTGAATAATTTGAATAATCTCTTCTTAGTTTACTTTTGCTGGAGTTTAGAAGTGGGTCTTTGTGTATGACATTTCTTCCTGTCAAATACAGAGCAGAATGTTACCTTCCACCTGTGGCTCAAGATATCCTGGGCAGTTTAGTGGCAGAATTTGTTGTAGTGTGGGGTCATTTTCCCAGTGTTGTGTCATCCAACTACCAAAATGGATCAAATGGATGTTCTCTGGGATTTTCCTGGTGAGATTTGAGGGTGATGGGTAAATACAAACTCTGGGCTCCAGGGCAGTTATACTGGGAGGATGTCTCACACTCTTATATCTGGTGCATGTTACAGGTTACTGCTATCTGCCTCCAGAAACCCAGTGTCCAAAAGAGGGTGGCTGTTTCTTTCCCCAGCTATAAGAACAGCTGATGACATAATGGGAGGAGGAAGTTGGAATCCGTGGGTTGAGATGTAAAGCAGATGTGCCAGGCTTGGGGAATCCTTGGATAAAAAGTATGAATTGGAACTGTGATAACTAGAAACCAACTACAGGCCTCCCCACCTTTATACCTAATCTGGACAACAACATTCCTTACTTTACCCCCGTCCATGTGGCGTGATGTTTATCTTCTGACCAATTAATTTTTTCAGAGAAAATCATGTGATCTTTTTTCATAGACATAAGTGCAGTAGTAAAGCTATGTCTCTCAAGGGGAAATGTGCGTGTGAAGAATTTGGCTAATCCTCAGAATGTTTTTAAAACCCCAATGTCCACACATGCAAAAAATGTTTCATTGGTTTTTATGTGTTCCAAGGATTATTGGCGTAGATGTTGCTTTCAGCAGGTCCAAAAATTGGCTCAGGCTAAACTGTTTCAGTCTGCACTGTTTTAGCTACATTGTAGGTGCAGAGTAGATGAAATTGGGGGTCTGTGGAATCAATACCCAGAAGGTATTGAAATTGAAAGTTTAGTGCAGCAACGGGGTGGACAGAGGACAAAAGAGCATGATTTATTAAACTGAGTCTCAGTAGATAGTACAGACATATCTATCTTGTTTGCTTAAAAGTGGTTCTATCCAGCCAGTTCTATTACAGGCAGGTCAGTTCTCTAGCAAAAACACAGCATAAGAATTCTGTTGTAACATCACATCACTTCACGGTCTAGCGTGAGAAGATGCCAGGAGTTGGCACACCACAATTAACATGAATCGAACTTCCATTAGAACATATAAATCAAGAGTCTCAAACTCAAATCATCATGAGGGCCACAGGAGGATTAGTACGGTAGCCCAAGGGCCACACCACTGAAACCTTTCCGTACAATGATATTGGAAATATTGGTAACAATTGTGTCATTGCGGGCCACAGGAAGTAGCTTTAGGGGCCACATGTGGCCCACAGCTGTGATTGAGACCCCTGATATAAATGGAGACAGACATTTTTGAGGGTTTCTGTATCATCTTTGAGTTGATGTGTACAATCACTAAGGTGTTCAGGGCTTTAAAATCCACACACTATTTTTCCTTGTTTTGTTCTTGGAGATCACCAGCCTTAACCTGGCACTTCTTGATCAGCTTTATCCTCACCACACTGCTTTCTTTTTTTCTTTTCTTTTTTTTGGGGGGGGGGGGGGGGGGATATCTGCATTTATAGTTGTCTCTTACTTGAATTTGTAACAGTCTAATAGTGGAAAGGCCCCAGCACATATGTGTATCCTACAGACTCTTCAAGGAAGGAGAGAAGAAGAAACAGAGCAACAAAGGTTTTTAAAAATATGTTTTAAAAAGTTGCTTAACAGTACTCACTTCACACACAGACCTTCAGGGCTTCCCATAGAGCATAGAAAAGGTTAATTATACCTGCTGGGGGCTGACTGGGGGTGAAGTGGGGGTTCACATGGCTCCTGAGTAGGGCAAAGTATTAGCTTCCCAGAGAACCCAGATCTTTCTTAAAGCAGAACTGCAAGCCATTTCCTAGCTGGTGCTGGGGGATCTATTTCTGCCCTCTCGCCTCCCCCCAGATAACCCTGCTTCAGGCCAGCACTTCTCCTTGGTGAGGTGGTTACCCTTGCTCTGTGCAATGTGCTTTTTCCCAACAACCATTGCATGACTCAGAGGGATTTAGTCATGGAGGTAGGGGGAGGGAAAGACGTTAAACAGGCTTTTCCCTAATGAGCTGTGACGCCAGCTGGAGAGGGGGAGAATCCTGTCTTTCTCCTGTCCGTTGCTCTCTGAAACTACAGAGGAGGAGGAGGAGGAACTGGGTCCCCTCTGTCTGCTGATTTGCTGCCTCTTCTGTTTCCTTTCTGTTCTGTCCCCAAAGCATTCTGGCAAGGTTCAGATTTCTGTGCTCACAGCTCAGTGCTCAAAGAGAAAAGGGAAAAACAAAGGGTGGTGAGGAGGGAGAGTCACTTTATTTGCCCTATCCCAGGACTGAGCTCTGGGACAGAGCACTGAGGGGTAAAGTTAGTGAGAACCTAGTCTTTCCAGTGTCTTTCTCCTTCAGGTAAAAACTCCTGTATCATTTTATCATCTCCTGCTTAAACTCCACACTTGTGGTCATCTGGCTGCTTTGTTGTGGCTGAAGTTTAAAGATCTTTCTTCTCCCTTCATACCAATTTGAGTTAAATGACTTGCTGAAAACATGTTGGAGTACAGAAATAATTCTTTGTTCTCGAGCTGAGACATTAGAACGGTGTTCTGCTTATGCTCTTTCAAGGCCTGGCAATCCTGTTGTGTGTTCATCCTCACAACTCCCCTTGACTCCTATCACAGTTATACACATGGAAGAACTTAGCCCTTTTAGGTTACAATCTTTCCTGGGTGGGAAAAAACTGACATTAAGTTAAGCAGAGACCAGTGAGATCACTCAGCAGCAGTTAAACTAAAAACCTAACTGCTCACATTGCATCATCCAAACAGCAGTAGAAAAGGAGGATTCCTATGGGAAGATTGCAAGTTATTATCTGTTTCAGACAGGTGCTCAAAAGCTTACAATAGCTTTTTGGGTCTGTCAAACATTGTTGGGCTAGCGCTGAGACTGTGGCTAAACCCTCTTCTTCCTCTTTCCTAAAAGTTCATATGCACGGAGGGGAGTGATCCCAGAAGTCAGAGATGCTGACCTTCAGGAAGATGAGAACTGTTAAGTTTCCTTCTTCCCTATTCCCACTCTCATTTTAGTTCTGGTGAATGATGTCTGTTAGGATTATATGTGGCTTTTGTTTCTCCAATGGATGCAAAGTGACTGGGACACCTCTGAAATGGGTATGTCGTGGCGCTCTAGCTTTGTATTTTGGTAAATATAGTTTGATAACAATGCAGTCCTGTTTGATCAGATTCCTCCTATATGTCATCCTTCTTCAACAGCACCTTGCCAATGTACGTGCATCTTTGCTTGTGGCTGGTGAACTTTGTGTAAGGGTCAAAAGTTTTCTGCCTCAACCCCCCTAGTTTGAAAACAATCACTGTAGATACTGGGCTATCTTAGTGGATTGTGTTTACTGTTTGATGAGTGTTAGTCAAACAGCATACCAAAAAGGCTTATGGGGAAACAATTTGAATATACCTTGTTAAAAAAGGCTCCCACAACCTGCCAAACACAGAATACAGAGTGACTGTTTTAATGCACAAAAGTAAATGCACTGCATAGAAGGACGTTTCGGGGGTGTGTGCTCAAAGAGAAGTAGTTTCATGTGACCTTCTTCCTGTGACCTAATGCTCCGTTTCCCGTGTTAAGCTATCAGAACTGGGATAGATAGATGTCTCACACTGCATACAGTTTTGTCAAGCGTATTTTATTGGAAGTCAGATGACCCCTTTACGCCCTGCAGAAGGTAGATACTACCAGAATGTTGACCATTTAACAAACATGTTCATTTATGTGCCTCATAATTGCCCTTAACATAGAGGTAACATTATCCTTTGCAGGTGATGGTAGGCCTACCTGAAGGCCTTAGAATCTTTGAATAATCATCAGTGTTAGAGGTTAGAATAGGAAATAAGTAACTTTTAGAATTCTGTTCCTGGTTTTGCCACTAATGTGAAGTGTGATCAAAGGCAAATCACTTAACGTGATCTGTGCCTCAGTTTCCCCATTTGTAAAATATGTTTATCTTCTTTACAAGGGACATGATGAGCTCTGTTTACAAAACACTTTAGGCATAGTGTTAATCAAAAGTGGTAATGTTAATGGAAAGATTCCCTCAGCCATTTACAATAAAATAATACAAACACGTTCAGTCATTTTAATCTGTTACCAGTAGTTTTATTATTGTAATAGCTGGAGTCTAATCTTAGAATTCTTAGCACTTAAAATGATTTTCTCATTATTGATTGTTCTTCTTCATTCTCTAGCCATTAATATAGTCTTTAATTTAATACCATGTTGGACGATCTCCAGTCAGGAATCTGTATTCAGTCTTATAAAACCTAAAATCCTAAAGAATAGTATCTTTTGACCCTGCTATCTATTCATACCAAACTTTATTTTATTTTAATGCACTATCAGTAGTTACTAATGGAAAGTGAGTAGAGTCACATCATCTTAGTGTGAATTTTTTTTATGCAATATAAAAATTACTTAAGTTTGTTTAAACTTTTAACTATTCGAGTAAATATAAATCTATGAATACTCTATTACCAATATCACCTCTCAGTGTGCGCAAGATTTGTATTAATCACTGTTTAAGAAGTTTATTCTTTTATAGGTCACTTCCAGTATTACACATTCTAAATTAACTCCCTTTTGCTGAAATAAACCTTGCTGTTTTCCACCATTCTTTTAAGGAAGGGGTTTGAGGCCATATCATGTGGTGTGACAGCACCTTTTCTCTTTGGGGGAAAGAAATGTTTTTTGAGAATAAAATCCCTGCTTCAGGGTAAAGGGCAGCATCTCCATTTATGACTTTTGTCCTTCCCCTCTGAAATTTGCTGCTCTTCCTGGGTGGGTAGAAGTTTCAGGCTGTGTTGCTGAACAATTGTTTTAAAGGCACTTTTCACTGACGAGTAAGGAAAACTTCCCTAGTTCATGGAGAAATGCAGGCAACAGAATTAAACTGTTTTCTGCCTCTTAGCCTGTCATCCTAGCATGGGAGAAGCTTTGTGTGTCTTACTAGAGTATGGTTTCTCCATCTCACTGGAACTAGTGCTTCCCACCTTCCATATCTGCTTCTGGACAGAAAGAGTTGGTCCTCTACTAGTAGCTGTTTGGTGTAAAACCTTTTCAAGGTTTCCTTGTGAGTTCTTGCAATGACAGGATAATGAGGGTTGAATATAGTGGAAGGTGGTGTGGAAGAATAAAAAGATGAACTCAATTGTGATTGTAGTGATGGCTGCAGGAAGTAACTTGGCTGATGCAGTCCCTCTGGTACATTACACATCTGTTAGGTCACTTGGGGCTTCCTGCTCTTGGTTTGCCAAAGGAGTATTTTGAGGAATTTGAGTTTTGTTTCTCTCTCCCCTTCTCAACAGGAACTGGAAGCTGCTCTTCATAGGGATGATGTGGAGTTTATTAGTGACCTGATAGCCTGCCTTCTTCAGGGTTGTTATCAGCGGCGGGACATCACGTGAGTAATCTTGCTTTATGATTTAAGCATTTGTGCAGTTGAACTAATTAGCATAGTCACAGGGATTTTTCATAGCTTCAGAATGATGTTATGGAAATGATCAGCTGTCACCAATAACCAGGGCAGATTGAGGAGTAAGTTCAGTGGAGTTCCATTTCTCTTCTATTTTAGTCCCTGATTAAAGCAAACATTATTAATGTTCAAGAACCCAACATATTTGCAAATAGTTGTTTGGTTTTTTTTAATGATCTTTTACTCAGATTCCTCACCCCTGTCTTGTACTCTGCGTATTGTTGCCTTTTACTGGTAGTGGTCAGGGTATTTATATGTTCTTTGTAATCTGCCCTCTGCTTGATTAATTTTGGTATGTCACATAGAAAGTTTGTAATGTCATAACTGTTTTGGTTATGCTAAATTATTTGAAAAATGGCAAGAGACTTTATCTTGAAATGAGTTGAATAACAGCAGTGGAAAGTCAAACATAGCAATAGTTCTCTTCCTAGGAATAGCTAATGTTTGGGCCGTAAAATCAGAATTTAGGAGTTTGAGGCATCCTTCTTGATATTTAAAGAGCCAAAGACAATTTTTTTTTATTAACATCCGCCTAGATAGTCCTTAAAATGAGCAGATAAACTCTTTTGTAAAATAACATTTCTTAGAAAAGCTCCCTCAACAGCTAAACAGTAAGGGTATGTCTACATGGCACTTTTATTTCGAAATAACACTCGTTATTTCGAAAGGACGGGATCCATCCTTTCGAAATAAGAATCGTTGTTCCGAAAAAGTAAAACCTCGATGTTTTCGAAACGGCCGTTATTTTGGAAGGGATATTTTGAAATAACACCGTTTAGACCAGTTGTTTCAAAACAACAGGTCCAAACGGCTTTATTTCAAAATATCCCTTCCGAAATAACAGCTGTTTGGATTCCAGGCTTTCCCTTAATTCGAATTAACATTTTGTTAATTCAAATTAACTGATTTTGAAATAAGGATTTTATTGCGAAATAACTCATTTCAAAATCCTTATTTCAAAATAACCATGTGTGTGTAGACATAGCCTATGTGTTTTCCCTGCCCAAAGTGTGAAACTTCATTTATAGTGAAGCAAAAGTGAAGTTGCAGCTTTCTTCACAGTGTTCCTATGAGCTTGAAATTAGAGCAGAGCATAACTGGATCTTTGGGGTGGTAACGTCCATTGTACTGCTGGGCTGGCACTAAGCATAAGCTCACCAGCCAGTACAGAACCTAAATCCCTAAGGCTATGTCTACACTTAAAAGGTTAGTTTGAATTAACTTGATTCAAATTAATTAATTCAAACTAATAATGAACTAACATGGCCCCACTAGAAATGCAATTCGAACTAGCATGTCCATGGACAGGACTTGCTATTTTGAATTAGGAGAGGGGCATCATGGGAGGTGTGGCAAGATGGCCCCCAAAAAGAGCCACGCCCCCACCCAATATACAGAAGGAGGAAGGCACCCTGGGAGGAAGAAGGTCAAAAACTGTTAATTTGAATTAATAACTAGTTTGAATTAACACAGCTACACTGGGTTAATTCGAACTAATAAATTCGAATTAACCCTTAATTTGAAGTTTAAGCAAGGCCTTATAACCTTGAAGTAAGTTTTCATTAATTTGAACTAAGGACTTCCTTTGTTTGAAGTAATGAAAGCCAGTGTAGCCATGCATTAATTTAATTCAAATTAATACTCATTAATTCGAATTACATTGTAAGTGTAGATACCCTAAGCACCTGTCTTTGAGGCTAATGCCCATCCACTGAGCCAAATGGTGCTTGTGTCCCTGAATGAATCTGAGATGAAGAATAGGATGGTCAAAAGGCAGCTGAAACCATATATACTGCTTATATTAGAATGATATAATTATAACACTGGTATGTAATCCTGATTATGGATTTATGGTGTTAGGTAATTTTTATTTTTTCTGTTAGCATTAGAAGTAGAAAGGAACCATCTCATCTGTTCCCCACTGGCCAATGCAGGATTGTTTCTTGAGTATACTTTTCAGTGTTCTTCTCCAGGTAAATTTGAAATGTCTCGAGCATTAGGGTTTCCATAACTTGGTTCAGGAGACTTTCTCAATCAACTAGTATGTATTCTTAAATTATATTAGCAGTGTCTTCATGGGAGTTGCACTGATTTAACTACACCAGTTTAAAGAAGTATTTAGTTAAATGTGTACATCAGGTCTTGGGAAATGACAGGATGCAACGCATGGAAGAAACAAACCTGGACTGTAGAAAGACGAAATGATAAAATGAATGTGTTTTGTACAGGCTAGCTGTGTGTACTATTTAGCTTGTCACTTCTGTAGTCATTCTTATTCACCAATGAGGTTCACAGATCCGTGACATAGGTATTCTGTTGTACGCGGCCTTGGAAGGCAGGCCAGACCTGCCCATCAGAAGCAGGAGCATCATTGCTTCTGGGAAAAGACCCTGGGCTCCGGCCTCAGTCCCTGGCACCAATCTGGAGTCACAGCCCCGGGCTCCTGCCGCTGCCAACCCAGCTCTGGATCCCCAGCAGGGGCCAGGGTGGGGCATGACAGTGGCTTCTGTGGGTGGCCCGGCCCAGGAGAGGCAGGCACTGGCCCAGTGCTGGATACCCAGCTGGGGATGGGGACGGGAGAGGCCGGATGCGCCCCAGGCACTCAGGTCACTGGTGCTGGGACATGAAGCACGTGCCCTGTGTGCCAGGTGCCAGTGACACGACTGGTCAGAAATAGGGGTGATGTGGCACCATCTCTGAGAAAACACCAGATTGCATCTGCTTATCCAGCTATAGGCATATAGACCAGCTCCTGTCTGTCACAGAACAAACCTAAAGAGGAAGAAGGGGGAAAAACGCATGAAAAACTGATGACTGTCAGAGTTGGCCTTTATTGTCAGAGCTTTTTAAGTTGCTAGGGCTCTCCATGCCTCCTGTTTACCCATCTGAAGTATGGTATGGCAAAGAAGCGAAAGAGAAAACAGCCACTTTGACTCCTACACTTCCCTTGCTGATTTGTGCCTCCTCTGTACAGGACCAGCCCTGCTCAAGTGTTAGGCAGAAGTGGAGGCAGGGTTTTCTGCAGCCTCCCCCCTTGGCAGGAGAGTTCACAGCAAACAGCGACAGCATCTCAGGCAGCAAAATTCCCAGGTCTGGCACAGGCTTTCAGCAGTGGCCTCAGGATCAGCAAGCAACAACTCTCTCATTTCATCCCACCCAGGTATTCCAAGGTGGGTGGAGTATAGGTTGAAGCACAATTACCAAAGAGCCAGGAAGCTTCCTGCCCAGGCATTATAGCCGACACTCAGAGCCATGTCTGTGAACCACACAGCAGCTCCCTAGCACTTCCCCGCAACTGCTGTGACGGCCAGAAGTTACTGACAAGGATCCAGAGACAGAGCGAGGAGAGCCGAGCCTGCTGAGGAGTGCTAGCCTCGGGCCCAATCCCTTCCTCCCTTCTGCAGCACACCAGAAGAAAGACTTTGGGCAGGAGTGTACCAAGTACTCTGAGCCTTGTAGGCTACACTTGTGAGGTCTGCAGATGTCTCAGACAACCCATCATTATAAATTCTTCTCCAGGCCCCCTGTGAGTGTGTGATAGTGAGACATTCCCACTGCATCTAAAGACTGGGAAGGCATCATGCTCCCCTCCTCAGCTGCCACTGCAGATCACCACGTCCAAACCAGCTGCTGCTATGGGTCACCAGGCCCTAATGATCCTGCCTATTATTGCTCCCAGCTTCTGTTGCAGGCTGTCATGCCTGGCTTCCTTCCATCTCCCTCCCTCAGCAAATGGCTACAGAGGGATCTGAGAGGCAGCAGCCCAGATGTGGAGAAATTGGTAGGCAGTAAGGGACCTCTTAGCCCTGCCATTTTTCTTTACTCCACACTTCCCTCTGGCCTCCATTTTATAACATAAAAAGGCTCCTGTGTGTGCACCGGGTGAAACGTATCATGGCATTACTACCAAAAATAAATGTCTTTTTTCCTAGTGGTCAGAGACTCATCATTTCTAACAGAGAGAGATTTTAACCTGTAAGAGTGGTTTCCTTGCTATACTGCAGCCAGATGAAGGCAGGAATCACCTCAGCCCCTTCATTCAGTTATGGAAACTACCCAGGTGCACCAGGCCAACAAGAATAAATAAATAAATAAATAAAATAAAGAGCCATAATCTGATCCTGTGAGTTTCGATACATGCTTTCAGAAGCCATGCTAACTTAGATAAACACTACTGCAAGCATGGTTCCTCTCAACCTATAAATAAATCATGTGGCCTCAGGGCTTTTCCCTCGTCAGGGCATGTAGCCAGCCATCTTAGATCTCCTACCATTCTTACACTGGTGAGAGAGAGTCTCTTCTGAGACTTGAAAGCATGTCTCTTTAGCACCAACAGAAGTTGATCCAATAAAAGCTATCATCTCACCCCCTTTGTTTCTGAGAAGTCTACAGAGCAGTTCTCTACATCAAGTATCTCAACTGGCACATGAAGAAATCCAAATTCAAGACTTTAAAATCCACATTAGCTGCCATCAGCAAGGGTAACTGTTGATATTAGTAGATTTGAAGGGTGCCTATCTTCATATTCCAATTTTACATCCTTACAGTTAACTTCCTGAATTTGGCTTTCAGAGAACAACATTGCCAGTGTAGGAGTCATGGAGGTGTTAATAGTAGCTCTCAGCCAGGAGGGAGGTCTGTAGCTACCCCTTCCTGGGTGACCTCATCCAGAGTTCATTAATAAGGATGCTGTGAACTGATGGTTTTGTGAAAGAGTCAGTTAGTGGCTTCAGTGTATTCCCAATCTCTGATTGGGAAAAGGCACCACTGGCTTCTACAAAGTTCCTTACTGAATGAAAGACAGGAGAAGCTGAGAAGTCTTATCAAAGCAGTCATTCTCTCAAAGGAAGTACCCATTTATATGTTTCTTTCTGCTGGGATCAGTGGCCTTCCCCCCGGGGTTATTCTTTCTGGGTCCATGCTTGCATGAGGACATTATGGAGCTTCCTCTTATCCCTCCCTCAGCAAAAGCATCTCACTGCAGAAGGACTTTTGGGTCATTGAAGTGGCGGACAAATCCAAGCAGATTCAAGTGAGATTTTCCAACAGGAGAACCAGGACAGTTATCACAGATTCAGATCAGGTGTTCACACAGGGTGTTCACAGAGGGTCAAAGACTGTCTAAGTTGGGGGTTCTCAATGCCTTTAGTGTCACGACGTGGTTGGGGGAGTTCCCAACCGTGTGCAACACAGGGAAGCTTTTCTCCTGCACAGCCTGCTGCCATAGAGGTTTCCCTGGTGCCTGCACTTTTGGCGGTGGCCCCCACCACTGAAAGAAATGTCCCTCCACAGGTAGTTTGGACAGCAGGAGGCCTAAGGAGCAGCCCCTGCTGCCTCAAAAAACAACTGCCTAGGACAGTTTTGGCAGTAGCTCTTCATAGAGCGCCCCCACTGCCACAGAAAGCTCCTGCTGCTCAGAGTATCAGTGGCTGCTCTTAAAGGGGTAGCAGCCTGATGCCACAGCTTTCCTCACTGCCTAAAGATCTCACAACGGTTTCTTTCAGCAGCAATGGGGCTGGGTTCAGCAGCAGACTAATATGTGGTAGTGCACTCAGCCACTGTGCTGCACCACATTTTTGTGTCACAACACAGAAATTGAGAACTGCTGGGGTAAAGGATCCAGTCCAAACAAGAGAGCAACTGCAGCATAAAGTGGAAAAAGCCTCAGAGCAATCCAATATGGTCTCAAGGCTCTGCTCTCATATCTGGATCCCTCTTGTGTTGAATAAAACAAACAACATCTTAGCCATGTCATACATCAACTAAGGGAACAAGTCTACAGTCCTTCAAAGAGCTACTCACCTTGTGATGACTTGGGCAGAGGGATATCTGCAGTCTGTTTGCTCCCTGTACATCAAAGGGAAAATCTGAATATTATGCCTGACTGGGTCAGCAACCAAAGTTGGCTAATATAAAATGGGAATTGTACCCAGAGATACTTCATCTTCTGTAAAGGAATTTGGCGTCCCAGTAGTAGATCTGCCTCCCATTTGAAACACAAAGTTTCAGTGTTCTTAGATTTGCTTGCTGGCAGAATTACAAGATGCCTTGTTACAAAGATGACCAAAAGGGTGTCTTACGTGCTTGCCCTCCCTCTTCCACTCCTCATTGGCTTGCTACACAAGATGAGAGAATCAGCACTGGTAATTTTGGCAGTCCCACTCTGGCCAGAATAGGGGTGGGTTTTCTGACCTGCTTGACATGATATAAATACCTTCCATCTGCTTTTCATTCAGAAGAGATCTGATATTACAAAGGCCAGGCATGCATTAGAATCTAGACAGACTGAACTTCTATGTCTGGTTCTTGCACAGAGCCTTTTAAACCAAAGAGGTTATTCAGAGAGTCAATATCCACAATTTTAGCTTCAAGAAATTAGCAACTAAACCAGTGTATTTAAGGGCATGGTTGACGTTTACCCATTGGTACTAGGATAAAAGTCTCACCTTACATTTGCACAGCTACCACAGATTCTCAGATTTCGTTAAGGTGGACTCAGGGTAGGCCTGGCAGTGGCAGACATTGAGGGTCCAGTTACTGCTTTGTCAAGAATTCTTCATGCAGTAAACATGTAGTGAGTTGCATCCTATCCAGGTATCTAGCATTTATCTTATGAGAGCAGCATCTCTTCTACATCTTGCTGAAGAGCGCAAAGTCTCTTTAGGGGCTCTTCCTTGGTTCTCAGTGACATTACAGAGGCCAACACTAAGGGTGGCTGACCCATCACATCCAGTGGGCAGACCCAGGTATGCACAGCCTGCCCACGGGAAGCAATGGGGTATGGGGCAGGAAGACGAAACACAAAAACCAGGTCCTGTAGTTCAGTGAGAGGCAGGTTGCTGGAGCAGGAGGATGCACCTCATCCGGTGTGGGAATAGGAGGGCTGTTATACATGAAGAATGTTATACATGAAGAATACTGAAGAATCCTGAATGCCTGCCAAGGATTTGACGGAGCTGTTGCTCGCCGAGTGCCCTGGGGAGATGGAGGACTACCCAGGGGTGGCCAGCTACAGTCTGGCTCTGTCAAATAGCAGTTGTCATGATTTGGTGGGAGCCCTCTTGATCCAGTGTCAAAGCACTCTGCCAGTGACGGCCTTGGACTGGGACCTGATGGAGTAGGGTAGAGGCTGGGCCTAGCTCCTGGGGTGGCCGCCAGTGTTCCCTCTAAGCTGCTGTTGCAGCTGAGCAATTTACTGCTTGCTGCCCCACACTGCCAGTGGGCCTGGGCTCATAGATTCCCAGAGTGACTGCTTGGTTGTTTCCCAGCCCCTCTAACTGTTGGCTGGCATGCTCTGCTGGAAGGCTGAGCACCTATACTGACACGAGCCCCCTGCCTGTGTCTCCAAAGACAACAAAGTGGCATAGCCTGTCTCCAAGGCCGACACCAAAGGACAACTGGCTCTTGTCTGCTGTGCAGGCCCTCCAGTTGAACCACTCATGAAGCTGTCTCAGTACGTTCTAACCATTAAGCGGCCTTTTTGAAAGCAATCTCATCTGTTTGCACGGTGCTCTGAAATGGAAGCTCTTTTCCTGGAGTCTCAACACTGTACTTTTTGAAAGGATAGAAATATACTCAGAACCAACCCTGCCTTCATGCTAGCGATTAACTCCAGACTCCACAAAGCACTAGAAATTGTTCTCCCATCCTTCTGCCCAATTCCATCACACTCCATAAAGAAACGGAGACATGCTCTAGTTTGCTAAGCTCTCAGGGAATGCATTCACCACACAACTCGGGTCAAAAGGACAAATGCATTGTTTGCCCTTTATTATCTAGTATCACAGGGAAAGGTTTCTAAATCCTCCATTTCCAGGTGGCTGAGATTTTGTGTCTCAGAAGCATACGAGTCAATATCTTTCAGTTTTCCAATATCAAGACCTCATTCCCTCAGAACTGTAGCAGCTTCATGGGCAGAAAGATAATGTGCATCATACAAGAAAACCTGCAAAGTAGATATCTTGTCATCTTTTCATGCCCCCTTCAGAATTTTACAGGGTGGGATTCAGACCTCATCAGATGCTGCTTTTGGTAGATGAGTGCTTCTTGCTGTAGTATCGCAGAAATTCGTAAGACAGGGTTATCCATTTTCACATCTATACATAACTTTCTATTTCCTCCCTGCTTTTGTGGATAGTGCTTTGAAAACCCCTGTAACTTAGACCTATGGATCTCAGTACAAATAAGAATAGGAGAATTTATCCATATCTTACTGAAACGTTCTTTTCTTGAAGTAATGAGGTCCATAGATCAAGCTGACCTTGAAATAGCTGTTAATTGGGAAATGATATCAGATTATTAATTGATACTCAAGTTTGTTGTTTTGGAGGATTCTTCTATTTAATCTCAGTGCTTAGAATTCCTTACTGATACAGTATAGCATGCTTAGATTTTCCTAGGTATGGAAGTGTAGCAACTGACAGTTATCATGTGCTTGCTCATGTTGATTCCAGTTAGGTTGTGTGTGCCTTGTGCAAAGGTTCCAGAAAGTTTTTCTTCCAGGGATGCCTGTAGGGTTGGCTCTGGAGCCCTGTGAGGTCGTGCTGTCATGGTGCCCTGTAAAGGGCTCAGCTGATCCCTCTACCCACTCAGTTCCTTCCTACCACCTGTGACAGTCAACTGGAATCCATAACCTCTTGCTTTACAAGGATCCTGCTCAAAGGGCCACCCTGTCTCCTACCAAAGGATTTTGTCATAGATTATGTCCTGCATCAAGGCTTGCTATGACCTGGCAAAGGTACTGTTCCTGTACTGACATCCCACTGCATGAGGGCTTAGACAACCTCAACAGCTTTCTTAGCTGTCAAGATTCAAGACATTTGTAGGGCAGCATTGAGGTCATCCATCCACACCTTTGTGGTGCAATATGCCATCACTCACCAAGCCAGAGATGATGTGGCAGTTGGTAGATCATTTCTACAATCATTGAACTCTGACCTCATGGTCCATGGGATTCTTTGCGAGTCATATATTGGAACTGACATGGACAAGCACTCAAGGAAGAAAAGACGTTGACTAACCTTCTGTAACGACAATTATAGAAGTCTGGTAAACACCTTTTTCTCAGTGATGAACACCACTCCTGCCTCTGATGGATAGGTGTGGTCTGCCTCAAAACTACATAGAGCGAAATATCCGTTGTCATGATTCTGTACAGTTCATTACTCCAAGAAAAGAAATTTTTAGATAGGACATGGATAAATTTTCATATTACCATGTGGCAGTGTTCTGAAGACATCATTGCACAGGTGAATTTGAAGGAGGATTAGACAGTGGCTTTATCGGTTTTACGGATGGGCTTATGTTGTGTGTAACAGGTGACATGAGAAGCATTGATAATTCTTGTAGGCAAAATGGATAAATTAACAGTGATGTTTGAAACCATTGGTAGTGAAGACAGCTGGCATTTTTTATGGTTATGTGTAAAGAAGGGCTAAATTTTGGAGGGCCTTCAACTGCCTGTCCTTCCTTTGGATGATGCAGAGGAGAATGATGGGGAGAATGGTGTGGTGGGTAGTGTGACTAGTTCCTGACCCAGAACAAACGTCTGTGGGATCCCACTATAAGCTCCCAGTTTGACAGCAAGCCATTGATACCTACATGTTGAGTATGGTTTTTCAGCCAATTCTGCCATCCACCTTACAGTAGTTTCATCTAAACCACATTTCTGTAATTTGCTTTTGAGAATGTTATGTGGAACTTTGTCAGAAACCTTACTAAAATCAAGCTTATCACATCTGGTGCAGAGGTGCTGGAATAGTTTGTAGAGTGGGGGTGCTGAAAGCCATTGAACCAAACTGTAAATAAACCCTGGATATAATGAAAACCACCTCAAGTCATGAGGTACAGTAGCACCCCCACCCCCCACCACCCTACACCCAGTTCCAGCACCTGTGGTTTGTGCTTCCCTCTGTCCACTGGGTCAGTAACCCTGTCAGAGAAGGAAATTGGGTTTGTTTGGGATGATTTGTTCTTGAAAAATCGATGTCGGCTATTCCTAATAACTGTATCATCTTTTAGATACTTATAGACTGAATGTTTAATAATTTATTCATGTATCTTTCCAGGTATCAAAGTTAGGCTGACTGGTCTGTCATTCCCTCAGTCCTCTTTGTTTTGCTTTTTAAAGATAGGTATTATGTTTGCCCTTCTCCAGACCTCTGGGACCTCACATGTCCCCTGTGAGTTCTCAAAGATAATTGCTAACAGGCCTGAGATTGCTTCATCTAGTTTCTTCAGTACCCTAGGATTAATTTCACCAGGCTCTGACAACCAGAATACATCTAATTTCTTTAAACAGGCTTTAACCTGTTCTTTCCCTATTTTTGCTTCCATTTCTCCCCCCAGTTAATATTACTAGTGTTGAGTATCTGGTCATCATTAACGTCTTTAGTGAAGACTGAATCAAAATAGGTGTTAAGCAGTTCAGCCGTGTCATCAGTCATTAGCTCTCCTTCCCATTAAGTGGAGCAAGGGGTTCTCAACCTTTTTGCTTTCTGAGACCCCCCCTGACATGCTATAAAGACTCCAGGCCTCAGCGGGGGTAGGGGAGCCCTCAGGGTTTCAGCTGCAGGGGATGGGATGTGGGGCTGGTGGCTTCAGCTACAGAGCAGGAAGAGAGTGGAGAGGCTTTGAGATTTCTGCCCTGAGCCCCGACAAATCTAATGTCAAACCTGCTTTGTGGACCCTCTGAAATTGGCTGCAGACCCCCAGCTGAGAACCGCTGAAGTTAGAAGGCCAACAGTTTCCTTCATCTATCTCTTTCTCCTAATATATTTAAAGAACTTCCTATTGCTTTTTATGTCCCTGGTTAGGTGTAACTCATTTTGTGCCTTAGGTTGTCTGATTTTGTCCATATGTGCTTGTGCTGCTTTGCCATAGCAATTGTCTATATTTCCACTTTTTGTAGGATTTCAAATAAAAAGCTCCTCATGGAATAATATTGATCTCTTAACTAGTCTTTCAGTCTTTTCTTTACATTAGGCTTCTTTGCAGTTATGCCTTTAAATATTTCTTTCTCCATCCAAATATTACTATTTAGCTATTTCTCAGTGTTGAAGCAATGAATTAAGTTTTGTATAATACTTTACATCTTCACTAGTCATAGCGTTGTGTATTTATATTTTCTTGCAATCTGCTGGCAGCAGGCTGTAGTCCTCTGTACATCTAGTTTGACAGCGTGTAGAACTCATGACTGAACTGGAACTGCCTGACTTTAACCATGCAGAAATACAAAACTGAGTTATGGTTTGGTAAATATTTTAGTTATCTAACATTCCTCTAATCTCTTCTTCCCCTTCCAGCTCTTTTGTTTACAGCATATTGGTCAATGTTAATATAGCAGGTGTGATTTGCCTCACCAAACTGTTGTCTACTAGGCCATAATCAGCCACTTCTAGCAAACTTAATGTATTTACCAGACCTTTGCTTTTATGTATAGACCCTTAAATGCTTATGAATTTTTGCTATTGCCAAAAATGACTCCAGGGGGAAAAAATCATTTAATCAGAATATGCAATTTAAACAAGGAAATAGTAAAGTGGTATTTTAAGAATACCCCCCCCCCCCCCCCCTCCAAGATTATCCACTGATACAAATTGGGCAGCTGCGTAATCCCCAGGGGCTACCACTTTAATTCCAACAGGAAATGCATCTTGATGACTTGTATCAAGACAGGAAGATCAGAGCTGCAGCTAAAGGCAAAGGCCACAGCAGGAGACGTCTACAGCTGTTTTTAAGTAAGAAATGGTTGTGTTACATGGATATACACATTAAATTAAAATAATCCAGAAAATCTCCTGCTGTTCCCTATGTTTCTGGCTGGAACTGTTATGAAAAACGTTGTTGTGCTATTTTCTGGTTTATTTCAGATTTACAGTTTTTAATGTTTTAACATTTTAAAGAAACAATGATTTGGTAATTGTATACTGGTAACTATTTTATACTCCATTACTATCCTTTCTGAGCTCCTTATTAAATGCACCTTTTGTTGTGAAACATCATTTTTATTAGGATTCAATTGGGAATATTTCAGGTGGTAAGATGAACAGAACCTTCCGTTTCCTTCTTATATTCCTTGACGTTTTTGAACCCAGGAGATTGGTACCTCAGCTGCTTAAATGGAGACTGTCTTACTCAACTCTCATCATAAAAGGCATTTATGTGCTCCCTTCATTTCTTCTCCTTTCGTTGCCAAACACTGGAAAAATTTCCAAATAGATCACCTCTGTTGACTCTATCTTCAGCTTTGGGACTGTGGCTTCACCTTTCAGTCACATTTTATTCCATCATGGAAATAAGAGAATGTTTCACAACGTTCTGCAGGATCTCCTTTACTTTCCTTGTCATTTCCTTTGTCCTGATGCATCCCATTCTGTTCTTTCAGAACCAGACTCATGACTTTTCCTTGTTGATTATTCCGGTGATTTTTTTCAGGCTTGCCATCTAATTATGGTCCCAGTTACTGTCTGCAAGTGAAGTCAAGGACAATCTGATCATCTTTTGACTCATCAAGGACTGCATATCTGTTCTCGCTGTCCAAATTTGATGGCTCTGTGAATTTTACTTCTTCCTTCCCTTTGGTACATTTTTCTGTCTTCATTTTCTTTCCTGGAGCAGATCTATCAAGCATTATTTCCAGGACTCTCTCAGCTCTTTGTTGTATAAATAAATGTTAAAATAAAAATTAGAAAAATGGCCTTACAGCCTACAGGCTGATACAGCAGTTGTGCCGTTTTAAGGAACACAGTGTCTGTCTGGACAAGGAGATGAGGTTTGTGACATACAACAATTTCTGGAAAAAAGTCCTGAAAAAACTTCACTGAATTAAGTTTAAGTGTCTTTGGAGTCTTTTGTATGACATGCACACTTTATATTTCAAGGGTGGCCAAACTTACTGACCCTCCAAGTCCTCACTTCCTGTTGGGCAGAATCTTAGGCCTACCAATCTGTCATAGAGTAGAGGCTCCAAGCTCCCTACCCCAGTCTGGTGGCTGAAGAATGGGGGTAGGCACACTTGAGCTGTAAAAGAGCCACATGTGGATCAGGAATCATGGTTTGGCCACCCCTGTTATCTTTTCTTTTGAGCTTAGAAATTGTTACAAACTTCAGAAGAGTATTTTGAACAATGGGCAAGACAAGGGTAGACTTCTGGACAAACAGCATCAAGTGGTTTGCCTGGGGAATGTCTGGAGAAGTGATGAATGCCAGCTCCCTTCTCTGGTTGTGCAAAAGGCACTTTCAGAGATAACCATTGTCCACTTCATTATAGCTGTCACAAGAATCTGAAGATATAAAGAAAGACTAACTCAGGGTCTCACATTCAAATCACCACAAAGGCCGCATGAGGGCTACTTTGTTAGCCTGAGGGCTATACCACTGAAACCTTTTCATACAATGATACTGCAAATATTGGTAATGATAGTATCGTTGTGGACTGCAGGATATAGCTTTGGGGCTGCATGTGGCCTGCGGGCCATGTGTTTGAGACCCCTGGACTAACCTATCCATGGAAAGATGGGAGAGCTTGTTCTAAACTAAACCTGTGTGGGAAATGGCCAGCTTCCCTCAGTGGGTCTCACGCTTCTATCTCTTGTTGTGGGTTAGGGCACTACCGGTTTCCTGTCTTCACTGGGAAGACAAGACTCCTCCCATGGGGTTTGGCTCAAGGAAGGGGCTTGGAGCCCAGGCCTGCCCACTCCTTCAGGTCCCAGTCCAGGGTGTCTATAAATGGCAGCTGTTCACTGTGGGTACTATACTCACAGCTACCCTGATTTCCTCTGGGCCAGTTCCTGCCTCTGGCTTTTCAGCTTCTGGTATCCAGGCTCTCCAGCACCTGGAAAATAACTGTCCTTTCACTACTCTCCCCTTCCAGGGGTCTTGTACCTTCCCCTAGGCTCCTCTCTCAGACTGCACTCTTCTTACTCCTCTCTCAAAACCACATGACACTCCTCAGCATGACACAGCACTTCTCTACTCCCGTGGTTCCCAACCTTTTCTCTACTGCAGCACACCTTGAGGCCTTCAGTTATGCAGCGGCACACTGCCATGACAAAATCATGACTATTCAAATTAACATATGAATATTCATGAGCCATGGCACTGTTTGGGGGCACAGCCCGGGGCTCCAGCTCAGGAAACCACCCCGGCCTGTGGCTTTGGGGAACCCACCAACCCGGGGTTGCATGGTGCTGCTGCCAACAGCACTGGCTCTGGCTCTGGGCAATCCCCAGGCTCGGGACACATGGGGCCTCTGCTGCAGCTATGGGCACCCCCCCCCCCCCCCAGCTGGCAGGGCCGTCCCTAAGGTAGGGTTACCAGATACCAAAGCCTGGAAAGGAGGGCTGGGAAGTATGAAAAGGAGAACATTGGAGGACACATGGAGAAAATGTAGTATTATGTAATATTCTTCTGTTTTTAGGGGGCCTGGAATGCTTCCCCCTAAAAATAGGGTGTTCTGTGGCATCCAGCATACTTTAACCCCTGTAAGTAAAAACCCAAACAAAATCATGTGTTTTTAGAACGCCTGCTGGACGGAGGATGTGAAGGTAAGAACGAGGACGTGTCCTCCTTTTGCCTGACATCTGGTAACCCTACCCTAAGGGAATGCAGGGCCCCAGGCAAATTGCTGTCTGAGCCCCACACCCCCACCATCCAGCATTGGGGGACAGGGACGGCCAGCCCAGGGGAGGGGCAGACCCCTCTGCTGCCCTCCCCCCATGCCAGGGACTGGGCAAGCAGCCAAAAGGGCGGCCAGTGCAGCGCTTCCAGGTGTCCCGCCCCTGCCACGCACATTGCTCTGGGCTCCCTGCAGGAGCAGCGGGGCTGGGGGCAGCGATACTGGCTTCGCGCTGCCTCCTGTCCCCTCCCCGCTGCTCCAGCACGGAGCCCAGAGCAGCGTGCATGGCGGCGAGGGGTCAACTGGCAGTGCTGCACCAGCTGCCCTTTTGGCTGCTCACCCAGTCCCCAGGATGTGGGGGGGAGGGCAGCGGTGCGGCCGCACGGGGTCCTGGGACGGCCCTGCCGGCTGGGACCACATGGGGCCTCTACAGTGGCTTTGGCTTTAGGAAAAGCCCCCATCCATAGCCACATGGGGCCTCCGCCACAGTTCTGGCTCCACGGCACACCACTTGGGAACTACTGCTCTACTCCACCTCCAGCTTATGCCCTGTCTGTTTGTAGTGGGGAGGCTTTTATCAGGCACTTGGGTGGGTGCCTCTGATTCCCTAGCTAGCCACTAGGGAACAAAGCTGTCAACATTCTGAGGCTTATATACCTCCCTTTCCTCACTATATGAATGTCTGCTGCCCTTTATATCACACACAGCGATTACGAATTTATAACCACAAGGGGAAAATCCCTTCTGGGATCTGACTCCTACCACAGTCCTGTTGGATTTGGGGATGGCGAGCTTATTTAGATGCGTGTAGATTCCTTTATTGTTTTTAAGACATTTTCTTGGCGGTGACTTCACCTTAAGAATAAATGTGCTTGCTTAAAAGGAACCTATGACTGTGGGCAATTATGGTGTATATAGTCTTTGAAAAAAGAGCAAAGTGCAGATGTTGGCCTGTTTAGGCAGCCTGGCTTGCTTGGAATAACACGGTGTAACTAGGGAGCTGTGCAAACTAGGAAAATCCATGTCAGAAAGGAGGGAGACACAGGTTGGTGTCCAAGAGAGGTAACGGTTGAGGATCTGTGAGCCGGGAATGGTATGTCATTGGTGGATCACAGAGATGACATGAGGCGGGTTGCCTGGAGCTGCGATAAGGTTGATTAGCTAACTTGGGTTTCTAGCTGACTGTTAATCTCTTGTCCTAGTCTGGGTAAAGCCAGTGCTAACACTCCAGCTCACTGATACTGTGGGGAAAGGGCCTGTGGAAAAAGCTAATACATTGTATCCCAGTGCAGTGGGTCCCAACCACTGTTTCAGGACATATTACTGTGTCACCACAGTAATGTGTGTCGTGGAGAGCCAAAGAGATGGCTGGATTTGGCCTGTGGGGAGCAGACTGTTGTGTCCTGTAGAATCACAAAATGCTATCAAGTATGTCACGACCCACAAAAGGTCGAGAAGCACTGTCCTGGTGATTCAGTGGTCTTATCTATGCAGTCTGTGCAGAACTAAACCCAGTCATGACAGAGATGGGAATACACTGTTTGGAAAGAATTTAACATATTTACTGCCATGCTGCTGATCTTGGCTGTAATAACTACACCAGTGGCTGGTGTAACCGGAAACTTACAAACTGAGACTCGATTTCCAAAGCTGTGTTAGGTGCCTTACAGGGCAAACGGAGACAGTCCCTGACATAAAGACCAGTCTACACTACACAGTTCAGTTGACCTAAGTATGTCAGTATCTATACTTCAGCCTTTCTCATGATCATGTAAGGGCCCTACTATACACTGACATGGTTAACCACCTCCACGAGAGCCACAAGGTTTACATTGGTGTAATGAGAGTGACCTGTGCCTGTATAGATTCTGCATTACTTACACTGGCTATTGGTTGGAGCCCAGTTAGAGCCCAGCTGCCTCTGACTCTCCTGAAAATCTGGGTGGCTGGACTCTGTTCACTGCTGGGAGCCAGCACAGGAATGGACCCTGCTCCCAGTTGGGAGTCACGATTAGATGGACATTGAGAAGACACTGGAGACTAAATAGTTCAAATTCTGTTTGTGTCTAGGAACAAGAGGATTATGGGAATGTTATAGGCTTAAAGACCACTCCACACTATTTTTATCAGGGCTAACAGAACAGCTGTCATGTTTTTGGTAGAGGAATCCTTAAAATTTTTTGCCTTAAAGAGTCTTGAGTGCCGAAGTGGGTGATGCTTCCTGCACACTTATGCAGGATTTCAGGTCCAAATGTGGCTGTTTTTCCAGACCTACCATTCAACCAGACACTGAAACAGATCTTCAGCCAGAAATGGATATTGATGCATTAAACATTTCAACTGCCTGCTCCATGCACCACCTCCGAGGCAGTAAAGGCTTTCCCACCTCTTTCCTTAACATCCTAGGGGGAGAGAGCTGTCCAGCTGCAGAATCAGTATTCTGACAGTTCTGGTGTCCACACCTATCTACTATCTTCAGTCAGACACTCCCTGGCCCTATTATTATTTATTTGTGTTTTTCTAGCACATAGGAAGCCCAGTCTCGGGCAGCACTCTGTTCTGTTAAATTGCCCTATCTTCTTCCACTTCTCGTTTTCCCTCAGCTCCTCATGGCTCAACCACTGAACAAAGACAGTTGAAATATGGGACAGTAGAAGCGCTGAAATCTCTGAGGCATGTCCAGACAGCCTCGTGAACAGCAGACTCCACTCCTCATGATGAAAGCAAGCGAAGAGCCACTGGAAAGCAAGACTTAACATTTTCCACTGAAAGTTAAGCTCCTAAATAAGTCCTCATTTCCACTCAGCTCCTGAGGTAGTGAGCACTGGCATTTCTCAGGTTCGAAAATGTAGGGTCCAAATTCTCTGAATGCCTTTTCAGAGAAGGCAACATGAGCACCCTGTGGCATGCAGGCATGTGATCAGTTCACAGAAATCAGTCTTCAAGTCATCAATACCTCGAATTTCTGCACTTTACCGACAAGACCTTTCATGCACAGGCTTCAGACTGGCTCATGACACTCATATTGCTCCAGTGCAGATGGATGACTATCTTCTGGCCCCATACAGAGGACAGATCTCTGTTTGTAGCACTACCCCACAACAGCCAGCTGTGTACCATATCTTATTAAGCTTGTCTGCTATCTGTCAGAATGTGAGACCTCTTGAAGTGGCTATGAGCCTACCTGGGCTCCAGCACCCAGCAGCAGGTCTGCCTCTTACCAGACACAAAACCATCCTCTAAATGACCCTGTGCTGGAAGGGAAGGATGAAAAGAAGCTAGCACAGACTTACGCATGGTAAGCCAGAGATAATACTAGCTGGGAGAAATGCTGGTCAGGGCACGGACTTAATAATCTGTTGAGGGTATTTGCCTTGTGTCATGCTGGTGCATAGGCTGTGAGTCGGTGGCAACAGATGCCTTCTTTCATCTTCACCCAGCTAGGAGACTGTAATAATTCCTCTTGGATGCAGATCTAGCCACATTGATCTGCACTTCATTGCTTCAGGGTTGAATTATTGCAGCGTACTCTACATGAGGCTGGATGTCAAGGTCATATGCAAGTGCTTAACTAAGTATAAGCAAAAAACCTGACCTGAGCACAAAACAGTAGTGATTCTTGATTCTCACACAGTATAATAGGGTGTATGCATGTGGCACAGGTTTGATTCTGTTCTGCATAACTTGAGATTCCTGGTGCAGATCTTTTTACTCTAATTCATTAAAGGCTGTAGCTACTGCCTGTCCATCCCCAACCCACCAAACCAGCCGTACTCACCAGGCATACTGTGGTTGACCCAGATGAAACTTTCAGGAACCCAAGATAGATCATTCTCCTTGGACAGTGGTACTCCTTAAAACTGGATACCCAAATGAGCCAAAGCCTCTGAGCGTTTTCCATGAGTCTTACCTTTCTACAGAGGCCTTTCGTCACTGATGGGTGCACAACAGCCTGGCGTTATTTTTCAGGGGTTTTAATCTAATGCCAACTGAAACAGGATGAGTGGAACGAGGGGCCTTTGTGGCTAGCATAGTGTGGTTCATACTTGTGTTTAATGCCCATATTGCATGGTGACGGGTTCACTAGAAATCATCACGTCATGGTGAGAACACTGCTTGGTCTTGTCTACTGTATAAGACAAAGCTGTTTCAGCAATATCTGGAGACAGCTATGTTACAACGGCAGGCTCTCAGTGTAGTTTTTACATTGTAGGTGGGACCTGAGACTAAATGTGAAGGAGTAATGTTTTCAGGATGGTACCTTAAAGCTAAAATCACTGCAGCTGTGGGGCTAGTTGGGGTGCATATTGGATGACAGGCACACATAAATTTGGAAGGGCTGAGTGCTTTGTGGGTTAATTTACTGAACCAAGCCATGTGATTGCCCTTCAAGATGCATTCTCATGGGGACATTAGCTGTGTCCTATTTCAACAAACAATGACAGTATCTGCAGAACATACAGCAAGCACTGTTCATATTACAGCAGTGGCTCACTTAAGAAAAAAATGTTGAAAAACTACCTCTTGCTTTTCCCTTGGACTGAGTATAAACAGGTTTCTGTTTGTTTGTTTGTTTTAAATTCACTTACTACTTCTGACTAAACAGTTGTTTTGACCTTGGTCTTTTTATTAATATATTATGTGAAATAATATTATGTTGAAAAAAATCAGAAATTTTTAACAAAGCTTTTCCTTTTAATTTTTTAAGCATCTCTGAAAAAGTCATCTGCCCAACCAGCACCTTATCTTCAATTAGTCTTCCTTAAAACTAAAGTATCTGCTGTTGTTTTTTCTAAACCTACAGGAATAATTTGCTGAGTAACTTGCCTGTCTTGGTGTCTAGTCCTCCTTCAACTGAAGTCAGTGACTTAACTTCCCTTGACTAATGAGTGAAGGATTGGGCCTTCAGTCAAAAAAATACCCTTCAAATTTCAGGTTTTATTTTTATCTGCTAATAAAACCAACAAAACTTGTATACAATTCTGTTCTTGGTCAATTAAAAATACAACTCAGGAACAAGAGAGTTAACTTCATGCACTTACAACCAGTGAATATATTTTAGCACTGACATGTGCTTTTCATCTCCAGAGTGCTTAAAATCAGATTGGCTATGTCTACATCTGAAATTTAGGTTCAGACTTGCTAGTCCGAACTAAAGGAGTCTGAGGTTAGTCTGAACTAACTTCAGGCTAGTTCAAATTAACCGTGGATTATTTAGTTTGAAATAACCGCATGTTCTAGTTTGAACTAATGCTTAGTTCAGACTAGAACATGTGGTTAGTTCTAACTTTTAAAGTTTGAACTAAGCAGGGGATCTCAGACTCAAATCACCATGAGGGCCACCCGAGGACTAGTATGTTAGCCTGAGAGCCACATCACTGAAACCTTTTCATGCAACAATATTGCAAATATTGGTAACAGTAGTGTCATTGTAGGCAGCAGGAAATAGCTTTAGGGGCCAGATGCGGTCCACGGGCTTGTGTGTTTGAGACACCTGAACTAAGCCTTAGTCCAGGTCTTGCCCATACCTAGTTCGAACTAAAGTTCAAACTAAGCACAGAAGTCTGGACTAGTGCCGGGTGTTACTGGTTCGGACTAAGCTTTGCCTAGTTTGAGCTAAGAAATTTCTTAGTTCGGACTAGGCAAAGCCTAGTATAGCCATGGGCTAAATTAGTCCGGACTAAGCTTCCTTAGTCTGGACTAACTTGACAATGTAGACATAGCCATTGTGTCCAACTCTGTTTTTCTGTAACTCTTCTTCTCATCAGCTGGTTTCCCTGGATCATTTGGCTAAATAGCCTAGTGTTCTGAGATGAGGTGATTTCAGATTCCTGGAAGGGAAAGGCGGTTGGTACACAAAGCAGTTTTAGGAGGGACACTGGCAATTTTGTGTAGTGTGGTAAGAGGTTTCCGGTGCATCAAGATCGAACATTCCCTGCTCTGCCTGAAAGTCACTTCCATGCCATGGATGGGGATAGTAAACTTGGAGTGCAGCACACTTTGCCCTGACATTTGTGCAACGGTGTCCTCCGTGGCATAAAACCTACAGAGAAGATAGGGAGAAAGAGAACCCTCCTAAAACTTCCTGGACTTGCTTTCTGTTGCCTGCATACTACTTTATGTGTTGGAGACAAACAGCTTCCCGCTGGTACCCTTCTACTGCTCCTGGAGAAGGAGGGACAAATAGAGCAGTGGCTCTCACATATACATGGAGGTTGAAAAGGGAAACTGACAAGACAGCTCAATATAACAGGTATGTGTGATTTCTCCTGCTGGTGCTTACCTAGCACATCCTAGTTACAAGGGTCATGGAGCACAAATTGGCTGCCTCTGTTTTAACAAAATAGTGAAAACTGTAGATGAATGTGGTAGGAAGGATCAAATAGACACTCCTTTTAGCTCTCCTGCTGTTCCCTGGCTTTTGCCAGTCTTAAGGGGAAGAAAACCTCTTCAGAACAGGCAGATGCAAATGAAGCTTTTCTGTCTTTCTTCCTTCCATCAGATAATGCAGTCATACCTACAACATTCCTCAGTACTTACAAGGGGTGAGTGGTGGACATAGGTGGGCATTAGTTAGGAGTGGAGTCATAGGGGGAGCTTGGAACTACAGACTGCCTGGGGAAAGCCAGTGTACACTAATCTAGTGCTTTGCTCTGTGAGAGGAATTCACTTCCTGCTTTTGGTGAGCTAGGGGAAGGTCGTTCCTGCTTGTTCAGCAGTTTGTCTTTGCCTCAGGTGTAGAGAAATGGGGAGGGTATGAGATCAGTGGTGGGATGTTTTGGCTCAAAGCAGGTGAAAGGGTGTCACATCGTTTTCCTGGAATGGATAAATGTGGTATAGGAGTGCTAAAGTGTCTGATTTGAAAATGTTTCTCTGTTAACAATATGTTTATGTGGCTGCTGGGAGCAACCTCTGAGCTAGAACCTCTTTAAGAGATGTGCAGATGTGACCTTGCTGCTTTCCTTTCTCCTTTCCTGCTCCCTCTTTTTTTGGGGTGGTAGAACAACATGCCTGCATCAGGTTGCCATAACCAGGTTCAGTGGCTGTGTATGCTTCTGTCAAGCTAGCACATGCTTATGTGATGTGATCTCTTATTAGATTAGACAGCACCCATTAGCTTGCCAATCCCTCACTCTCCCTGGAGTTTTTCCTCTGTTCCAATGCTATTCCTATTCAGTCTTGTTGTGGGAGTCAACGTATCAATTGTTGCTGTCCTAGCTTTTAGCTCTTAGTTGTAGAGGATTATTTAAGATGGGGTGGGAATGATGTGGGTGTATTTTGAGCCACACAGGCTAAGTTGTAAATAAATGGTCTAGGTTTCTATGAACTAACTTCTTCCTTCCCTAAATATGGATGAATTGTGAGTTCAGCTGAGAAGACACTGGATTCCCCAGCACACTCAGTTGTATAAATTAGAGGTGGGGAATTACTTGGCTAAGCAAATCTCTCCCACCGTCAGACTTCCTGACTCCTGCTTCATATCACCCAAAGGAAATTCCTGACTCAACCTAGAGCTATAAAAAGTCTTTTGCTTTCAGTCTGTTGGTAGAACTTCCAGACTAACAGAGGCTTGGAATTTGTATAAATAACATATTGGGGCTCTTGATGCAAATTCCAGTGTAGAGGATGTAAGGAGTGCTGATATTGCCTTGACCTTTTCAGAAGACACAAAGGTATTTTGCAGGGTTGTGGAAACCTCTGAGATCTCACACTTCAGGCTGTTGAATTTAGGAGTTAGATTTGGACTTTTAAGTGAAGGCTGACTCCTTGTTTGTCACCACTTACCTGAGTCTGTACTAATGGTTCGCACTAATGGTGGACAGCAAAGCAGTGCGTCTGTGAGAGGAGAAATGTCATTTACTTGATAAGAGTGGAAGGCAAGAGGTAAAGTGTGGGAGGAAGGCAGTGTTATCATTCATATTTTATCCCTTGATCCTCTTTCTTTGGTCCCCCCCCACCTCCAACCCTCCTACAATAGGCATGTTTGTGAACTAGAGGAGTATCTGTCTCCGTTTGGAAAGCTGGGTGAGCTGGATAGGAATGGGTTCTTTGACATGCCGCTTTTGGACAAGAGACAATCATGGTCCGTGCCTTGAAATTGCCTTACATTCCAGCTGTCCCTGTGCCCATTAAATCAAAAAAGCAGAGAGCAACTCTAGCTTTGATTTCTCCCCTTAGACTTCTTTTCCAGCCCTTGCCTACGAAACATTATTACTAATGACTCTTCACATCTCCACGGCTTCAGGCAGAATTCACTAATGTTCTCCAAACATGAACCAGAAGAGGTCACATCACATAGGGGTGGTGTGAGGCAAAGTGTTCCTCATTCCCATAGCACTGGTTCTGGCATGCTCTGTCCCTGTGTAATTCTGATACTTATCTGACACCAGGATCAGTCTTCTTTTCACATCCTGCAAGCTTTTGCTGAAACTCTGAATCTCTAGCCTTACAAGGGAGGCAGTAGTAGTCCAATATTGAAGACAAAGTTTTGGTGACCAGGATTTGAAGTCGGAGCTATTCTCTCTCAAACACCCCTGTCTTGCCCTAACTCAGGGAGATGTTTTTAGAGGAGGATCCCTTTGCTATTCTTATTCTCCAACCCAAAAACTATTTAGATGGTTGCTGAGGCTGTCTCCTTTACACTGGCCTCTACCAACTCTGATAATTCTCTAGTGTCACAGAAATCTCTCAAGGAGGTAGATAATATAGCAGTAAAACTATTTTTCCTGTAGGGGTATTACCTTACTCCCCTCCATCATGCCTGACTTAGCTTTCAGTAGCTTCAAAGAGTTTAGCCTAAGGTACCAGCTAGTCCTTCAAACTCCCCTCCCCCTCCAAAGATAAGAATGCTAAGTAATACAGTAAAAAAAGGCCTCTATTGTTACCCCATTCACCAGCCCAAGGCCAGACCTGCAGCTGTAACTCACATTGCTTCTGATAAGGTCAGCCTCCCCCCTCCTTTTTTTTTTTTTTTTTTTTTATTTTGACATGTCATGATAGACTGACTGATTTGTGAGGCAGAGAACCATCAGATGGGTCCTTTAATTTTTTTTTCATCTCCTGAAGTAGCCTTTACTTCTCCTGACCCTGCTAATGATATCTGACTGAGACCATCGCAACACACACCAGAAATCCTCCCTACTTCCTTCTAGAGCAGGGGTTCCCAACATTTTCTCTGCCACAGCACACCTTGCTACCTTTAATTAATTTGAGGCATACCAGCATATAGTTTCCAAATGAACTCATGAATATTCATGAGCCAATCCAGAGTTCATGAGTAGTTTTTCAAAAAATTTTGTGACACACTTGCTATTACCACAGAGGAGCTCTCCTTATTGTCAAGGGAAAATAATCTTGTATCCACCTGCCAGTTAATACTCTCATTAACACTGGAGTGACTCCCAAAACTAAGTTTGTCCCCCTTTTGTCTGTTCAGAAACTATCAGCTGCTACCTGATAAGGGAAAAGTAGTGTCTTTAACTTCCAAAATGGACTCCATGGTGGTTGTCTGACCTGTTGAGATATTTGACTATTGAGGTAAGGGTTAACTTTGCAACCGATTCTTCTGTATGCTGAGAGTCATCTGTTCAGAGAACCTTAGCCAGCTGATAAAGACCTTTTGCAGCAGGAGCCCATAGGGGTTTTTCATCACCCCTTTGCTTCAGCCACCTCATGGTCATGAATGACTCCAAGGCATGTTGGTTGAATAATCCAGTATAGTTTTATTTACAGTGTGCAGTCTCACCACCTTGCAAGATACAGCTTGACTAGCTGCCACAGGAGTTTCTGCAGGCAGGTAAAGTCTCTGCTTCTCTTTCACTCCCCCAGCTTCTCCTTCCCTCTACTTCCTTCACCTGAGCCAGTATATAACCCCTGGCTAATCAGGCAGACAGCTGCTTCCCCTTCACAAATCAAGTGCAGGTGACTCTAGCCAGCTCCAATTTATCCCACATATCTGGGGCTGATGTGACAGAGGGCTGACTAAGGGGTTGCTCTGTAATTGAGTGCATTTGAGAGAGGATGATGTGGCAGTAATTTTATACCTGGACCATTGTAAAGGTTCTGGGTTCCTCCTAATGGAAAGTGGAGATAGGTTCTGGAAATATGTTACTGAAGTGGGTTATTAGTAAACAAAAGTAAATCTTCTATCTTCCAGCTTAAGGTCTAATAATCAGAGCCAGTTTTAGAAAAGGTGCATGCAGTCCTTCTCTTGGAAGAGGATAGTGAAAATAATTTTCTTAAAAATTATTTAAATCCCAAGAATGCTGCACTGCCTGAGAAAGGATTTCAGTTGTGTTGGACTAAGATCTTTTCCTGAACTGTTTTTGGGCCAGAGGTGTTCTGTATTCTGTCCTATCCAGAGCCCACCCGCATAAAATCACCAGGCAAATCTTGCCTTTTCCCTGAACCTCCAGCCCTCTGAAACCCTCCCTTATCTTTGTGGTCATCTGTTTCAAATGATCTCTTTTGGAACCTGACTCTGCATATTGACCACAGATAAGTGCCTGGAAGGAGGTTCACTCAGCATGCAAGGTGGGTTCAGAGAAATGGTCTTTCTGAGAGAAAAATGCAAGTCAGTGTACTAAAACACAGGGTTCTGAGAAGGGTGCTTTGAAAGCGAGGACTCCATTGTTAAGGCACATTGCTCAGAACTGATCGCGAACTGTGGGGGAAATCCCAGGACTGTCTTTCCTTGAGTAGAGATGTTTAGCTATTGTGGGAGCCCATCACGCAGCAGATGGTCTGAGCTGCAGTGTTGTCCTCTTGGGAATGGAATATTTATAAGTGTCTAGACCACACATGGCCAAACTGTGGCTTGGGAGCCACATGTGGCTCTTGAATGAAAAAGTGCAGATCATGAAAGAAAGCCAGAGGAAAGCAGCCCCAGCCTAGGAGTTTTAAATCTTCCACCCTGAGCATGCTCTGAGCATGCTTGGAGGGAGCCCCAGCCTGTGCTTAGCCACCGGGGGGAGGGGAGGATTGGTCCAGGGGAGCCAGTGTCAGAGCTTGGGGGTTTGGGAGAGGGTTGGGATGGCAAGGAAGAGAATGGCATGGTTGGAGAAGGCGGGAAGAAGTGCAGCATGGTCAGAGAGGATTTGGAGAAGCAGTGGCATGGTCAGGACGGCAGGGGGGAGCCAAGTTTTTACTGTATAGGTAGGGCTAGTTTTCATGGTAACCTTAAGTAATTATTAGATCTGACATTAGTAGGATCAATATTTGCCCTCTTTTTATGATAAAATTAAACTGTGCAATGAATTTTAAACTTAGTAATTTTGGAGTAGGTAAAATATAGCTATATGCCTCCATGTGGCTCTCGAAGGTTTAATAATCAACTTGTGTGGCTCTTGAGTTCGTAAGTTTGGCCACCCCTCGTCTAGACCCTAAAGCCCAGGTGGATGAGCCCTTCCATAGACTTGTTCCCATCCTCTCTATGCTAAGCTGCCCTGAAATTTTTGCAGCTACTAATACAGGTCATGAGCAATTCATGTAGTACCATGTTAATTAGATGCTCTCCAAATGTAAAACAAAGTATGATATTACAAAGTATCGATGTGATGATTTACAAAAGAAGGGAGAAATGGAGGAAGGGGAAAGGTGGGGGTCTGTGTGTGTACGTAAATATGTACTATAGTTCAAATTACCCTGTAACAGCCCTTATAGCTACTTGTACATGTCTTTGTGGAGGTACATCTTCTGGAGAGTTTTCTAACATTTCTTTGTTTTAGAACTATATGGAAGCTCTGAATTGGTGTATCTGGGCATGAAAGAGTGAAGTCAGAGCAATGGTTCTCAACCTCGAGGACACACCAGTCTCTCCCACCCCCCAGGCTGAATCCAGCCCCCCACCTGGCTCTCTGCCACACACCACTGTGTTGTGGCAACACAGTAATGTGTCTCAGCACAGTGGTTGAGAATGGCTGATCTAGAGTGTCAAGAGTATTTAGAGTGTCAAAACTTTATTCTTTATGATGAAGTCTTGGTTCAAAAGCTCCTTCCCAGTTGCCATGACTTATCTTAGAGATAGGTCAGGATACTGAAGTAAAACTATTTTTAGTCCTCTGTAAAAACAGGGAGTGTTGGCCAGTATTGGACCTATCTTTCCTGAGTCTGGCAATCGAATATACTCCTCCTCTTTTCATGTGGAAAATCTCCTCTCATCCTTAAGGATCCCAGAAAGATTTTTTAAATGCTCTGTTCTGAGAGCCATAGAATGAATGTTTCAATCTACCAATTACACCCTTCAAGTTCAAATACCTTCATTTTGCAGTGGAAGGACACTATTTTCAGTATGGAGTCTTGCCATTTGGCTTAACGTTGTCTCCATCAGTTGGACTTTTGTCTAAATTATGATGATTTTGATAACCTCAGAAGAAGGAACATGCAAATCCTAATGTCTAGATGATCTGCTGCCTTGATCCCAGTCAAAACAGATGACTCAGTGTGGTTCTTAATGGGTAATAAGTCTTGTAGACTTACAGGTTTATAATCTTAGCTTCAGCAACTGTTCCCTAATCTTTCCACAAAGCCTAGTATATTTGTGGGTTAGATACTATTCTCATCTCTCAGTGGTCTTTCTTAGAACTCAAGATTTTGGTATCATGCAGAATTTATCTTGATACCCCACTATAGTCTGGTAGTGAGTCTTCAGCTCCTGCACTCAAGCACTAATAATGGGAAGCACAATACAAGATCTAAGTATGTCTGCTATCTGTAACAGATTGATTTGAATGTGCAAGGACTCTTGTTGGCATAGTTCTTCCAGGAGGTTCTTTTTCAATGAGAGGGAGCCTGCTTCAGCACCCTTTCCAGAGGAGAATCTTTACTAAAAATGCTAATGCAGATGTCTCAAACTCAAATCATCATGAGGGACATATGAGGACTAGTACGTTAGCCCGAGGGCTGCACCACTGAAACCTTTTCATACAACGATATTGCAAATATCGATAACGATAGTGTTGTTGCAGGCTGCAGGAGATAACATTAGGGGCCACGAGCTTGAGACTCCTGTGCTAATAGCAAGAATAACCATGGGTGTTTTTCTGACAAGTGAAGACCACATACAGAACCATGCTTGTCTCAGGAAAATGGCCATTCCAAGAGAGTAGAATAAATATAAATTGGTTGGCGTTGAGGGTTATTGAGGATGCCTTGAGACATCTCATTCCTATCTCATGTTCTCATTCTGTCCTGATGTAAAGTGGAAAACATAGAGCAGCAGCTTATACAAATTGTTACGTGAGACATGGTACATTTCTGAGAACAGAGTATTTATTTATCTGAGATTGTGCTGAACAGCAGAAACTTCCAATTTTAGGCACTTATGTAAAATCAAACACAAACCATTTGGTTTAGGCAAAAACCCATGTCCCTGAGAGGAAATATGAACTAAAAGACAAGGTCTTTCAGATCATCTTCTGGAACTGGGAAACTTCATGGATCAATTTGTTTTCTCAGATCAGCAACAAAAATGGAAAGCAAGGAAAATCAATGCGTTCTTGTTCAAGTGGTCTGATCATATGACATGTGCCTATACTTCTTTTCCAATTCTTGCTCAGGCATACAGAAAAATCAGAACAGACAGACGTACTAATTCTGAGGGCTCCTTCTTAGCCTCATAGGCCCTAGTTCCCCAGGGAACTGGAAATGTCAGTTTGGTTCCCCTGAGATTCTCTGTCCTCATTAGATGATCTTCTAACTCAAAGTTCAACCAGATCTTTACATCTTGAAGTTGAGAGGGTAAATTTCATATACTGTCATTTTGTGGCCGTATTCCTTCAAATGTGGAAGAAGGTCTGAAGATTTTTGTATAGTAAGCATATTTCCTGGAAATAGGTCTAGGTGTGATATTCATTCTAAACATTTTACAAATATTGTCTTGCTTTCTTATTTGATGACTTCATTAAAGATCTAACTGTATGAGCTCTCTGTGTGACCAAGCTATGAAAAGAATTTAATATCATATGACCAGACCGTGACTGCTGATTTTAAAGTTCTAAGGTGCAAACTGGAAATAGAATATGGCCCTGATTTATGTGCTGGAAGAACCATTTGAACCCATGGGTAATCTTATTCAAGGTAGAAGGATGTGTATATATATGTTGATTGTTTTGTCTAGCAAAGAACAATTTCTGCACTTTTTACCCCACAAAGTCATGCTTCAGATGACATGAGAATTCTTTCTTAAAATAGTCCTTCCATATTATCTCAGTTGAAATATTTCCTTATATTCAAGGATGTCAGATTGCATTTACTTGACTGAGAGATGAGTTGGCCACTGTTAGTTGGGCAGAACAAAGACATTCAGAAAAACATATGATGGGTGGGAGGGGTGTCAAAAGTAGAAGAGAGAAGAGGCAGAGCTGCAAAAGTCACCATATCCAATTATACCCAAGTGTCTATTAGTGAATGTTAGAGAAGGTGAATACTAGAGAAGGCTGGGTAAAACTCCTTTAGGTTAATGGAGTCAGTCTACAAGGGGTAAGTTTCCACTTAAAGGGCAGAAAGAATCATAAGCTGCAGACTGGAGACATAGACTCACTTATAGACTCACCCAAGTACCATCTTAACCATCCCTGACAGGTGTTTGTCTAACCTGCTCTTAATCATGGGAAGTTTACAAGAGCAGGTTTGGCAAGGGGTGTACAAAATTGGCTCACTGCTAGGTGCCAGCAATTTTACTTTTGGTCACCACAAGGCGCTCCTCCATTACATTTCTGCACTGAAACTAGGCAACGGGACTAAAACTGTTCACCATGGTGATCAGAAACATTAATTTGTCGATGCCTGGGTTAAGTAGAGTGAGAGGATTGGACCTGATGACCTCTCATGGTCCCTTCCAGCTTCTATGCTTTGTAAGATATTATCAGGTGAATGTTTCTTCCACCAGTGATGTGGCATCAGGTCTTACCCGACTATCTTTACCTCTCTTCACCTCTCTTTTCTTTCTTCTTCCCTCTTTAACATCTGACCTTCTTGCTAACTCTCAGCAGTCTTCCTCCAAACTGATGATGATCTTTTGTTTGTTTGTTAAAGATTTAATGCTTTTTTTTGTTGTTGTTGTTGCAGATTTATATTTGTTTTTTTGTGGCTATTTTGCAGTTGTGGCCTAGGTCACTTCATTATATAAAGCTATTGATCAGCTGGTGCCAAAAAGATCAAGTTGAGTTGTCTCCATGAACACATGTTGGAATGGCGGTCCAGCAGTGTTCACTCAGACACAGAAATTTCATGTGTGAATGGCATATTTTGCAGTTTCAAAACACAGTTGTGCAATGCTGGCAAGTCACCAAAGTGAGACAGTAGCACCACTCATAACAAATGAAGTTTTGTTACCCAGTACTTGTTCTTACCTATATTCCATAGACCAGTGATTTTTCAACCTAGTCACCATTGTGGGCCACATATGCTGCTCTCTGCTACATGGGCTACATCCATACAATATATAATATTAACTACCCATACGTCACTTAACATCACTGTTAAAGTCTCTTTTATATGAGCCCAAAAGTAACCCAAACTATTGATTGAAAGAAAGGTTTTGAGATTTTTTTGTACCCAGTGGTTTATACAGATGTGAGTCAAAGGTATGTATAGGTAAGAGTGTGAGTGAGTGCATCTAGGTGAAGGCTGTATGAAAAAGAAGTAAAGTGTGTAAGAGTGGTCCAGTTTGTGTGAGTCGCAGGAGACAGACAGTACCAGTGCCCGTGATATAGAATACTTCAGGGGTGGGGGGGAGGGTGAATCAACCAGTTTCTGTACAATAGTCATGATTGTCCTGGGCTGTTGATGACTGCAAGATAATTGTGAATCCCTGTGGGGGTGGGGAGTCTATGATATTCCCAGCTGAAATTAAATGTCTATGCATTTGATAGGATAGCACATAAAGTGCATGCCTCAGTGAGCTGACTCTTGCTGGGGCTGTGGGGTCTGGGGCTGAGGAAGTGGTCCAGCTGGGCTCCATGGTGCCCCTCCAGCCAGGACCTGGGGGTGAGGCAGTCAGTAAATTGGTTTTAGCCACTGGTGTGCTAATTGGGCTGCAAGCAGGTGCAGGTTGAGAACCGTTGCCTTAGACTGAAACATCCACAGGCAGGGCAAGCACCATCTAAAATGAGGTACACACTAATTTATCTGAGCACAGCCAGCAATCCACGGCAATGGTTCTCAGCCCTTTGCAGGTCGTGACACATTTGATGGCATATCACAACCCACCAGCTCACCTCCCCCGGACCACATCCATCCATCTCCCCAGCTCCCCAACACACTTACCACGGTGTGATGACACAGTAATGTGTCCCAACAGTGGTTGAGAACCACTGATCTAAGGTGTGGTAGGGCAGCACATGCATTAGGCCCATTACTAGTCAGTATGACGTGAGAGGAGGGGGTTTACATATGATACTGTGAGCAAAGTGTGGAATTAGTGGCAAAGGAGATTGAAAGAGGGAAGTAATATGATCCAATTGATTCGCAAGGAGGTTAATTCCAGTTGCACATTCAGCCAGAAAGAGCAAAGTAGTCCAGGTCTGGATAGGTGTTTGCCATCTGGGACATCACAGGACCTGACTTCCAACATGATTTGGAAGAAGGCTCAGGGGCTGGTGACTGACTGAATGCACAAGGATATGACCAAGGATATGTAAGAGGCTGAACCTGGTAGATAGAACCTGGTAGAGTCAGTGCTAATATGAACTACTCCATAATGCACTGAAAGGGAGCGAGACTAACAAAGAGGCAGTAAATGATGTTGAATCCTGGAGTGTCACAGATAGCAATTCTGCCAGCAGGTAAGAGAGGTTTAAACCTAGCAGTACAGCTTTGAAAGTTCCCAGGGTTAGTCTCTCCACTTCCCTGCTACAGATAAAATTAATTTAGGTTGCTCTGAGACAGCGGGGTGCAGCTTTCAGCCTTGTCTGAATGTTCTAATTTTATTTCCCTCCCCCAGTAAGTCCTCTCTTTTGCATATTAACCTACAGTAGGGGGGACTTGTTTCTTGATTAGATCACAGACGTTTCACAGCTACCTTGAGGACATTATCAACTATCGCTGGGAGCTGGAGGAAGGAAAACCCAACCCTTTACGAGAATCCACTTTCCAGGAGCTGCCGCTGCGCACCCGCGTGGAGATCCTGCACCGCCTTTGCGATTATCGGCTTGACGCAGATGATGTCTTCGACCTCCTCAAGGTGCTTTGGGCTACAGCAGCTGTGGGAGAGGGGAAGATGGCAGTTACAGGGAGCTAGGATGGGTTTTGAAATGGGAATGGAGGCAAACGTTTGCCTTCATGGAGGCTGGTTTTCCTTTTTCATACCACTCCTTGTGTACATACATTGGCCAGTCTCCAACCAAGGGCATTTCTGGTCTGTCAGTGTGGAGAGGAAGAAGAGATTGAGGATTTGAACTGTAGCTTGGAAGTGTTGCTCCCTCCGGCCGTTTTTCTTTTTGTCTTCAGACTCAGCTTTGGAAATATTGGTGACTTGGTTTCCCCATTCTCTCCCCTTCTATTAATGTTCAAGGGTATGGGTTTGTTTGGGTTTTTTTGAAGCAGCCTCTTCATGAGGTTCACAGCTCATCCATTGCTTTTGTGTTTATAGGTTTGGAGAGGTAAGTTTTCTAATCTAAATGAAGTGTTTTTAAGGTCAGATTCTTGGTGGTAGGGTAGTGAATGAATAACCTTGCTTTTTTGACCTGGGCTATGTTGGATTGCAAAAGAGCTAATGAAGCAGTGGGGTCTCTATCATGGATGCCCTCTGAGTATACATGCCATTCCATAAATTGGCCTGATTGGTTCCATTCTCTGAAGCCTAGGACTTGAATATTTGGATGTGCTTCCAGGGTCTTGATAGCGCTGTAGAAGTTAGGGCTGCAGTTCTGCCCTACAGCAGTTCTGTCCTCCTGCAATCCCTCATCATTCAAACATGTTGGGAGAGCTGAATTTAGGAAGTTTCCACAGAGCCACCCATACTATGCAGGACTCTAGCCAGGGCTAATTAGAGCTTCACTGTCATAAGCACCAAAAATGAAATATTAAAACTAAAGTGAGCATGCAAATGAAAAATGTCAATCTAAAGCACTCCTTAAGTGGAGAGGGAACTTACTCTTTTCTCTAGAGGAATATCTTCCCAGAACTGCATCAGAACAGATGTGTTATGGGGGCAGGAGGGGAGCAGGGTGTTTGTGGAGGGATGTCAGCATGTTATGAGTGACTGTGTGGCTGTTTTTCAACTTGTCACTGTCTCTCACTGTGTGCTCCCAACCGAATGCAGGGTTTGGATGCAGACAGCCTCCGTGTAGAACCACTGGGTGAGGATAGTAATGGTGCCCTCTACTGGTATTTCTATGGCACTCGTATGTATAAAGAAGAGCCAATACAGGGAAGACCAAATGGAGAGTTGGCTTCAGACAGGTAATGGCTTCTAAGTTTTCCTAATTTTCACACAGCTGGGGTAAACTGGAAGAGGAGGGCAGGGCAAGTGGAGAGTAGAGAACTAAGCAGCAATGAGTCTGAATTAAATAAAATCTGTCTGGCTGCCACTGTTGCTGGGAGGGATAAAACGTCAATACACCACTAGCTGAATCCTGATGCAGTGCAACTAAAGCCAAGAATAGCCTTCTTGGCACCACAAAATGTACCAGCACGGCAGGAAGATTTCTCTGCCACCACCACCACCACCACCCTATTTCAAGTTATCTGCCCCTCTGGAAACAGCAACAGTGAACAAGTTATTGCTCTTGAATTAGTTACCCTGCAAATGGGACTCCCTCTCTTCTTTCCCTCCCTCCTGCTTGGCTGCTGTAGTTAATCCCTCCCCTCACGGGGCTCATAGCAGTTGTTCTTTTTTTTGTTTCCCCACTTTCCCATTTTTTTCTCTTTCCTCTCCTGCCAGCCACAGTTCCTTTCTTCAGTAGATATTTCCTAATCTTTCATTGTCTTCCAGGGGTAGTGGGGGACAGACAAACACCCCAAATGTCCCTGGAAAAACAGGCAAGAGACGAGGGCGACCTCCAAAACGGAAAAAACTGCTGGAGGAGAATCTGTTGAGGTAAGGAAAAGGGTGTTCCTAGAATGGTTATGTGTTATACTCTCATATAAGAAGGAAAGCTAGCTAGTGTTTCTTGGCATTGATACACGTTTGGAGGCTGAGGATTTCCCACGGCCCAATTGTGTTTTTCCATTTGAGAGTCAAAAGGTAATTCTCCCTGAAGTTATACCCAACATACTTGTACAGATAAGCTTGCTTGGTACTTGGGTGAGGACTATAAGGAACATCCAGATGCTGTTGAAATCAGTGTGGGGCAAACAGTGGGTGTCATTCTTCCCACTGAGTCGATAATGACCCATTTGATCTGCCTGGTGGCAAGGGACACATTGAGATACTGTCTTTAGATGCTATTTAAAACCAAATCCTGCCTCCTTCAACTTGTTAAAGAGTTCATTGTGCTATCCCCGAGAGTAAGGATGTTACTCTGGCCGAATTCCACTTCAGCCATTTACATAATTTTCCTTGACATTACATTCAGATGTGATATTTCTCACTTCTAATACAAAAATTATGTGGTGTTGTGTTCCTCCCAAGAAGTGGCTGCATTTCAGTGGCTGGTGAAATGACTTGGGTGTGTTTTTTATATTATTACTTGTGTATATAATTGCCTTCCTTTTTATAGGGAGAAGGCTGAAGAGAATGCACTCATACATGAGACACAGATGAAAAATGGTAAAGACATTTTTGGGAGCATGGGAGAAATATGATCTACTATTAAAGTTTTAAAATCATCCACATCTAACAAAAGACAAGATTCCCAAGGAGGAATTATTTAGTGAGAGGCTCTGGAAGGAGTGCCCAGTTGGTTCTGGTTATACTTGGAATGAACAGCAAATGAAATAGACTTACTCATTCACAGGAACCTAGACAGCTAAATGTAAGGCAAGGAACTATTTTGGGATGACTAATGAATTAGATTATTGTGTTGGAGGCTGAGTTTGGAATAGGCTTTGGATATCCTCATCTATTCACTTACTAAGATCAATAGAAAGGGACTAAGTATGGAAGCTCTCCTGAGAAGGGGAGAGCATAGTCCCTTTGGATACACATCCTGTTTGTGATGGGTACATTTTGCCCTTTCTGTCAAAGGGAGACAGTCAGGAGGGTGGATAGTAATGTAAGAAAACAAAGGGTTGTCCTTATTCACCTTGTCTCAGTAGTGTGTAAACCTGGAATTAGGAAAAATCTGCATTCCAGGTCCTTACTGGAGAGCCCTAGATGCACAAGGAATTAATAAGGCAAGAGGAGAGATGGCAACATAGTGAGAGAGTCTCTCCCAAGGGACTGGGTGGGAGGCTCATTTCTCTGACATGAGCACCCACTGGTCTGAATGTTATTTATAGGTTAGACCAGCCCATGATGAAGAAACAACTCTGGCTTTGTCTTTTCTACCCGTTCCTTCTCTCTCAGAGTTCAGCAGCCCTCTGGACTACTGCAACGCCGCACTCTGAATCCAAAAGAGAACCGCCAAGGCTGAAACAGAATGTTGTAGGTTTATAGGATGGAGAGAAGTGTCCCTAGAGTAGGGCAGGTCAGGGTGACCACCCCCCATCACATGCCTTGAGGCTCTTCTCTAGAGCTCACCTCCTGGCTCCATGCCATACTTGGCAGGAGGTGGGCAACTGTTACCAGGGTCTCAGCTTCATGTTGGGACCTGCTGGGAGGCTGGCAGTGGCTAAGTGAAGGGGCCAGGCCCCTGAGTTGCTGACCAGCAGGGGCCTGCTGGGCTGGGCCATCATGGAAGGGGTAGGGAGTTCAGGAGGCTCTGAGAGCCTGAGAGGTGACTGCCACTAGCTGTCCCACAGAGCCTCCTGGAGGGGGAGACCCTCGCACCTCATGAAGGCCTTGTCTGCATTCCCCTTGAGTTGGTGCCAGGCTGCAGGGCTGAAGTGGAAGAGACAGGCACTGCACATGGGTGTGTGAGGGGAGGGTAAGTGACGTGTCCCTTTCGTCCCCTCACAGATACAGGCTCCCCCCACCAGGAGGCAGCTGGGAGACCTGGGTGGGTGCCCAAATGCAGGCTTGGTCCCCGGGTGCTGGAGACTCAGGGTATGCCAGTGGAGCCAGGTGGTAGGCACACATGGTATGGTTTGCCCAAGGCCTTGCACCCTACTAGGGGCAGCCCTGAGGATGGATGTTTTTTGCTGTCTTGGATAGTTTGAACTTTAGAAGTCATCTGTGTCAGAGTGCCGTGCTGCAGCAGTCCAAGCAGTTGGAACCCATGAAAAGTATCCAAATCCAGTTGATGTCCTCTATTGTGAGAAAAAAATTACAGCTAAGGAACTTAATTCTTCATTTCCCCACTTGTCTTTTCCTCTTGATAGTCATGGTTGTGGTTTTAGGGTAGGGTAGGTTGATAATGGCATTGTACTCAAAATATTCCAGATGCTGCCATAGTTTTACCCTCCTCCCCTCCCACCACCACTACAGTGTACGGTGTCCTGGAGTGAATATCATTGGTGCTCGGAGCCATGACAGTGCTCTTGAGAGAACTTTGAATGAAGCCATAGCTTCGCAGATCTCCTTGTTAAGTACATGAACAAAGCTGCTTGTTTCCTCCTAGCCATGACCCTGATTACCTAGAGGTGGGTACCCAGCTGACGTTTTTCTTTCTTCCCAAGGTTTGGAGGGTAGGACGTGGGCTGGAGGAAAGGTGTCGACAGTAAACATTGGAGAGATAATATCCCTTTATGTTCTTGAAGGGTCCCAGGGTCCAGGCCGTGGAACATGGTGGCTGCTGTGTCAGACAGAAGAGGAGTGGAGGCAGGTCACTGAGAGCTTCAGAGAAAGAACCTCCCTAAGAGAACGGCAGCTTTACAAACTCCTGAGTGAAGACTTCCTGCCTGAAATTTGCAACATGATTGCACAAAAGGTGCGTGTGATCACATAAGACAGGGAAGTGACAGCATGTTTATCTTCCATGTAGCAACTGTTCTTGAATGTAGGGTTGCCGGATGGCTGGGAGAGGGCTAAATCCAGCCAGCCATTGAACAACCCGCAAGAATAGGGAAGGGTGTCAGCTACTTCAGCAGAGACACTTGGAGCAGTACCAGATCCCTAAACAGTATCTAGGTACCATGTAAACAAGGAATATCAGTTTCTATTTATAGGATATGGGATTTTTGGTGAAGGAGTGGTGGCTAGAGGTTGGCTATGTGGAATCTGAGGAGAATTGCCCATCAGGTAACTTGTTTTGAGATGAGACAAATTTGGAATCTGAACTTCCTGAGAATGTGTTTCTAAAATCAACTCTTTAACCAGTCTGGCTTTTGGAGATGATCAGTCTGATGCTACTTTTATAAGGCTAACAGCAGCTTCGTGGCCATTCCTAATCCAAAAATTCCCCTACTAACCAAAATTGCAATACCCCAATTCACATCTTTGCCACCTATCCCTTCCTCCACCCCTATTTCAGGAGAAGCGCTTGCAGCACTCGGAGTTTTCACCTAGGTGGATGTCTGACCGTGAGCCCATCAAGCCAATCCGGCAGGAGGTGAGAAAGTTTGAAAATGGTTGCAGGCAAATACCACAGGGGAAAACTAACTCCATGAACTTACAACTAAAAAATAACTCAAACGCTAGCTCTTCAGTAGGAAGGAAGACTTGAAAAGCATTCATGCTGAAAGAGAACCTGATATCTGCCATCAAATTAAACATGAATATACAAAGGCTGCGAAAGAAGCCAATGCAGTTATGGGATGCATGCACAGAAGTATCACTTCATGAATGAGAAGGGTAACAGTCTTTTTAACTCAACGGCCACTGTGCCTGGAGGAGTATGTTCACTTTGAGGAACTCCACTGTCCTAGAAATATTGACAGATTTGAGGCTATTCAGGGAGGATCTAATTAGGATCAGGGACTAGAAGGATTCATTTACAAAACCTTTACAAAGATTTACAGAAGTGAACAATGTATAGCTTAACAAAGATGATAACATGAGGCTACAGATACCTGACAGGAAGTAAATAGTAAAGGTGGAGATGAATTGTTTTGGTGATGTACAAAAACTGTAATTAGGAGAAACAGGATGGAGCAGAAAAGGAAAGTTTCGGTCAACCATCCTTGAACAACTTGGATTCAAGATCTTTTAGACCATGGAACAATCTCCAGTAGAGATGGCAAAATAATCATTATACGGGTGTTTTAATAAAAAAGTGGACAAGATGTCAGAGAACATCCTGTAAGGAACATTGCACATGGGGCAGAAGGGCTAGACTAGGTCTGTTCAACTTCTGTAATGTACAGGAAGAGCAGAAAGGGGCTTAAGTGTTTTCCCCTTATCAAAATATATGAGTTAAAGCAGGGGTTGACAACCTTTGCCTGATCCCTTGCCAGTCTTGCCCACCATACCCTCATCAAGTGCTGGGGCAGGGCCAGCAGGTGCTGGGGACAGGGACTCCTCCCTGCTGGCCCTGCCTCTGCATGAGGGGCTCCTGTCCCCTGCTGGCCATGCTCCCCAGCTGGGGGGCAGGGCCAGCAGGAGACAGGTGCCCCACACTCCGCAGCTCCCTTTTCCTCCTGGCTGTGCTCCTCAGCTGGGGGAGGTGGAGACAGGGCCAGCAGGGGCCAGGAGCCCAATGCACTGTGGCTCCTTTTCCCTGGGGGTGAGGTCAGCAGGGGACAGGAGCTCAGCGTGTCTCCTTTTCACTGCTGGCTGCACTCCCCAGCAGGGAGGCATAGCCAGCAGGAGCTGCAGTGCGCATGCGACTCTTATGGCCCCACACCCTTCTGGGGCAATTAGGGTAATTGGATAAATGCAGGGAAGAGTTATTCCTTTTGTTACAAATAGGAGCAGATGGAGATGGGAATGAGAGACTAACCATCGCCTGTTTGACCAGGGATATTCTCCTGTGGTACAGAGAAGCTCACCAGCCAGGAAGTGAGGTGACACAATCATACACAGGCAGCAAAAATCCAGAAATGGGGGAAGGGGACCTCATGGAGTCTGAATGGCTGCTAATCAAATCCACTGGCACAGAAGGCTGTTAATTGCTGCCTGTACATTGGTTCCAGTGAGCTCAGGGCCTTCCCTTCCATGCTTCTTATTGTGCTTTGGATTTGGAGTTGCTAGCAATTACCATGACAGGGAATCTCAGGATACTTGCATTTCCAAGGAGGGGAGTCTGTTCTGTTAGCTGCCCAGCATGACATTGCAGTCACCTGGGCCACATGGGAAGCAGGAAAGGTGCCACATTGTCTGATGACCTGTTTGCTAAAGGTGGGATAGGGGCTGGCTTGGCAAGATCCAGGCACAAAACCTCCTTCCTGCACAGTATTGTGGCTGTGAGAGTGACCCCTTCTAGTCCCAAGCTCTGGGTACTGCTTAAATCTGAGATATAACTGGTCTGTAGGCTTCTGATCCTTCAAGGGATTTCTCAACAGGTGGTTCAGATTAAGACCTCATTAAAAACCTTCTGAGCAGCACCCTCATTAAGGAGAAACTACAGAAATCCTAGCAGAGAACATTCAGGGGATGGGGCACAAGCTGTGAAAGGGCTGGGAGGAGGCCTAGGGGATGAGGGTTTCCTTATGTTGATGTTGTGCATCATGGGGTGGCTCATTTCTCCTCTGAGTAGCGTCCCCATGGGTGATCCACAACTGCGACAGACACCATCCCTTGCACAGAACACAGTGTTTACAGAGCATTATAAGAGTTTTAAATAGACCAAAGGTGGGAACAGTTTAGGAACCAGTGACACCAACAAAGTAGAAATCAACCACCCTTGGTGATCATATCTATGGACGCATCACTCATGGGCTGGAGAGCTCATCTGAATGGACTGACTGTCAGAGTGATGTGGATTAGCAGTCTTTCAGAAGCAAAGGGGAAAGGCAGAAACGAGGGTCATGACGGAGTGGGGGAGTCAGAGATGCCATGGCCTGCAGTGCCCTCTGTAGGAGGGAAGGAGTGCTTAGATTAGAATCTCAGAAATTAGCTTTGTTTTATGCAAGAAAGGAAAAGCTGGAATTAAAAAAACAAAACAAAACAAAAAACTTGCCAAATATTGGTTCAACCCTGTAAGTTTTACTTACATTATATGTACAAGATGTCTTTCCATGCATGATCTGGCTGCCTGCTTGGTTGTCGGTGGCATGAGTTCCAAGCTGAGCGCCCATAGCTCTCTTCAACTTCATTAGAAGTTGCGGGTGCTCAGCATTTCTGAAAATCAGGACACTGTCCTTCTGAACGAGTTCCAGGGGATAGCTGTGTTAGTCTGTGTACAGCAAAAATAACAAGAGTCCTGTGGCACTTTAAAGACCAACAGATTTCTTTGGGCATAAGCTTTCATGGGCTCCAACCCATTTCATTAGACAAAGTGGGCATCTGGGTTGGAGCCCAAGAAAGCTTATGGACAAAAAAAATTGTTAGTCTTTAAGGTGCCACAGGATTCTTGTTGTTCTTCTATACATCTAAAACGTCTTATAATATTTATCCTTTAACTGCTGTAGTAAAGCCCAATGGGATTGCAGGAGCCCTTGGGAACAAATTTTTGTCTTGTCTGTATGTTGGAATCATAGTGCTCACTCTGTTGGGTTTGTAATTTCCCCTTTTTTTCTCTGTAACTCACAGCAGAATGGCTCCAGATCTGCTAGGGCCACCATTGGTTTGTTTAAAACTGTTATATGCTCTGTAAACACTGTGTTCTGAGCAAGGAATGGTGTCTGCCTCTTGACTGCTGCCTCCACATTGTAGGGATATACCCCCTGGATATGACCAAATGGCATAGGAAAACTTAGTGCACCTGGACTGGAAAAAGTCTTGAACACTGCAGATTTTATGGCAGACGCACCTAAGCACTGCTAGACGTTATGCCAGCACTTCCCTAGAACACTAATAGTGAAAGCCATAACTGCTGTGTATGTAAATATGGAGGCTGGGAGAAGGGAGGGTTGTATTAATCTGAAGAAATGGGCTGTGTTCTCACACAGCCAGTTATTTCTATATGGTTGTTTCGCAACAACTGTATATCGAAATAACGCTTATTTCGAAACAACTTATTTCGAATTAACAAAATGTTAATTCGAAATAAGGGAAAAAGGCGGGAAACGAAATAGCAGGTTCATACTGTGAACTTGCTATTTCACTTCCGCAGGGGGCTGAAGGCACCCCCAGCGTTCAGCGCTGCCCAGCGCTGCTCCCCCCCCCCCCCCCCGGTGCCTGTACAGTGGGGCTGCAGGCATGGGTGGGCTTCAGCGCTGCTCCCTGCCGGCTTAAAGCCCGGTCTGCCCCCAAACCCGCCGCGACCGCTGTGCAGGCTTCCGTTGTTCCAAAACAACCGTGTGTCGTGTGAACAGCTGAAACCTTATTTCGAAGCAACCTCTGTTGTTTCGAAATAAGGAGGCTGTGTGAACACAGCCATGGTGTCCAGTGAGGCACAGATTGGCTTGGCTCTGCTGACATGTGAATCAAAAAACTGTCTGACGCACCATAAATAGAATCTGCTGCGTATTTGTTGCTGCAGGCTGGTCACCCTTTGTGTTATTGTCAACATACATGTTAGCATGCTAATGATATTAGCACATACTAAATTTGGAAGTGGCTTCAATCCCTTGAGGGAAGACACATGCAAGGAGACTAAGAGGTTCTAAAAATACAAGGCCCAGTTGTGCACACTCTTATGCTTGTGACTTCAGTGGAACTACTCGCACAACTAAATGGACTAAATCAAGGCTTGCACCTGTTTAAAGGGTTGGGCCTATCGTCAGACAACAAAGCCAAAGAGATCTTGGGGTGCTAGTGGAAGTTAAATTAGATAGGCGTTGGCATTTTAATATGGCAGCTAAGAATATCAGTGCAGGCGTGAACCTCATACGCAGAGGCATTGTTGAATGGAACAAGGAGCTAGCTGCAACTCTGTTGTCCCTGCATCTGGAGTATTGTGCTCAGTTCCGGGTGTCTTAAGATTGGAAGGCTATAGCCCTGCTGGAGGGGATTTTGAGAGAAGCAGCCACACTGACTGAGGACTGAAAGGGTTGATTTATGATGAAACAACCCACCACTTCAATTTGTTATAGTTTGGTTAAGAGCCTGATTAAGAACATTAATGCTATAGGAGGGGTCTCAAACTCAAATCACCGCAAGGGCAGCATAAGGACTAGTAGGGGGCCACATGAGGACTAGTATGTTAGCCGGAGGGCCACACCACTGAAACCTTTCCTTACAACAAAATTGCAAATATCAGTAATAATGATGTTGTCGCGGGCTGCTGGAAATAGCTTTAGGGGCTGTGTGTTTGAGACCCGTGTGCTATAGTGTTATTAAAAGGAAGAGAATTTAAGGTAGTATGAAGTGCAACCAAGAGTAATTGAATGAAATTAAAAGAAGAATAATTTGACTGAGTAGCAAGAGATATTGGCTCATAGTGAGTTGTATAAATATTAATCAGTAAAAGTGGGGTGTATAAATAGCTTCCCTGGGGAAGTGATAGGAGTCAGTTGCTTTTGATAGTACAACTGAGGAAAGATATTACACTATAGGAAGGGTGCTGTAGTGGCTGAGGGAAGTGACTGTTTTATATCATCTAGTCTAGCCATTCTCAGCTGCTGTGTTGCAACACATTAGCGCATCATGGTATGACAGCTGAATGTGTATCTTGGAAGTGGTCTGTTGCCAAAAGAGTCCTTCCAGAGGCAGGGGTTTTCTGGCGGTGGGTCACCTCCACTGAGATACTTTCCTGAATCCCTGTGCAGCACCATGAAGCCTCAGCGGTAGGGAGCTTAATGCTGTCACTGGACTCTTATGCAGTGCCAGGAAGCATTGGCAGAGTGGGGCTTCAGTCAACGGCTCAAGCTGCCACAGACACTTGCACCGGTGGCTTTTTTTTTTTCAGTGGAGGGAGCAAAGTATGTTGCACGGGGGGTTGGGGGGTGGTTTCCAAATATGTTGCGACATGCCAGGGGTTGAGAAGCCTTGATTTAGTCCATTTCATCTTTAATTGCTGAGATTCTGTGCTAATTCTCCTAGGATGGAAGCAGTGGGTCTGGCAGGATTAATTGTGTACTGTGGTCTTTTGGGTATTCAGAATCAAATGAATGAGACCGCTTCATCGGGTAAGGTAATGCCCAACTGGTTCACTGCATTCTGGTGAGGGCAGAACAGGTATTTCTGTTTTTTCGGCAGTCAGCACTTCAATGTGGGATACATTGGTAATACAGAGTATGGGACCCTGACTGGAGATGTCTCTGTAGCTGTAGTTTCATTCTACTGGTGGGAAGATAGAGTGAAAAATAATTCCCCTCAAACACTCTTACTGCTGGAGGCAAGGGGTGGAGGATAGCATGGGGTGATTCTCCAAGGAGTATTGCTATAGGACATTGTTAAATAGAATTTCAGTGCAAAAAAATATGGACGCACTTACAATATGTCTGGTTTCACTGTACTACCTTTCAAGCAATTTATCAAAGCGCCTGCAGGTCCTATTTCCAGGCAGGTGAAATGGTAAAGCAATAGTGATCAAGGTGCAGGTCTTTTTCTGGGGATTAATGTTGGGCAGGGAAGAGTTGATGGCCTGAGGGGCAGCTGAGGGACCCCAGCTGATCATTAATCTTCAGGAAATGCCTTGTGCCTAAGTGATTGTTGCTGTTTATACCCTGAGAAAATGGAGGTGGAGAGCCTTTGGGCATATGGGTTATTTCCAAATGTGATAGTTTCCCTTGGTATGTTCAGGGCATCTGTGCTTTGTAGAACTGTCGGTAGGATGGGAATTTTGATGGATGAGCTGAGCTTTGTAATGAAATCAGACACATGAAGTTTTCCCCAGGGTTCCTTTTCCCTTGATGCCATATGCATGTGTGGCACTTCGGGAGGATGTGGTACCTGCTTTGTGGAACTGACGGCCTAACTGAAGCATACACACATACAGTTAAAACATGCCAGGGATAGAGGGGGAAGAAAACAGGACACAGGTTAAGAATTATACACACTGGGAGGAGAATACAGCTCATAGAGTGTAGCTTCTGTGGCAGAGAGATTGTGTATATATTTTTGTTTTGATCACTTATTGTTACATTTTTAAGTATCATTCAAAGTAAATCTGCATCTGATCAGATTCATATAAGGCAATGCCACCTTGTTGTCTTTGACCATTATTATTCCATATGTGGCCTTCTGTCCCAGGTGACCCCAAGTGTGCTCAGCAGGATGGAGAAGCAGAGGCGCAGGGAGGAAGAGGAGGAACGCCAAATACTTCTGGCAGTGCAGAAGAAGGAGCAGGAACAGCTGCTAAAGGAGGAAAGGAAGAGGGAGATGGAGGAGAAGGTCAAAGCCGTGGAAGGTACCTGTAAATGCGGTGTGAAGTGGAGGTGGGAGAATAGAAAAAGCTCCCATTGGAGTTGTTAAACTGAATTGAGATATGTCCTTTGTGCTCCTTCCATGCCACAGGCTCCTTAACATAAATCCAAGATGCAATCAGTGAGTGTGGGTAGGTGTACACTGATGGCAGCAAATTCGCCATGTCAGTTCAGTTTTTCCAGATCGATTTAGCAGTCAGTTGAATACCTGCTCAGCTGATCAGGAAGTCAAGCCAATAAGTCCACCTCCTGAACAGGAGTAGTGCTGAGTTGAAGGGAAGCCATTTCCCTATGACTCAGCACATTGGAGATGCCACGGTAAACAAGCGGTAGAAGGTGAAAGGAGATACGCAAGTTATTTTACATAGCTTGCGTATCTCCCTTTGACTGCTGCTGGAAACCGTAGTAAATGTAGACTAGGTCTGTGTTATCTCAGAAGTGGGTTTGTCATTCTCTGACTTCTGCTTACTTGGCTACCTGTATTGCCTTTTTCCTTATCCTTCTTCCTCCTTGTCCTCTTGTACTCCCTCCAGCTCCATCTTCCTCCTATCACCTTTGCTTTTACACCTTCCATAATTCTGCCCTTTCCTCCTCCCTGTTGTTTATATTCCTTTTGCAGTTCCCTGCCCCTCTTCTGCCTGCTTATTGGATGCTTGTGGAGCTTTCCACAGAGACAACTGACCTAGTTGGCTTTTTTTGCTTCAAAGAAGCACTTATTCCATTCTGCCTGATATATGGACAGAAATGCTCTAAGGTGGAAGAGTCACTTGAGGGAGAAGAGGAAAGGAAGATCATGTTGCAAGAACAGCACTCCCACACTGGTGTGGGCCATTAAATGGATATCTCATAATTAGGGGACCTGACTGGACCAAGATTTAAGAAGTGGCAGCTTGAGCTGCTAGTTTGTCCACACAGTGTTACCTAACAGATAAGTTTTTGGGGTGTAAGCAGTCAGATGATGTGAATGCCTGTCATCAGACAGGTATGCATTGGCACCAGAATGTCACTGGAATAATATGGGGTCTGAGTGCCTTTCTGCCTTTCAGACTCATTACCTGGATTAAATTGCTGTGGTTTTAGTCTGTTTGTAGTTTATCCAGTTCCTCTCTCTCCCAGTTGAACAGAAATGACTCTTGTTCTCTATCTGCCCCTCTGTCCTCATTCTGCAGTAATTCTGGGCTAAAAGCACAGTAGCAGGTGTGAGCTTGAGACGTGAAGAGATGGTCCTGGTGTTGGGAAGAGAAGTATTTCTAGGCTGGAAGCTGTTTTGTCAGGTTAACTCTTGTTCTGTGATGCTTGAATAGGGTATATGGTGAGGTGCTCGTTTAGTCCGGAGACAGAAGCGCCAAATATTTGGTTACCACAGCAAATAACTAGGTTGCTACAGTCCCAGGCATACCACAGTGTCCCCAGAAAACCATTCTGGTGGTAAATGTCTGGTGCAGTAAAAATGCTTTGGAATTGCTGAAGATGATAAAGAATTAATAGAACAAAAAGAAAAACCAGATACGAAAAACCAGTCAACTTTCTAGTAGAGAACAGTCTGCTAATGAGGTGTTTGCAAGCAGGCCAGATATCCTGTATGAGAGTAGCTTCTCCTGTGTACTTTTAACCTTTTAAAACCCACTCACACAGTTGGCCTTCATTCTGTGGTAGTCAGTCCTGTCTAATCTAGTCACAATCTAGTGCTATAAACACAAACGCATTCAATTCCACATCTACTTTCTGCGTCACTTTGGCAGGTCACATAATCTTCTGCACTTCAATTCCTCATCTGTAAAATAGAGACATAGTACTTTACATCTCAGGTGTTGTGAGGCTAATTCTGTAAATACATGGAAGATACTCTGACACAGCTTTGATGTCAGCCGTATGTGTACAAAGAGAAATGGAATCACTGCATGATCAGATGTTAGTCCTTGTCTACACAAGAAATTTGCTCTAGATTAAAGTAAATCTGGAGGGTGAGGTATGGGGGTTTTTTTTGTTTGTTTGTTTGGGTTTTTTTACAGTTTTATTGAACTGATGTAAAGTTCTATGTGGACAATCAACTGAAACCATATCAAAATACATTTGTCTTAAGCCAAAATAAGTGTCTGTGCAGCCTTATTGCACTTGTTTAACTAAAATGGTTTAAAATCAAACCTTTAGTTAAATCAGTGCATCTTTTTAGTGTACAATAGACAGGAGAAACATTAGCCCATTCAGGTAATATTTTGGGTTTTCTACAGCCTATCTTACTAGATATGCTCTTGGTGACAGTAATTCTAGCTGGGAAACAATGTTCCCTCTAAGGCCTGAAGGCAATTGGGCAAAATAAGTTGTTCTCTGCTGCCCCACACCCCACCTCCCAGATCCTGTCCCCTCCTGGCAGCTTGATTTCCCCCCCCCCCCCAGTCACCCCCCCCTCCCAGTCAACCCACACCCCTGCCCCCGCTGGCCCAACCCAGTCTTCCCTCCAGCCCTCCACCCTCTTTCATGGCTGGTTGACCCTGCCCTGTCCTCAGTTACCCACCCACCCCCTGACCTGGACACCAGAGCAGCATGGCCTGGCACCCAGCCACTCCTCTGGCCAGAGGAGCTCTCACTGAGCATGTGCAGAGGCTTTTGCTTGCTCAGTGAGAGAAGACTGTCTTCCAGCAGGGCAGGGACTGCAGCTGCTGGCCATGCGCAGCCAGCAGTGTTCCCTGCACCGGACAGTGGCAAGGCAGCACAGCTTAGAGGGCATATTGCTGGGAAGCCAATTTTGATGACAAAGCAGTGATGACTCAAAGATGAAGTATTTTGTATTTTAAGACTGTATACGCAGGTTCGTATATACAAGTATTCAGGGTTGCAAAGATATGCTTATGGTCTATGTTCCATTGAAATGTATGGTTCATCTTAACTGAATTCTGTAAGAGGTACTGTGATGAGAGACAAATGGGGAATGAATCATTTGTACCCTCTGAGACTTTAGTTTCATGGTGTGGACATACTTACATCATCTGTAACTTGTCAATCTGACATTTTACTAATCCATTCTTAAGAATGTAACCCAGATAGTGAACTTCTTGCGTGGGCCCATCTGCATTTTCCTGGATTGATGGTTTCAGCCAGATTTCTGGATTTCCACCAACATGGAAATATGGTAGCTTTCCCCTTTTTCTCAACCAGCTCAGTGCAAAGCATCATCACATTTAGACATCTGACAAAGTGGGTTGGAGCCCGTGAAAGCTTATGCCTGAAGGAATTTGTTAGTCTTTAAGGTACCACAAGACTCTCATTTTCACATTTAGACGGCTTCCCAAAATCTACACGAAGTGAACATCTCCATTTTTCTAGGGCACTATGACTTCAAGGGTCATTCACTGGCAATGAAATGGCTCAATTATTCCTAAGCCATTCAGTTTTCCTCAGCTAATCATACAGGTCTCCAATGCAGCTGTGGTCTAAGTGAGCCTAATCCTGTAAAAAGTGCTGTGTGGTATTAAGGGATTTCTCTCTGATTTGATTTAATGATCCATACGTATACAGGAATGTATGCTGGGGTTGCTCCATTCCAGCTTCAAAGGTAGGCTAGGTGGATTCCTTCTTCTCAGCTTTCTGACCAAGGAAACTTGGATCCAGAGCCCTTCCTTTCCCCCTTTGATATTCTGGATCAGCTCATGATTTAAAATTCCCTTTTTGATTCCTTCCATATCTGCCACCTTTCCTGGTTTCCCATATATGCAGTACATCCTCTGAAAAAAGTTGCTTCTCTGTAGCTGAAGACCCGATTACCACACATGATGGTGGACAGTCTGCTATAATTTGTGGTGTTCTACGTTAGGATATACCAGTGATATGTTTTTCTTGTAGTGCTTGCTCATCTCCTTTACCTGAGAGGCATGCTTGTACACATGTGCATGCCTACCAGGGATTTTTCCTGTAACAATATCTGTAGGGCGTTCGGACTGCTGTACTCTTGCACTGATATAGGAGATGCCACCAGCCCTTCACCCCCTTAGTTCCTTCTTCCTGCCCTGACAGTTATTGGAACTCTCTCGTGGACTCAAGTGCTTTGTGGTTACTATTATAGTTTTTGTAAAATAGTTTTTCTTTCTTATTTATAGTTAATAGTTAGAAATTAGGTATTCATAATCCCATTAGGGACGTTCACCTTGGAACTGGGCATGTCCCATTCCCTGCGCTTCAGGCTGCATCCTATATGCCACAAGCCATACTGGGAAAGTTCAGGGGGCTTTCTGAGAGAGATGATGGGGTCTTTGTGGGAAAAGATACCTTTGAAGACGGGAATGATGCCCATCCTGTTGGTGAGAGTAATATCGTTCAGAGACATTCATTCTCAGTTCGCTTGGTGTTTTTCCTTCACCCACTTCACCTCCCTGTTTAGTTGACAAACTGGAATGCTGCAATAACTTTCCTTCAAGGTGTGTCACTTTTGGCCCTATTAAGAACAATTGGAAAATGGATGTGAAGACTGCCATCTCTCAGGGATTGGTCCTAAGGTGCAGGGGTTGTAGGAGGCAAATACACCAGAATCTCCTTCAGTCTCTCATCTTCCGCTATCCTTCTTTGTGTCTCCACCTTACATCTCCAGTGCCCTAGCATTCTCCTCTGTGGGAGGTCTCACCATCATATTATATGTGGGTTGCTGCTGTAGCAGCGACCAAGGAAGCAGAGAGTCTTCTCAGAAAACAGATCTGGAGACAAGCTGGGTCCAAAACAGGTGCTTGTGACTTTAATTGCACTTAGAACTAGTATTTAAAAAGCAAGCAGGCAAGCTAAGCTCACACAAAAACTACTCAAAGAGCTCTGGATTGGCTCATTAGCTCATGAATATTCATGAATTCATTTGGAAACTATATGGTGGTGTGCCTCAAATTAATTCAAGGTAGCAAGGTGTGCCATGGCAGGGAAAATGTTGGGAACCACTGCTTTAGAGCCAGGCTGGTAAGTTAAGTGGGACTTTGTCTGGAAGAAGGCCAGCAGCAGCCACACAACATTTACAGTGCAAAATAGCTTGTGGTGAGGTGGAGAGGAGATGAGTAAGGCAAGTTTGGTGCTCCTGTTTTTCCGGCTTCTCCTTGCTACCACCTTTCCTGGAGAGATGACAGCATTTACTGGGTAAAGCCTTTGGCTGACGGACACCACCACCTCCTGTAACTGGCTGCTGAACAGCTTCCTTCATTCTCCTGTATGGTATTACTGAGGAACTGAAAGAGGGTTAATGGATCTTTTCCTTTTCCCTTCGTAGAACGAGCCAGGAGGAGGAAGCTTCGGGAAGAGCGGGCTCGGCTTCTGGCCCAAGGGAAGGAGCTTCCTCCAGAACTCTCCCACTTGGATCCCAGTTCTCCCACCAGGGAGGGGAGAAAGACCAAGGATCTGTGAGTACATTGCTGCATGTGCAGCATTCGTGTGCTTTCTGGGAAGGGTGTAGGAGCAACTTGGTCAGTGTTAAAGTAAATGGGGGTGAGTGGTAAAAAGGATGGAGAGAGTAGGGGGTTGAGGTGGAAAGAATGTCTGAGGAGTGTAGGGTGCAGTACAGGCAAGAGGAGCCTGTTTGAAGAGTGTCCATAGTGTGGCTGTTGTAGGAGTTCTGCTGAAGAACCTTATTGTGGACAGTATCCAGGATGGGGTGGAGGAATGATGAAGATAAGTGTGTGTGCATTCATTATGCATTCTATTTGCAGATTTGAACTGGACGATGAGTTCACTGCCATGTACAAAGGTCAGTCTCCTATCCTAGCCTTTCACTTTGTTGGAGTTAAAAATAAGTATGTGCCTGCCTGACTGTGCATAACAGTTTGCTTTTGTTTGTTGCTATCAGTTCTAGATGTGGTCAAGGCTCACAAGGACTCATGGCCCTTCTTGGAACCAGTTGATGAATCATATGCTCCAAATTACTACCAGATCATTAAGGTAAGCAACATGGTCCAGCCTGCTCTGTCATCTTGCATATTACTCTTTGGATTGGTAAAAAGCTAGGTCTTTAGTCAGCTCTTTGGCCTCAGTTATGCAGGAGGTCAGACAGGATGATTGTAACATCTGGTAAATAAATTTGTTAGTCTTTAAAAGTGCCACCAGGCTCCTCGCTTGTTTTGGTTAGCTAGGCTAACACAGCTACCCCTTTGGAACTTTACAAAGCTAGTAATGTGCCCTAAGGAGATGTCCTCTCTTGTGCTTATTGGAATTGAAGGGAGATTTTGGTATGTTTCAGGCTCCAATGGACATCTCTAGCATGGAGAAGAAGCTGAATGGAGGTCAGTACTGCACCAAGGAGGAGTTTGTGGGGGACATGAAGACAATGTTCAGGAACTGCTTAAAATACAATGGTGAAGGCAGTGGTAAGAGCAGTTGAGAAAACTTGTATAATCTGTTAACAATGCTTGGTCAGAAAAGCCTAGCTTCTCCCTGCTCATCCATAGCTGGTTTGTACTGGATACCAGAATCTTTTTGGATACTTTCTGAAGGATGGAGGTGACAGCAGAAGTGCATGAGTAGTAAGGTCCCAATTTAGCAAGGTACATAAACATGTGTAATGGTAAGCTCAGCAGTAGTCGCATTGACTTCAGTTGGATCTACTCACATTAAGTTATGCATGTACTTAAACACTGTGCTAAATTTGGGCCTATTAACTGTACCAGTGGACCTGAGTAGAGAGGGCAGTAGGTGCAAAGAAAAGAGACTCTTCAGGAGAAGCTAGTTTTCCTCTATGTGTGTGTGTTCTCTGAGTTACAGAGATGGTATCTGACTTACAGATAATTTGTGGAGGGCAGGAGTTATCTTAGGAAACCCAACACTTCCAATAGACAAGCCTCGGACATTAAATTCGTAACTCTGTTAGACACTAAAAATCACAGATTGAACAGAGAACCTGGATTTTGGGTTTATTTCAACAATCTGTAACCCACTAAACCACTCTTTTTCTCCTGTGACTGCAGAGGTGCCAACAGGCTACTCTCCCTTAAATGGGCCCCTTACAGTATGTGCTAATTTCTTATGCTAAACAACCTGTTCCACTTTGCATTTAGCTGTGGTGGCCAGAGTGTCTTTTTCTTTCCCAGATCTGTGGAAGAGCTTTGTGTGACTGGAAAGTGTGCATCTCCCACCAAAAGAAGTTGGTCCTAATGCAAGATACTAACTCACCCATATTATGTTTCTTGAAAGTGTCCAGTCCAAGTACTGACCACCAAGTCTGATGAGATTGTTGATAACCCAAAGTTGCCTGGTTGCAAACAGTCCTTCCCTCTCTAGTCTTCTATTTAGCTTTTCCAAGGAGAAGTCAGAACCTTTGAGACAGTCTGAGTGTGCCTCGTTATTTCTCTCCATTAAGGTCTGTCTCCCTGACTTCTTTGTTTTGAATACAGAATACACCAAAATGGCATACAACTTGGAGAGATGCTTCCACCGGGCAATGATGAAGCACTTTCCTGGTGAAGATGGAGACACAGATGAAGAATTCTGGATCAGAATGGATGGGAAGCGGGAAAAAAGAAGCCGTCGGAGTGGACGCTCCAGCATTGGTAATGTTTGGACTCGATCCAGAGACCCTGAGGGACCGGGCAGGAGACAGCAACATCTAGAGAATGGAGGGAAACCACGACCATTCCGGGCTACTCCCCGTGCTCCTGCTTCCTCCTCTGCCTCCTCCTCATCTTCCTCCTCTGCAGAAGATCCAACTGGCAGCGCAGCGCAACCCCCTCGGGAAATGGCTGCTTCCAATGGCCAAGGCTTTCCTCGCCCACTGCATTATGGTGGAATGCCCAGCCAGGTGCCACACCCTGGCCAGATGGTAAGGGCTGGCCTCTGTTGTTCTTCACAGATTGTAAGTGCAGGAGACAGGGAAAAGAACAAAAATGCCTCCCTACTGTGTGACTGAAACTTTTTATTGGTGATGCAACATGGGTCCTTATTTCTCTTTTCCTCTGCCCTTTTCCTTCTTTGATCCTCCTTATTTTTCTCTTTGTCATTTTAACCTTCCTTGGTTCACTCCACTATCCTCCCTTCCTGGTTTGATCTGTACCAGACGTGAAAAGTCTCCTTGCCCACAGTAAGTAAAACACTTTCTTTGGCAGTGGTCGTATTTATCCAGTTCTGAAGATTGTAAGTTAAACATTTTAGCTGTTAGAGTTGCAAAGATGATACAGTTTTCTCTTCCTGAGTCTGTAGATAGACAGCTCCATTGCCTCTGTTGTTGCTCATGGGCCAGTTATGTTGCCAGTAAAATTCTGCAGCAGTTAACTGAAGTTATGCAAGCTACGCTAACTCTGCTTTAGCACAGCATCTTCACTGCACTGCATTGCTTGATGGGGTGGGTTTATTAAGGCAGTTTTCAGATCAACTGAGCATATCTTAACTGATCACTCACTCAATCCAGAAAAATCTACCTGACAATGGCGACTTTGCTGCCCTTGGTGTAGACATGACCCACAGCTTCCTAAGCAAAATCTGAGTAAAGTGAACAAGATTGCTGCTTGGAGCACTAGCCCCAGAGGCTGATGTGAAAGATGGAGCTATCAAGCATCTGGATAGAAACCGCAGCAGAGTTCCCATTCTCAATTAATCTAGGCTCTTTTGGAGGTCTCAGAACTGTCCTGGAACTAACAAAGTGATATTTTCTCCCACAAAAGCTCATGCAATAAATGAATTTGTTAGTCTTTTAAGTGTCACAGGACTCCTTGTTTGGTTTGGTGGGCTCCTCTGTAATTTGTCTTTCATAAACCTGGAGCTAGTTATGGATCTGGCAGTTGTATAAAAATAGGATTTGGTGGGATTCAAGCTGGGAGATTTCTGCTGGTTCCCTGTGTGAAGGAGTTCCTTTGTTTGGAGTGAGATGTATCATTGTATGTTGTGGTCTCCAGCATAGCTCCTTGAAATAAGCAGCTGAATTCAGTGTGGAAATTCAGACAGCCTACTGGCACTGCTGAGGTGCACCTCCATCCATGACTACCAATATATCGGTAGCAGCTTTGCTCTTCCACAGAGTCCTGTGCTGGAGGAGGCCCTTCCAGTGGCAATGAGGGGAAAGAACTGGCTGTTAATATTTTGGAGAAGGCCCCTTTGTCCTGGGGGGAAGACTTTGTCAGAAGTTGCTGTGCCTTGTATGGGATGGAACCTTTTTGGTTTTCTTTCCAGCGGCCAGCAGTGCCAGGAACATTTGGCCCTCTGCGGGGTTCGGATCCGGCTAAGCTGTATGGATCACCACGAGTACCAGAACCCCATCCTGGAGATCCTGTTCAGCATCACCAGCACTTTGCCATGCAGGTGAGAGCTTTGCTCTGAAATCAAAAGAAATGTGAAACTTCTGTATGCAACAATCTTGGTCTCTGAGATGAAATGCAGTGGATCAAGAGCAGTGATCTGATCTTCTGTATTCATGGAGTGTGATTACACTTCCACCTCAGTGTATTCATTGGTTACACTACCAAGTGGCATCCTCTGCCTGGGGAGGGATGTGTCCCATGTTGTGAGTCAATGATTCCTTCCTTTCTCTTCCTGTTCCTTGTGTTGCATTCATGTACCAGTGACTACGTCTACATTGCACAACATTTTCGAAAAAGCTTTTTTCAAAAAAATTATTTCGAAAAATATGCGGAATAATTATCTTGAAATAACTTTTTTCAAAAATGCTATTTCAGGAGAAAAGTCCAGGGACCAGCTCCTTGCCCCGAAATACTGCGGCTTTTATTTTGTCTGAAAGTGAAAGTCTACACTGGACTTCCTTTTTTGAAAAAAAGAAAGCCAGTGGAAGAGATGGACAGGCGTTTTCGAAAAAAGTCTTTGCCGTGCCCAGCAATGGCTTTTTTTTGAAAAATCTATCTCGAAAAAGGCTTTTTTTCAGAAGGTAACCAGATTTAGTGCTGCTGAAAAAGCACCCTGGTATCTCTAGATACCAGCACACTTTACAGCTGTTTTGAAAGAAAAAGCCTTTTTCAAGATAGATTTTTTTAGAAAGCCACCGCCAGACACAGCAAAGGCTTTTTTCAAAAACACCTGCTTATCTCTTCCATTTGGCTTTCTTTTTTTCGAAAAAGAAAATCCAGTGTAGACTTTCACTGTCAAAAAAAAAAAAAAGCCACAGTATTTCAGGACAAGGAGTCGTCCTTGGACCGTTCTCCCAAAATAGCATTTTTGAAAAAAGTTACTTTGAGATAATTATTCCAAATATATTACAAAATAATTTTTTTGAAAAAAGTTTTTTTGAAAATGCTGTGCAATGTAGACCCAGCTAGTAAGTGGTGACTCTTTCAATGAACCGGGTCTCTTTTTTCCCCCTCTCACAGCCTACGGTCAGACTGAACGAACACAGAGGACACAGACTGGCTGCACCAGAGAAGCAAGTGTGTGCAGGGCCGACACATGTCTCTGCACTGGGGCCACGGCCTGGGTCCCTGCAGCTGGGACGGATGAGTGGCCCTCCCCCAGATGCTAGTATGTACCCTGCAGTGCAGTTCCAGCAAGGATTTATTCCTCCGAGGCACAATGGACCTCCAATGAGACCACCTGAGAGTTCAGAGGTCCCCCCTGGTCACATATACAGACCATATAAATATCTAAACCGAGCACACCCGGCTGCATGGAATGGAAGCCACAGCACAACAAACCAGACCTCCATGGTCCCAGACGAGAAGCCCCCCTTGGGCACAGGACCTTCTTTGCAGTCTCGTGCTCTTAGTCACATGATGGATCCCCGGGCAATAAGACCACCTCTGCCTCCCAGTCAGTGGACTGATCAATCAAATTTCCTACCTCATGGGGTTCCTCCCTCAGGATATATCAGGTTGCCTGGTAAAGCCACCAGTCAGAGAATGCAACAGCCACCAGCCTCTATGTTTGGGGGACCCTCTCAAGTTCAGAGAGGATGCCAGGGTGGGGATTCCATGATGGACAGTCCAGAGATGATCGCCATCCAGCAGCTATCATCTCGTGTGTGCCCACCGGGTGTGCCTTACCACCCCCGTCAACCTCCTCCCCCACATCTGCCTGGCCCTTTCCCACAGCTGGCCCATGTGGCGTCAGCAAATGTGCAGCCCCCAAAACCAGTCTTGGGGAATGGAAACTCTCAGGATGCCAGTCAGACAATGGAGCCAGAAAGCAACCGAGGTAATTTTAATGCATGCTTTTGATCTGAAGTCATTGCCTAAGTTGTTTAACTTTTCCATGTCCATGTTTTTATCTACACCTTCACTCACACCTTCCCTGTTTGACTCACTTCTGAGAGGCTGCCCATCTCATTGGTTAATGTCATTAAAGGAAACGTCACTATTTTTCTAGACTAAGCAGCTCAAGACAGTCATTTCACCTGCACCAAACTGAAATGGGGTGGGAGGAACGTTCATATGTAATTATAATTTAATTATAATTTGCATTTGTGCATCTGGTACTGGCAGCAGCTGTCTTCCTTGCTAGGTGATGTCACTTTCTGAAAAGGTCAGAAACCTAGATCCAGCTGGCTGAATATATTTTGATATGTAGTTAAACATGTTTGTAAATATTGGCCATATTAGGTGCTAGGTACCCAGAGATACTGAATTGAGAGGTATATATGTGTGTACGTATATAAGAAATGCAAGAAATCAAAGATAAATCTAAGACCGTCAAACTATTATTTAAATAGTAAACTATTCAAATCAAATCAAATCAAATCATAGGGCTGGAAGGGACCTCATGAGATTATCAAGTCCAACCCCCTGGGAATTGAACCCAGGCCCTTCTGCATGTTAAACAGAGGTGCTAGCCACTTAAACTATCTAACTATTGTTATGCACTGACTGGTTTTGGTGTTTTTGTTACATTTTACTTAATATCAATTGAAATGAAGCAGTGAGAACTTCTGGATCTGGGGATTTCAGGTATTCCCATATTTAGTTCTCTAAAGCAAGGACCTTATCTCCCTTTATACATGAGCCCCTATCCTGCTAGGCAGTACCACAGGACCAGTAATAACAGTACATAACATTTCAAGGGTGACTTGGAATTTATGTAAAACTTGATTTCCTCAAAGTGTTGGAGCTGACTTTCATTTGCAGTGCATTGTCATGGCTGCTTGATGTGCAATCTGGAAAGCTGTTTTCTAATTTTTAAAGAGCATTCGCTTACCACACTGGTCTCCAAACTCAGTTCCTCTTGAACTTCACCTTACCAGTAATAGAATACGTCTGTGCCCCCTGAGACCAGGAATGGAGTCCTAGCTGGGCTGGGTCCATGGTAAAGGCCAGGGCTCAAGAATAGTGACCAGGGGCCGGCGGCAGGGCTGGAGCAGAGGAGGACTGGATGACGTTCCCTCCCTGCCTGCTTGCTGCACCTGGCTCCCTCTCCCCCCATGGTTCTTCACCACCAACCCTGACCCTGAGCCTGAGGAAGGAGCCTATCCCATAGTTTGGACACCACTGATGTGCCACATCTGGAGCACTAGTAGTTTGCTGGTGGTGGTACCCAACATTGTAACTGTGATGGCTGGCAACTGGCTCTGAATGTTTAAGATGTTGGGACCTGCAAGTTGGCTGGTGACAGTTATGAGCAAAGAGCCAGAGTAATATGACAGCTGTGTGAAGAAATTGTTCTGTATAGTAGTTCAAGAGGCAGGAATGTTGCTGCCCCTGGGCCCAGGCCCCCCTCCTTGGCCATGATCAGGCGCCAGGGCCCGATCCGGCAATGGGCTCCTGCTGCTGCCAACCTGGCCCCAGATCCCTGGCCAGGAGAGGTGGGTGCCACCCCAGGTGGCCCAGCCTCAATTCCCAGCCAGGAGAGGCAGGCGCCGCTAAGCGCAGCCTGGTCTGGATCCCTGGCCGGGACGTGGCCGGGAGAGTAAGGCGGCTCCGTCACGGATCCTGGGTCAGGGATGGAGCTGGGAGATGTGAGTGCCACCCCGGGCACTCAGGACACTGTGCCAGGACTCGGGGCATGTGCCCCATGTGCCAGGAGCCAGTGATGCTGCTGTCAAGGAGTTCAGTACAATGACTTTAGTCAGATTGGACTGGAAAACAGCAAGACTGCGTGGTAGGGATGTAAGAGAAGGGCTTGGGGGGGAGGGAAAGGAGCTAAATCTAGATACTGGACATATTCAGTACGTGTGGTGAAGTGGCAAGAATTACCAACTGGCAAATGTGCTTTATTGGTAGGAAGTGTCTCCTTTATGAAATCAAACAGAGTTGTGATTGATTGATTGGTTGATTTAAATTCTTTCTTCTTCCTCTTCTGCAGTGGAGCCCCCACCTGGAGTAGAAGATACAACTCCATGCATCAACGTTCCAGAAGGGACGTACCCCAAACTGCTACCTCATCCCAACCCCCCTATACAGATGGACTGTACCCGACGGAGCTTGCCTCAGGAGGGGGAGGGAGATGACTCTGGAACTAAAATTGACCCGAAGGCAATGCAGAGCAAGAGTGGATGGCCAGCACAGAACACCTATGCTGGCCCAACAGGCCAGGGATGCGTGAGAGACCTTGTGTCAGTACCTGAGAGGGGGCCTGTGCCTGAGAATGGGTCTGTAGGAGAAGGGCTTTCCAGTGGCAATGAGGGGAAAGGACTGGCTGTTAACATCTTGGAGAAGCCCCTTTGTCCTGGGGGGAAGACTTTGTCGGAAGTTGCTGTGCCTTGTATGGGACAGAATACCAGTGCTCCTGGTGTGGATGGAGGCTCGGTGGGGGGTGCTCCGGGCCAATTTCCTGCTCTCTACATGCCAGGTTTGGAATATCCAAATTCGGCCGCCCGTTACCATATCAATCCTGGACTGCAGGGGTTTAACCCTATGATGGGAGGAAAGCCTCCCTCAGTGTCCCATCCCCAGCATTTCCCCCCTCGGGGCTTTCAGCATAGTAACACCCATCCAGGTGTCTTTCCTCGGTATCGTCCCCATCAGGGGGTGCCATACCCCTATCAGCCTCAGCCGCCACCTTCCTACCACCACTACCAGCGGCCCCCATACTACACTTGTCCGCAAGGCTACTCAGACTGGCAAAGGCCTCTCCATCCACAGGCCAACCCTGTTGGGCCTCCACCCACCCATCCACCTCTGGCTAGGCCTCCTTTCTCAGACAGGGCGAATGTGGGTAGTCTGCAGGGCTGTGAGACATTCAGCACTGCCTTAGCTTCCCCAAACCGAATGGACGTGTCAAGCGCCAAAGAGGTTCCTCCAAGTGATGGGCAGGATCCAGGGCCTGAAGAGGAGAAGTCAGATGAATCCCAGGAGAGGCCAGAGAGTCCCAAAGAGTTTCTTGATTTGGACAACCATAATGCAGCCACCAAGAGGCAGAGTTCGGTGGCAGCAGGAGAGTTCCTCTATGGGTCTCTCCCTCCACCTCTGAGTTCTGGGATCGGGTTTGGTCCATCAGCTTTCCCTCCCCATGGGGTGATGCTGCAGACGGGGTCTCCTTATGCATCTCGGCACCCAGCCAGTCATTTCCAACCCAGGACGTACAGCTCACCAGTGAATGCTCACATATCTCGTCATCCTGCCAACAGCCAAGCCAATGGTCTCACTCAGGAGGGACCCCTGTACCACTGCCGGGAAGAGAACATGGGTCACTTTCAGTCCTTATTGATGGAGCAGAGAGGCAGTGGAGGTGGCCTGGGGGGAACCCAGGACATGTACAGACCACCCGGGTAAGGTTTTTTTCATGGAAAGAGGGGGAAATAAGGAGAAGTGATGAGTAATGGTTGCTCTTGGAAATGTCCAGATTAGGAATCTGTGGAGCTGTAGGAATAACAAATTGACAGAATAGTTCTGCTGTCATAGATCAGGTGTCTACAAAAGTTTGGGAGAATGTCATGGTAGCCTTTTTGAGCACAGTAATAGAAATGAGAGAGCCACCAAGCTGTCTAGCACATCCCCTTACCAGTGCTTCATCTTACCAGTCAGAACATTTCTGTACTTTGTCCCATTTTACGTGTCTCCTAAGCAATGTGCGCTTTCCCCCAGTTTCTCTGAGGGAAGCCGTTTTCCATTTAGTAATGGAGCAATTGAGGGTCCATAACTAAAGTTGAAGCTAGCTTCCTCTTGTCTTTGTAAGTTTTGTTTACTGCCTCCTTTTTTTCCTTCCATTCCCACCCCACGTTTACCCAGAGGAAACCAGTCTTTCCTGCCATTTCATAGGCCATTTCTTATTCCAGCATAGAAAGCAATGCTGTTTTAAAAACTGGCCTCTAACTCAAAGACAAATGCAGAAGGACATGTGGGTTTTGACTTAGACATAGCCTGATGTAGGGGAACCCAGAGTGAGGGACAGGTCTAGATAGAGTTTAATTAGAATACATACTTGTATATAAATAATCTGCACACACCATGCAGATAAGATTTATTCTCGGTGTTTATGTGCTAAAACGGTCCTTTCCTTCAATGTGGTTCCAGAATGCAAATACACCAGACCCAAGCACCCTTCCCAAAGGTGCCTACAGCAACCACATCCCGGGAGGAGCTGCCACCACAGAAACCATCAGCAATGCCTCTGGATCAGGTAAGTGTCAGCAAACAGCAGAGATCAGATGAGAACTTATCATTAATTAAAGAAGTGAAAGATTTGGAAATGGGCTGGGGAAGGAGGGAAATGGAGCAATTGTAGGGAAAGAAAGAAAGGTTTTCTGATTCTTGTAGCTGAATCCTTGACTGTAGATTGTAGCTGGTCCAACCCTGTCCCATCAATAGTGTTAAAGTAGTTATAGGGTTTAAATTACAGAGACTTTTTGTATAAAACTACTTGTGTAAGCAAATAACATTTTGACTTTTGTTCTTCTTCCAGAGCTAGTCCAAGGAAGGAAAAATCCCAAGGAGATGAAAGCCACACAGGATTTGAATGTGGGGGAAGGAGGGCATAGTCTCCCCTTCTCCCCAGCGGCATGTAGCTTCCAGGGTCCAGTGGAATGCAGTGCCTTGATGGCCCTTGTGTGTGTTTAAACATGGGAAGTCCTGGGTCCTTATCCGCCATTGTATGGCTGATTTTACCAGTGCAGAGGAAGCATCTCAAACTAGTGGCTTGTCATGACTGGAAGACTGTGTCTCATTCAGGGTTTGGGTTGGGAGGGGAGATTGAAACTTTCATGAACTGCTAAACTCAGGTATATTTTTCAGGGTGGAAGAGGGGCGATGATGGAATTTACTTGTAGTATTAACGTGTGTGTTTGGAGCTGGATCCAGTTTACAGAATTTACCTGTTGCCTTTTTTAATAAATTTCTGTTGTTGGTGAATGTATTGTACATAATGGGGGGGGGGGGGACCCAACTTTTAGTGGGAGTAGCACTGGGGTGATCCATAACTGTTTACAATCATGTCACATGGAAATCTTTCAGGATAGGGCAATAGGGGAGATGATGGGAACTTTACCACTTTGTCACCCCTCCCACACACCTTCCTTACAGTCCTCTAGAGCTATGACACTACCCTGTAATTGATCACAGAGACTGCTCAGGGAGCAAAGCATAGCACTCCTCTCTCCCACCCAGTAGTTGAGTGCACTTCCAGCTCCTGCCATCATGGGGAACAAGGATACCAGGACCAGGAACTGAAAGTCTCTCAAAGCATTGTCCTCTAGGCATTTCTTGTATGGGTCATCTGTGTACCAGCCAGTGGCTAATTATTCATTTGCACCTTAGTTCTCCTTAGGTGAAACCAACACAGTTTGGAGGGAGAAACATGGAATAGTATCATGGAGATGTCTTTATTGGAACATGCATTGCGCTAGCCTATAATACCCCTTAGGATGGAGAGGGGAATAGCGATAACCCAATTTTCTCTCAGTGTAATGTGGCTCTTGTCATCTTCTGATGAAAGCCAAGCAGAAGTAGAGCCCCTGTTAAATTCTGAGAAATCCAGATTGCAGGTGAAGGAGAAAATGGAGCTGTTTTACGGAGGGTCTGTCTGATGAGACGCAAAAAAACTTGTCAGCCTGTGGCATCAGCTTTGTCATTTGTAAATTAGTAGGTAAATGTGAATCAGAAAGTATTTCTGGTAGTTAAAGTGGTTAAGGAGCACACTGGAGGTTGGGAGTGGGGCAGGAATGCCTCAGGTTAATGCACTAGTCCAGGTGTAGTCGTGTGTGTGAGTGAGTGAGTGAGAAGGTCCAAATTTCTTGGTCAAGGTTCACTCAAGTCCAGAAATGATGATAAGTACATAAAAAGATTTTGGTGTTCATTCATTAATGTCTGGTAGTTTGAATTTGGCCTATGACCAGCCTGTTAACTACCCTGCAGTGGGTCTTTCCTGTGAGGACTTAAATTTAAATATAACTTTGATTACAAATTAAATGAGTTTAGTGAGGTCTTCTCCTTGCCTGTTAGAAGCTCATATCTGTCCACATCATAAAGCCACTTAGCCAGCTCAAGGGAGAGGCTTGGAGACAGGACTAAGTTTGTGGGGTGAGAAAGGAAGGGGGGTTACATTGGTGGCACTGTGTAGGGGTCCAGTATAAGTCAATGTTGTTAAATAGGACGGTGGTGCCTCAAAACAGCTGCATGAAGAACCCATGTTGATATCATGGGATTGTCCTTTTACTTCTTTTAGCCACAGCTTCCCTTAGCTTCAGAAACTTGCTGAATTAGAAGTAAAATTTCTTAAAGCTCTCAGGATGAGGAAAGGGTCTTGCTTGTCTGTTGCTGCGATACAATTTACCTCCAGTAGTAGTTTGTTGGGTTCCAGCCATTTGCTTTGCTCTGGGCCCATTTCTTTTTACTTGAGGTTGAAGTTAACCTGTGAATTATCTGTCCTCTATTTGCAGCAGTGCCCTGCTTACTTGGCTAATCCCCACCCCAGACACTCAGACAACACAGAGGAAAACTGTGGTGTGCTGTAAATTATTTGAATGTCTGATCACAAAAAAACATGATAGTAAATTATCTGTTTTAATTAGTTATCTGTTCAGCAGACAGGGAGCGGCTAACCTTGTTAATGCAGCGTAGGCTAGAACCCAGGAAGTAGACATGCAGCTTACCACTGAACTGAGTAGGGGAGTTGGGCAGTCTCAGCCTACCAGGGGACAGCTTAGTCTCATTCACTGAATGGAAGTACTGAAACACTGTCAGGTATTTATAAAGAGTGAAGTGTGCACATACGGTCACATTCTCTGTTAATAAACTTGGCCAGGAGGGAAAGTTTTCAATACAGCAGTTATTTCTATGTAACAAGCCTTTTGTTCACCTGTAAATATATTTAAAAAAAAAAACATTTAAAAACCTAAGAAACTTTAAATATAATTTTATGCCAAAATGTCTGAAACTCTGGAAATTGAATTCAGGTTCTATAGACAACCCCTACCCTAGTAGAGCATGTGCCCTGCATATGACATAAGGTGACAGCTAGACTGAATATTTGAAGTGCTTTTCAACCTCCTGTAAATTTCTTGTCGTATCTGTAGAATAGGAGGGTTCCAAGTTGTGGAGAATTAAATGAAACCACCCTGGTATGCAGTTAGTGGTAGTATTGAAAATGGGGGTCTAGTGGAGGTGTGAGTGTAAATGGATGGTCCAGTGTCAGCCCCACATCAAAAAGGAGCAGTAGTAAACCAAGAATAGCACTGTTTGTCCTGTCTCCAGAGAGAGGGTTGTGGAATCGTGGACAATACCTGGGTGTTTTGAGCATAGTATACAGAATGTGAGATGTCAAAGTACAGTACTCTGCTGACCATCCTGGAGGGGACAAGGGTGATCTGTATCTAATGGAGGAGAGAGTGGATGGTGTAACTGACTCCATTTTACAAAGTCTATGATTAGGTTGGTGACTCCTTTGTCGTATATTGTTAGTATGTTATTGGATAATAGGCTGCTGTAATGGGGCACCTCACAGCTGTGACCAGATCAGGGCAGCCGCTCAGGGTGCAAAGCCACAGAGATGTAGAAGTGGGGCTGGAGAAATGCTGAAAAAAATAGGCCAGGGGCACAAATATGCTTGCTTGGCACGGGCACTAAAATGTCTAGTTTTAACTCTGGGGTACATGGCTTATATTGGAAATATATGACAGGACTCATGATAGAATATAGAAGTAAGATATTCTGAGACAGAATTTGTTTGTGAAATCTTCACTCTGAATTTCCAGATTTTCAGTTTTGTTCATAAATTATGATTTCTATTACAGTATTGCCTAGGAATCCCAATCAAGAATAAGGGACCCAGTCCATTAGGCTCCGTACAGACACATCTCAAGAGAAAACGACCTGTGCCCTGAGTGCTCACCATCCACGTGATAGATAAGATACAACAGCTGGGGAAAAACAGATGTCACAACTTATCTCCTGCCTTGCCTTTGCAAGTTTTCAAGGTGGGAGTGTAAAGGATAATAGGATGGCAGCTCTTTATGAATATTGACAGGATTTTTTTGTCCATGCACTGGTGAGAGAATGTAATTTTACTTTAAAATTTCCTGACTCTCGTACATATGACCTTTTCATCACAACTACACTTCTATACGTTTTTTTAGAAAGCATAGAATGGGTTCCTGTGCTACCTGATTGGGCTTCCAAGCACTACTGTGATACAAATGAACAGTAACTAATCCCTCTTTAGAAAGCATATTAAACCAGTGGTATGTGAAACTTTCTGTAGCTATACTACTTCAGATACAGAGAATGTGTTGCTATAATTACAGGTATGGGGTAAAAACAAGGCCTCATCATATTTAGAATAAATACTGTGCTAACCAGTCCTGTGACCATCATCAAACATGACAGATGTTTCAAACTGATCCTCACAACTGTATAAACTAACCCAGGTTCTTGGCCTTGTTTGTTTTTGTTTCATTTTTCTGTGAGTAATAGGAATTGGTCACAAACTCTGTGGATTTCAGACTCTCCTTACAAGCCTGAGTTTAAGAAGTCTGCAGCCTGTGGCAGCGCAATGTGTTATCCAGTACAATGTGGCATTTAGGAATTCCACAGAGAACCAGTAAAAATGGAGCAAGAAATTTCAAAATGAATCTGTCAAACCACTCAAAAATAATTAAGGGTCCAGACCTCAGTTAGTAAATCAAATCTGGAGTTTCTACCTGAGCTGTTTGACTTATGACTCCAGAAAATGTAAGGAAACTTTTTTTGCAAGAGCAAAGCCAGTTGGTTTGAGGGGATTTTTTTGTCTTAGGTGGTGGTATCTTATGAACATCTTGCCTGATGGCTCCCCAGAGTTTCTGAAAGATCTTTGGCATAAAAGCACCACAAGTAAGAAATTTCAGGTGGATTGGTATAGTTTTTGCAAAGCTAGCTTGTTGGAAGATTGGAGAGATATCAGAATTAATGGGTTAACAGTGAACTAGTCACAGCCTTCACTATGGAAGGGGTGTCTTCCATTTTGTTGATGAACTCATGCTTTTCTGCAGCTCCTCTTCCCTCACACACTGCAGCCCTCCTCCATTTTGAGAGAAAAAGATTGTACTTAGGCAATAACCTGTTATATTTTCCATTTTACTATTCAGTCCTCTCATAATCTGTGGATAATAAGCTGTGTACTTGGCCAGGATTGCTGCCATGTCCTTTATGACCTGATCCTATTTACAGATTCAAAGTGGCAGTGGGAAGACATCTCTTAGGGTGCTGCGTTTTGGTCGTTGTCCAGTAACACTCCTTTGGGTGCGGGAGGAACACAGTTAGGCAAGGAGAAGGTGCAGAACTAGGTCGCGTTTAGTGGTAAACCTGCAGTTTGGTCATCCTCAGGGTACTTCAGAGAATGAACAGTGGCCCTGCAGTGGTTTGGATGCTAGCAGTTCCTGTGGTTGTGCAGCTGCATCTATTTTAATAAAGTCACCCTGTAAAAAGCTTTTACTTCAGCCCATTGGTGTGGAGCGCTGCTGTTTTGTCTTTCCCATTCTGCTTCATGCACTGCACTAGTGACTGAAGAGCAGGTGTGTGAGTACTGTGCTCTCTCTCTAAGGCTGAGATTGAAATGGCAGGTTTTGAAAGTGTTGTCGCAGCTGCAGGTCATGTGATGGGCTTAACAGCTCGTGTTTATTGTAACCGAAAAGGCATCTCAAACACTGACCTTCCAGCCTTTCTCCATCTGTATCTGTTTAACATGCAGATGGGGCAAAGCACATTCCGGCTTTGCAGGACCCCTGCCGCCCATGCGGAAGGGAAATGCTTTTAACTGGCACATAATGAACCTACCATTCTTGTTTTTTCTCCACTCCCCACCCCGTCAACCAGGAAAAAAAACCTCTCTGCTTTTCCAAAAGCCTTTGAATGGGAACTGTCCTGGTGAGAGTGGCGCTAAATCCATCCCCAGTGTGTGGGAAGCCAGGGCAGTGTGTGTTTGTTGGAATTGGGAATCAAGATCCAAGTGTGTTTTTTCAGTGTCTGGGCTGGTTTAATGAGTTGCACGATGCCACGTCCCTTAGGGCAGTGTTCCTTCCTGTCACCACAGGTCTCACTGGCAATATTAAAGAAGTGGTGGGACCTAGAGCCAGTGCTGTTTGCGCCATACTGATTTGGATTTGCCTCATCACATTCCAGTCACCTGTATCTCCATTGAGAAGTCCGTCCGTCCTCTGAAAATGCAGATGGAGTGGGCACAGATCAGTGATGGTGCTAGTCACAGATGTCAGAAGAAGCCAGATAGGTCAGATGTGTGAGGGGAAGAGAAGGGATTTGATCTCTGATTAGAAAAGAGGCAGGTCAGGCTTGGGGCCATTAGTGAGAGCTGAGTATAAATTGGTGCTAGATCCCTATGACAGGAAAACAGGAACCCTCTACAGCAGTGGCTCCCAACCTTTTTGGCTTAAGAGTCACAGGTAACATTTTTACAACCCTGAAGGGCCAGCAGGCCCCTTCCCCCTTCCCAAACCCTCCCACGCCCCTGCAGCCAGCTGGATGGAGTTCAACAGGGAGACTGCCTCGTTGCTGATCTCCCAGCTCCCTGACTGTAGCAGGGAAATTGTGCATGTCCTGTAGCCCCCTGTGCTTTACCTGGGTGCCTGGGTAATGGCTCCCTTATGCAGGCAGGAGGATGGAAGATCAGTGTTCTCCTCCCTCTGGCTTCAGCAAGGACCCCAGCACCTATGGATCTAGGCCAGGGGTCTCAAACTCAAATCACCACGAGGGCTGCGTGAGGACTAGTAGATGGCTATATAAGGACTAGTACGTTAGCCCAAGGGCCGGACCACAGAAACCTTTTCATACAACTATATTGCAAATATTGGTAACAACAGTCTCATTGAGGGCCATAGGAAATACCCTTAGGGGCTGCATGCGGCCCACAGGCCACGTGTTTGAGACCCCTGATCTAGGCAGAGCCCTTTGCCATGCTCCCTGCTACAGCGGGGGGCGGGGGAGAGGAGTGCTGCTTTTCCATCCCTTTCGCTGCAGCAAGGAGCCTGCACTGGTCTTTTAGCCCCATGGAAATGCACTCTGCTTGGGTCCTTAGGCAGTGGCTCCCTATTGCAGTCATCAGGAGGGGAGTTGCAGGCCACTTTCAAAGCCCCCATGGGCCACTTTTGACACCCCCCCACCCCCGCCCAGCCACAAGTTGGGATTTAATACTCTAAAGTCCTGCCCTTTATTCACTTGAATGTAAGATATGTGAGTTAGCTGCCACCTGGAACTAAAGAGCCTTTCCCCAGAGCCACTCTGGCTTCATTCAGTTAGAAGTCATTTGTCTCCGGGTGCATCTCAGTTACCCTTGCAGCCTGGCTGTCTACATGCATCTTCAGAGAGGAGTGGAGAATGCTCACTGACTCTTTTATAGGCTAGTTTCATATGGGTGTGTGGAAGGGTGACCCCTGGCTGCTGCTGCTGCCACACATTACAGATGCACTGAGGGGCCTGGCATGCAGTATGGTCTACATGTCTGGGTGCTAAGACCTGCTTGGTATATTTTGACTTTACTTTGAGTGAGGAGTTGGGAGAATCTTTTGCCATTCTCCAGTTTTCTGAAGGTGGTTGCTGGGTCATGCTGGGGATTGTATTATTGTAAGTTTGTAAAGAATGTAATTTGTCTTTTGGGGAAGGATGGGGCCTTTCTCTTCTAGGTAAGGCTGCTATTTGTGGGGGGAGGGGAAAGGCTAGCGACCTTGGGCACAGGACTCTGGTCTTTGTCAAATAACTCTATCTGCTCCTGGGCAACGGGACTGCAAGTTGCTGGGACTGCAAAGACCTCCCACAGCAAGCTGTGAAAATAAATTGAATAGAAGCTCTTCATGTTCCGGGATCTATCACACACAGGGCTCTGCACTGTGGCATTTGGCCAGATTACAGACTCATGGCACAGGGCTGGTCTTTCTTGTCCTAAACTTAGTTTGAAATGGAGCCAGTAGGCCGTGACCACACTGCAATGACCCAGCTTATGCTGTGGGTAAGCTCACGATGGAGCTGTCACAGGGCTCAGCAGCCTGTCCTGGAAAGTTACGTTTGGTATACCAAAAGCATCTGGTTCAAGAATGGCTCTCCTCATTTGCCACGTGTGTCCCTTCTCCCCAGCTGGGACTCAGGTACATTGCTCTGCTGCCTTCACCACTGCTCCCGGAAAGCCCTGGTCATAGTCCTGCTCGCCTTCCCCCACCCCATCCTTGGAGCACAGTGTCAGGGATTCCTTTCTCTCTCCTGTTGCTGCAAAACTGTGTGAACTTTCCTGGTCAATACTGGAAAGGGGAATGCTATTTATTTTTATATTGTGTATATTTGGTCTTGGTCTGCTGATTCCTTTTGTTCCCCGAGAGCGACAGTTACCTCAATAGTTAGTTTACTACTGTGTGTTGGGTAATTTTTTTAAGAACTTTTTTAAAAGCTTGATCCTTGAAGGTCTGTAGATTTATTTCCATATGAATTGGTTATTTTGTATAAAGTACATTCTTAAAATAGCAACTGCCCTTGCTGTGTGTGTGTTTTGTCTCCTCAATGATCTTCCTATGAATCCAGAGAGGTGGGACGGAAGAAGTGCTCCTCGCAAAGGCAATGCGTGGAACTGTAATCAGCTAAGGTCATACCATCTGGAAACGTCTTCAAGGTCATTTATAAGAGTACCTGGAAAACCAGTTGGGATTTCCCTTTAATGTAATGTAACAGTCTGCATATGAACTACTGAGGTGTTAAATTAGAAATGGTGTCATCATTTTATCTGTACCCATGAACCAATGGTGGACTATTCCCTGTCTTCAGAGTTTTGCCCAAGCCAGTTTTTAATGTCATGCACTTAGGGATTCATCTCTCTCTTTGAACCACTTCTGAAATTGTTCACCGTGGGCATTGTTGCAATCTATTTCTCATGGACAGGTGTTCCCATGACAGAGGGTGCTTTAATAGTTGACTATTTCAGTGCCAAAGCTGAGCTCTCATCTTTCCCATTCATACTTCACGGTGATTCCTTGAGGTATATTTTGGGAACCTTGCTCTTGTCCTTGCTGTCTCTGTTCTCTGGATAACTAGTGAGCTTGTCTGTTGATCCAGCAGCTTTACATCAATCCTAAATTCACATTTAACAAAAGGAAACTGTACCAACAAAATCCCACAGAGCTTGCTAGCTGGGTGGGGGTGGAAGACTCAGGCAGCATGTTAAGCTGTAAAACACTGCCATTCTCTTTCCCCCAAATGCTCCCTTCAGATTCTGAGGCTTATAGCAGGCATTGCTCACATCTTAGCTACCATGCCTGCCTGCAGGTGGTGCTTTCGCTGATACTGCTTGTTTTCCCTTCACTGTGGAGCACACACTGGTTCCTTCTGGGCCTCAGATCCATAGAATAAGACAAGAGGTTGCTTCTGAACCCGACTTTCCCACTTTGCAGTTTGGCTACCAGAACTGCCCCTTGCCTTTGAAAAGAGAGGAAAGCAGAATAGTCATGGTCAAAGTGCATCTGCACTCACATGGTCAAACTGCTGCAGCAATAAGGCTTTCTATAGGATCACTTTCTTTGATGAGGCTAAGGATTCAGAAACAATGAATTAGTGCCATCAGATTGTAGGTGTTTTAATTTGAAAGACTGGAAAAGCAAAGTGAGGAGCAATTGCTTACCCGAGATTAAACAGCTTGTCTGATAAATTTGGGAATAAAAACCCAACTCTCCTGATGCAGATGCTGTCCGCTCCTGGTGCTCGTGCGTGTAGCTCCCTTTGAGCAGTTCATAGGAGCAGTTTCTAAGGTAGATTTTGGCCTGAGTGAGATAAATTAGGAATGATTTGCTACTTTGTTAGGGCTTGCTATACCTGTGTCTTAAGTTGTAGGCACAGCCCTGTGTTCCAAACCTCCAGAAGTCGACACTCAGTCCCTGTGACAACAGCCATTCAAAGAACCCTGAGTGACAATGGATGACATAAACTAGCAGTGTCAGGCCCATCAGAACTAGCAGTTTCTGCTGTTGCAGCTGGCCTTATATCTCCTGATGATGCAAGGTAAGTGAAACAGTCTGCCATGCATTTCCTGACAGCAGCCTCCATGCACTGGCTTCTGTGGGGGTTTGTTCCTCTAAAGAGAGTGGGGGCGGTTGCTGGAAGGAGAGATCCATTTGACTGGCTCCCAGGTAGAGAGCCAGGGGTCCTGTCACATTTGCACCCCCCTGCTTCCTTGGCCTCAGCACGCATGGATCAGGGTAGGGAAGAGAAAGCAGGAGTCCAATTTAGGAGGGAAAGGAATTCTCTTGCTTTCTCAATCCCAGGAAGCTTTTGAGTCAGAGGATTTGGGGAGGGGGCTGGGGGGATTCTAATCCTCAGGCTAAACCAGTCCTGAACTGAAATGACACTAATTGGAACCAGTCCCTGAGAGGGGCGATAGAGGCTGTGAGAGAGCTCTAAAGGCAGAATATTAAGCAGAGACAAAGCTCATCTGTTTTATAGAAAATGCACACTCTAATCTCTGCAAGCTGCTGTCATGTGGTTTTGACAGGGAATGTCAGACCATGCCACCACATGTGCTGGTGGAGGGAATGAATAGCATCCCAACTCCTGATTCTTCCATTTGCACCCTTCTAGTTTTTCCTCTGAGCCAGCTGGGGTGTTGTGTTATTTGGGCTTTTCTTTTCAGGGGATCCCCTGGACAGAGGAGAGCTTGCAGATGTCGAAGCAGACCTCTCTGACAGAGATGTACATCAGTTGTACCTGAGATCGAGGCTCCCCAGGCTGTGCCAGTTTATTATCAGGCTATGCTAACCTGAACAAGGGAGGCTAATTTTAGCTGAGTTTTTTTCAGTGCGTGGTTGATTCGCTTGCAGGGATAGGTTTATGGAGACCCCACATGAGACCACAATCCCTACTTTCAGATCTCTCAACACCCTTTTTACTACACCTGCAGCAGAGTTGTCAGAGGCATTCATATATACGTCTGTAAATTTACTCCAGTCTTACTGCACACAAGTCATTGCTGAATGACCATGTAGTTATGTTGCTGTAACATTTGGCTATAGTAATGATATCTACCATCCTTCAGTGTGTCATGTCTAGAAAAGATTGCAAGCTCTTTTGAGGTAGGAACTTCATCTGTACTATGCGGAACTTTTGCACGCTGGAAAACATCTGAGTTTTCCCTCTAGTATCAATCATTGTAGTAGTATAATGTGTCTTGGAGAAATGGGCTAGATCTGAACATTCCCTTGAATTTCTGGGATATGGATTTGAATTCTGTAGCTCAGGCCTTCCTAATTCTCATTGAAATGTAGAGCAAAGCCCTTCATCACAATATCTTGCAACTTCATAGGGTGCCATACACACCATCTTGAAACACATTACATTCATATATGACTTAATTTCTCCTTCTGATATTATTGAAGAAGACTAGAACCAGGAGAACAGTGACACGTGGATGAAATGGTGAAGCTGAGAAACCTTAGAAGTGGAGATAGAGCCAAGTATCATGGCGGTACTTAACTGCACATCACTTTACTCTGGAAACCCAATCATACCTACTGAAAAGGCAGTGGTCTGTCCCCAACCCCACTTTTCCTCAAAGATCTAAGAGCAAAGCTAGAGTAGTGCCTATAGATCAAGATTTCAGTGGCCTTTACGAAAGTGGGAAAGTGTTAGAGCTTGTTGGGAATTTTTTGTCAATTTTTTTAAAAGTAAAAATAAATTTTCCACAAAATTTATTTTTTCTCCTCCCACAGGAAAATTTAGATTTGCTGAGACTTTTTGATCTTTATTTAATCAAGGCGGCTTGAATCACAGCAACCGCCTTTGTTGAAACAAATGAAATGTTTCATTTTACATTTAATCTGTCTACTTGAGCTGTTACAGTGCCCATGGGGGTTGTAGTTTTTATCTTTCATGTCCTTATTCCTCTTAATGGGCAGTACTCCCTGGTAGGAATATACATCTTCCATGATGCACTGCTATGTGCCCCTGGTTCAGATTTCCAAAAGTACATTATGGGGGATATATTTCTCCTGACGAGTCCACCTAAGGAGGATGACTAACTGAAAGGCAGGAGGATGCGAACAGTTTCAGTTCTGTTGAAAGAAACTTTTATTTTGCTTGAAATGTTTCATTGTTTTCCAATCAATTTGTTTAAAGCTTTCCATTCCCTAAAAAACCTTAGTAATTTGGCTTTTTCTCCAGTTTGAGATAGTAAACAACATTTTAAAATATTGGCATTTCTTGGGCGATGGAAATCCTTATTTATTTATTTATTTGCAGCAGTTCTAGAAGAGTGGTTACCAACCTTTTTCAGGCTGGGGACCCCTTTTTAACATAAAACTCTTTGTGGCCCCCCGGCTGATTATGTAATCTGGCCTGCACAGGCAGACTCTCACCCATGCCATTCTGGCAGTGCTGCTGGGACAGCCAACAAGTGGTGCCACCACCACCACGGCCCCTGCCCCTGCCCCGGAGCCATCACGGCCCCATCCCCCTGCTGGGATCTGGCCATGGGTGGGGAGCATCAGGGCTGCAGATGGATTCTGGCTCCAGTAGGGAGAGGCTCTGCGGACCCCCTGACACATGTCTGCGGATCCCTGGGGGTCCCCGGACCCCAGGTTGGGAACCACTGTTCTAGAACATATTCTTGTTCTACAGATGGGGAGACCAAGGCCCAGAGAAGTAAATTGGCTTGATTAAAGTCCCACACAAAGCCTGAGGGAGAGTCAGAAATGGCTGCCAGTCATAAGCTGTCCTTAGAGCATAGTTTCCCCTTTTAATGATTTTACAAAAGAAAGTATTTTGCATAAAAATACACTAAACACCATTTGGGAGCAGTACAATAACAGAACAAGGGCTGATTTCCCTTTTTTCCCTGAGCCTGCATGGGCCTCTCAGGCATTACTGCAAATTATGAGTTTCTGCCATACGGTAAAAACAGCCTTAAAATCAGTCCCCAAAGGCAGAAATCTCCCCCTACAAATGAGAAAAGCTTGGCAGTTCTGTAGCATGTTCTCTGAAGCCCCAGGCAGAGAAGAGGGAGGTAATAGGTTTGGGGGAAGAGGGTGAGATGGGAAGGGGCAGTTGGGGTGCGGTTTGTAATATGATAGCTGTCCTGTGGCATAGGATCTCTGTAGCTCCTGGCAGCAGCATTTCCTTTCTGTTTGGGTGGAGCCGTGCTCCACCCCCCCACCCCCGCCTCCCTCAGCAGCACTAGGAAACCACATGTTCCCTACCCTTTTTTTTTAAATGAAATTTTCCATAACGCTCTGCCACTAGTTAGGGATCGTAAAAAGTTTACTCTCTCTTCTCAAATGCACCAGTTCTTCCGGGGCTGGCAGGCAAAAGTTGTTTGCAATTTCCTGGGGCCTTGACCTTTGTGTTTTGACCATGGCAGACGATGGGAGAATTGCAATCTATCAAATCCCTGGCTCCTCTCTGACACTTTCAGGGGTGTGAGGGGTGAGAGGAAAGAGGCTCCTCCAACTAAGCCGAAGCAGGCAGAGCAGAAGGATTTTGCTAAACACAGAAAGGGCTTGCAGTCTAAACTTTTTCAAAAGGTCAGCTTTGTCCCCAGTGTAATTACTCCATTAAGTCCAGGCTTGCCAATTTGGGTCAGAGATTTACGGGCATTCTTGGAGGTTTCATCACACAACATAATATGTAATTAAGGATCAGTCTTTAATGTCCGGTCCTGGTGACTCCAAGACAATCCTGGAGAGTTGGCAACCCAAAGTCAGTGGAATGGCTGCTGCAGAGACAAACCTGACTCTGCATCAGTTGTTAGCATGAGATTTGACCTACCCCTAGAGGGAATTTATTGTGAAAAGGGCTGGCACCAGTTTTTAGGCTCTACTTTATAGTCTTTGCATAGACTAGAGCAGTGGTTCCCAACATTTTCTCTGCTGTGGCACACCTTGCTACATTTTATTAATTTAAGGCACACTACCATATATTTTCCAAATAAACTCATGAATATTCATGAGCCAATGAGCCAGTCCAGAGCCCTTTGAGTAGTTTTTCAAAAAATTCTGTGACACACCTGCTCAGGCCTGACGGCACACTGGTTGGGAAACACTGGACTAGAGACACCCGCCTTCCTTCCCTCCCACTTCGTTTCACTCGTGCCATATTATGACTCTTGGAGTCTCCAAGCTACAATGTCCCAGGGAGAAGAAAGGCTGGTGTGGAGCTGCCTCTGTTCTTCCAGTGCAGGAGAATGGACCATGATTTGCTGAGGCAGCATGGGACAGAAAGTGGTTGCTTGCACCTAAGACCAAGCCCGATTGTCTTCTCACTGGCTGTGGAAACTACCAGGACATGTCAGCAATGCTCTTATATGCCATTGAGCAAATGCTCTTGTGTTTGTATCAGTTACTGGGGTTCTTGTCATTTTAGGGCAAATCTAGCAACCCACAACCATGCTCCTTAATTTAAAGCCCTCTTCTCTGAGAAGATTTATCAGCTGGGTGCAGGAAGTGCTAGATAAATATTCGGTTGGCGGCAAGGTGGAAACTGAGGATGAAGAAAATGTCCAGAGGAAAACTGCACTGAACCACATGCTCCTCATGCTCTTTTGGTGAAGCATAAAAGTTCCAAAGGGGCAGTTGTGTTAGTCTAGTTCAGTAAAACAAACAAGGAGTCCTGTGGCACTTGAAGACAGACAGATTTATTTACTGCATGAGCTTTTGTGGGAGAAAATCCTACCCCCATGTTCAAAGCATCTGACAAAGTGGGATTTTCTCCCACAAAAGCTCATAAAACCTCTAGATGTTTTGATGTTTCCAATATCCATCACCTTCTGTGGGGTGTGGGATAACTCAGCATTTTGTGGTTCTGGTGTGACAGGGACTCCTCAGAACTGTCACCCTGGCTCCTGCTTTGGCAATAGCTAGTAGGGTTGGAGGGCATGAAGCAAAGAGGCCAGTGAGAGTCTTATCTGAGGTTATGAGTCTCAGCTCTGAAGGTTAAAATGCCAGTGTGTGCCACTCAAGATCCTTGTGTCTTCATCATTCCAGCAGGGAAATGAGGTGAGAGGAACAGGAACCTCACTGGGGAAATACATCCTGCAGTCACCTGCCTTCATGCTGCTGTTTCCTGGAGCAATGAATGCATCACAGAATGGCTAAGATCCCCGAGGAAATGCATTGCAACATAGCTGCACCAAAAAAAATCTTTGCAACCTGCATACACCTTTCCCTATCTCCCCCTGGAAAAGTAAATCACACACCCACTCAGCCCTCTGATCAGAGCATGCCTTGGGAAATGCATCAAACACATGCCTCCTTGTGTCTGATTAAATATAACCTGGGGAAACTTTATTCTTTCCCATGAATCACTTTAGTCAAGCAGCTGTAGATTTTTAAAACTGGCAGGTAGCATTATGATCACCTCATCTGACCTCTAGCATAACATACTCCAGAGATTCACAATGATTCTTCTGTACAGCTCAGCAGCTTATTGTGTAAGTAGGGTGCCTTTCCTAGGAAGACACATAGTCTTCATCTTTCAAAGGGGTGGCCATTTTAGTGTCATTCAGCAAAACAAACAGGGAGTCTGGTGGCACTTAAAAGACTAACAAATTTATCATATGAGCTTTCGTGGGAGAAAATCCCATTTCATCAGATGCGTTGAAGATAAGGAACTTACAGGAGGAAAATAACTGCAGGAAAAGTGTAAGTGATAGGATCGGGTCTGTCTCTGGAGGAATGTGCTACAAAACACATTTAAGTCTCTTTAATAATACATCTCCCTGGAAGTGGGGAAATCTCCATCTAGCACAAGAATTATATTCAGTGGTTAGAAGTCACTTGGGAGCAGGAAGGCAATTCTCTGAATGAGGATGAAATGATGGTTGGAAGCGTAGTGAGAGGGGAAAGTGAAGGTTGTCCAGAAATGCTTATGTCACACGAACTATGATCACAAAGCGCGAGAGTCTTATCATGCACCACTCTCATAAGTGAGTGGGGACAGTTTGGAGACCCGTTTGCTAATGCTAACTGACACATTTCGGTTTGCAGTACAGGTAAACTTCAAATATTCCTTAGGAATTCTCCTATGGTTTCCTAGTATCTTTGCAAGGCAGTGTTGTTTAGGGACTATCTGGATTTCTTAACCTTTCAAAGGCTGAAGATGCCAGCTTTGTAGGGTGTCATAAACCTTTTGAGGCTTTTGTTGTATAGAGGTTGAGTGGTGGATTGATTCCCTAGATTGAATACAATTGATTTCCTGGATTGGCTGATTAGCCCTTGAAATGTGGATTCCAGGCCAAGTTTCTGTAATCTGGTGGGTGCCTGTGTGTTGGAGATGCCTAAATCTATAAGCATGTGAAGAGGGTAAGCAGTGAGAGCTGAATGAATTAGGTCCTGTAGAACAAGGGGGAATAACTAGGAGTAATGGGATGAAATCAAGAAAGAAAAAGCAGAGGTTGAATATCAGGAAATGCTTTCTGATGGTGAGACCTGTTAGATTGTCAAACAGTCTTATAGGGGAAATGATGAAAGCCTCATACCTCAGGACATTAAAGACTGTAGGGGTGAAAGCCCAGAGATTGGTTTTTTTATGAATCAATACTATTCTGGTAAGGATAGAGACTGCCTAGTAAGTTCTGTTAACTGAATGATTATCCCCTGCCAGCCCTGGGGAGGGTGGGTCTCAGTTGCAAAATGGGAGGAAATCCTGTCTGTGTTAATCTAAAAACCTGTTATAACTTTAGCTTAAAAACACAACTATCATTTTTGTGTTAGTAGTGCCCCTCCTCCTTCAATCTGTCCCTACCCAGGCATAAGCTCTGCCTGGCAGGCACCAGGAGTGACTTCTTTCCCAGGCTGAGAGAGGAAAAGCTAACCAAATAGCAAAGAGTTTTTCACTGCTTAAAAATAATGGGAATTTGTGAACTGTCCCTTAAACTAGGGATGAGGTTTGCTTGCTAGTGGAATCGAGCTGTGTGAGTCAGATATTTGAGTTTAACTTTGGAAGTGGAGAAAGGACAAGGAAAAGGGTGGAAACTGATGAGTCAGAAATAGAGGTAAGTCTCACCTCTTTCTCTTCTGATGCTATAGCACCTCCATCTATGCAATCAGCCCAATGCATTTCTCTCTCACCCACCCACCCATGTGTGATCACACACAAATACCTGTTTTCGGTAAAACAAATAAGGAGTCTTGTAGCACTTTTAAAGACTAACAAATTTATTTAACTCATAAACTTTTGTGGGTGTAATCCTACTTCATGTTTTCAGGGCAAATCATAGCCTGAGAGTATTGTGGGAACTGACCTGAATTGTTCACTTTGCAGTTGTAATCCAGCCTTTGGTCTCCATAGACTCCTGGTGCTGCTTGAATTCCTGGAGCTTCAGAAATATTTGACAGGGCTGGGAAAATAGAAGTTGGATTTCAATTAGACATGGGTCCAGGCTGCATTATTGGACCTGGATCTGAACTTCCTTAGGGCTCAGAGATGTGGATTCAGGCCTGTCTCTGATTTTTTTAGTTTTATATTGAGAGTAGATTGCTTTGCTGAAGGATGCTAAGGTGTCCTATGCTGTGCTACTTCAGTGGTGCTTTAGAAGGTGCTGAAGGGAGTTTGGGGTGTATGAACTGGGCTGCAGTGTTGTCATGCTCATACTTATTGTCGAGAGTCTTGTGATTTTGGGTGTTTTTTGTCACACCCCAACTGCTGGAGTCAGGTTAAGGCCAAAGATCATCTGTCAGCTTTCATCTGAAAAATAAAGGAGCCCTCCTGACTGCAAAGGAGAACTCAAAACACTAAGTACTCGACCACCACTAAAAAGAAACCTAAGTTACTTTTTAATCTCATAATTTCTAAGCAAATACATGTATAAAAATACTAGGAGATTGGCAGTTCTGGAAATGGGTGTCAGCAGAGACTGCCCCAGGCCAGTCTTGACTCCTTATCGCCTACCTACAGCATCACCCTAATGCACTATGTAACCTGTGCTGGGGCAGTGAAGAACGTACAGTGCTCATAGGCTCTAGCTTTCTGCTCAGTGCCCCAGCTCCATTGACATTTGGCCTCACTCACTGCCAAAACATCAGACTTTGTCCCCACCCAGTCAATATACAGTGTTTGTGTGTGTCATGCCATTCCAGTGAGTCACAGCTCCCTGGCATTGTCCTGCCCCTACACCTCCCCTGCATTTGGGTCTTTGCATAATGTGACAGGGGGAGCTGGTAGGGGGAAGTGTTGGGCCTAGAGTGCATCGTTTCCCTGCTTCCTGGGTAGGCAGCAAATGGCTGTGTGCCGCATTGCCTGCTGTTCTCTGCTTATGCAGGTCTCCATGCAGTGGCCCTGTTGTGAAGGATCCTCCCTCCATCTCCCTTGTACCAACCCCCCACCCCCTTTGGAAGTCTCAGCAGCATGTGAACCTCCTTTCTAGCTGGCAGTCATTGGTGTCTGCTCCCTCTGGTGCCCTTCAGCGCTGCTTTATCATTGATCAGAATAAAGCATTTGCACAAGAGATCTGCATTAGAATAGTGCTCGCTTCAATTCAGTCCTTTTCCACAGACCAGCTGGGACCCCAGATCAGCAGGGGTGCGCTGACAGAGCTGGGGCTGGAGGAGGCCAGGACTGAAACAGCAGGAGGTGCTGCAGGGCAGGGTGGACTTGGAACTGCATCTGCAGGGCATGGGGGCAGGCGAAAGCCAGAAGAGGGCCTGCCTGCTCTCTTTCTAGCTCCAGCTACTGTTTGTTGTTTTTAATAGCATGCACAAAACTGCCCTTGCTCAGTGGAAGAGAGGGCAAGTGAGAGCCCTTGCAAACAGCTGGGAATGACTGGGCTCAGCCCCAGATTCAAACCATCTTCCCTACCTGCTCGCATGTCTTCCCGTTGGCCTCTGGCACACTGTGCTCTGCAAGGGCTGACAGCCAGGGATGGGGGTACCTAGACATCAGGCAACAGAGAGCTGAGGTTCTGCTCACTTCACCCCTTTTTTAACAGCGCTCACAATTCTTTCCTTGCTTCCTCCCTCAAGGTGCTTACCAGGCGGCTGCTGCTGCTTTTGGCAGTCCCTTCCACCCCTTGGCTTTGCTGCCATAGTACTCTGCAGGCAAGCCCACGCTAGTCCTTTACTATGAATCTTGGAGCCAGCTCTGGCTGGGGGGGAAGGGGACGGGACCTCATTTCAGTCATGGCTTTGTACCTCGGGGATTCTTTTGCTCCTTGCTACTTACAAGAGACAGAAGGCCTATGACAGGGGAACTTGCATGCCATCTGTTCAGTGGTTCCTTAACAATCCTGTTGCTAGGATGAGACCAACTAAGAGAGCTACCACAAGCTAGCCTGGCAACTACAGAGGCCCTCGGACTCCACAGAGAGGTGCCAGAGCAACCGAATGATAGCTAACAGTTCTTTAGGGCTCATCCATCTTAGGAGGTGTACATGACTCTTCAGCCCCTTGGCCTGAGTACGAGATCAAACCTTAAATGTATTTTCGGTGCAGAACTGAATCTGACCATCCAGGGTCTAGGGCAGATATGATATGGGGGGGTGTGGAGGGAGAGGAAAATTCCACAACTGGAGATGAGAAAGGAACGTTTCTGTGGTGAGTTGATTTAGAAGAAAAAAAAATGGTGGCTGTTTGAAGTTGTCCAGGACCCGGGATGTTAAACATAAGCCAAGATCCTCAATGGGGTTTAATTACCTAAATCTCATTGAAATCCATGATGGCTGGGTGCCTAAATCCCTTTGAGGAATTTGGCTTCAGTAAGGGGCGATGGGTTAACAGCCATGCAAGGTGCATGGTAAATTGTGAACCCTGATCCAAAGGGGTAGCCGTGTTAGTCTAGTTCAGTAAAACAAACAACCAAGGATTCCTGTGGCACTTCAAGACTAACAAATTTATTTTTTGCATGAGCTTCGGTAGGAGAAAATCCCACTTTGTCAGACACTTTTTCTCCCATGAAAATTCATGCAAAAAATAAATTTGTTAGTCTTTAAGTGCCCCAGGACTGTTTTTGTGAACCCTGATGTAGTCCATAGCCTTATAAGGGACCACATGATAAATACTAGAGAGGTGTATAATATGCCTGTAGTTATTAAAGCACATGACAATTGGTGCTTTAAGATCCGATGTTCTGTCCCCCAGCCAAACAAGACAGCCTCTTTCAAAGGGAAGAAAGTCTCTGTGGTGAAAGAATCTCCCTCTCAGCAGCTGTCAAGGAACAATGGGGAGCAAGAAGATCAGGTCAGTGCCATTCCCACACTTTCTTACCCTTTGGGGCATAATTCTGGCTAAACGGCTGGCTGCTTCTCAGTTATAACAGCTGGGAGCCAGGTGGGTTGCACTTCCCATCCTCTTGGATAATGGCACATGAGATTTCAGGTCTTGACTTCTTTGACTCTACACAGAGTTTGATGTTTAGTCACCCATAAGGGCCTAAGAGCACTAGCAGCAGACATGGTAAGGCTACTGCTATTGCCCCAACCTCTCCACTACCTACAGGACTTTGTGCGCAGTGCAATTCTCTTTTGTAGTCTGACTCAGGCCGTTACAGGTGTTTGTGCGGCCATGATACTTCAGTTAGTATGGTACAACCTGGAATAGCAAAGGCCTCTCTGCTCGCTGAGCCCTGCAGTCTGCTGAGATGGTTGGCTAACCATTCTTGCTCTTTTTCTTTCTGCCTGAGAGAGAGCTGCTAGCCAGCCAAACTGTGGAATCAGTCCCCTGCCTAGCAACTTCTCCTGGCCCATCCAGGGAGCCCCCTCTTAAACTGAGAAAGGGCCTGGCCTGAAGTTTGATGGCTCTCGGTGTGAAGTCAGATAAATAGGGACTCAGGTCAGCTCCTAGTGCCTGGACTGTGCACACGCAGGGGGTCAGGGAGCTGACTTGGTGGGGGGTGCTTGTCAGACAAAGGTGGGGTCGCATCTGTGGGGGTTAAGTGTGCTAGCTACTTGGGAAGTGAGGAACCAACCATCACACATTTGTCCCCGTGCTCTGGAGATGGAGTCCAGAGGAACAGCAGTCCCTAAAAGGGGCAGAGCCTAGTGCAGCATCAGTGTTGGTCATTTTGCCTGGCTGACCGCTGGGTGTAATTCATTCTCTCAGTTTGGGGCTGTGATATTTCAAAGCTGCCAAGGAGGTTTGGCCACATTGATCAGTCTGAAAGGAACTAGAAAATTCCTTGGGCAGCAGTCAATCTCTATTGCGTCTGTCGAAAGTTCTTACATGGGCCCTATTACCACCTCACACTCTGTAATGTATTTGTCCTCCCCAAACCCCAATAAGCTAGGGAAATGCTATTTGCCCCATTTTACAGATGGGGAACTGAGGCATAGAGAGAGAGAGGCCCAGATTTTTAAAGGGATTTAGGTGTTGCTGTCCTCGGTGTCAGAACACACAACTGATTTAAGAGCCTATGTCTCCCCCTCCAAAGAGATTTAGGCATTTTGGAGGGGATTCAGGAAGGCTGAGGGGTGGGGAAAGCAGGTGTCAGTCCTGCTGAGGATTGCCTGTAGTGTGTTGACTCTCCCTTCTCATTTCAGTCTGCCAGCAAAGCTAATCAATGGAGGCGTGGCCGGGCTCGTGGGGGTGAGCTGTGTCTTCCCAATTGATCTAGCAAAAACCCGTCTTCAGAACCAGCAGGGACAAGGAGTCTATACGGGAATGTAGGTGTTCCTGAACATAAAACTTCTAATCCCCCTTGCAAACAGCACCAGCGGTGGCTGGAGTGGAAGACGCGTTCCTCAACTGGCCCTGGCATTCATTCCTTCTCCAGTGAGCACAAGAGACTTCTGCTCCTAGTTGCCTTCCCATCGTTTTCATTTGTCAGGAGATCCACCAACTAGTTCAGTCTAGGGAATTACCACTGGTAACAATGCATCTTTGATAAGACTTGCTTGGCCACAAAGTGGGTTGTTTTTGGCATTTGGCTGGAAGTCTAAGAAGAAGTAGAAAAGGAGCGTCGCATCTGTAGGATCCAGGGTGGTGAGATAATAAGAAAATCATGTGACCAAAATCTCTCTCTCACACGCACACACTCACTATCCATGTTGCTTGATGAAAGAGTGGAGGACTTGCAGAATAGAGTTGTATATGTACATGTAAGCCTCCATGGCTGCCCTTGTGTGTCTATTTATATCCTGAGAATTTTATTTTTCTTCCCATCCCCTCCTTTCTCAGACATGAGGCATGCTGGGAAGTATTTCTTGAGTTTGTTCTCTCACATTCCAGGAGCCTTACCCTGATGAAATAGGCAGAATAAGTCTACACTGTTCTGTACAAACACAAAGTGCCAGCTCTCAGCTCCCAGCAGCCCTCTGAGACCTGCTGCCCCCTTTGCTGGCAAACGTTGCTTGGCAGACCAGCAATGCCATAAACATACCAGGTTCCAAAGGAGGCAGCTGTGTTAGTCTAGTTTAGCAAAAGAAGCAAGGAGTCCTGTGGCACTGAAAGACTAACAAATTTATTTATAGCATGAGGTTTCTTGGGAGAAAATCCCACTTTTGTCCTAAACTCCCCTGCATTTATTTTCTTCCCATTCTGTAAGTTCCCCCATCTTCAAAGCATTTGACAAAATGGGATTTTCTCCCATGAAAGCTCATGTAATAAATAAATTTGTTAGTCTTTTAGTGCCACAGGATTCCTTGCTTCTTAGACTTACCAGTGCTTCTGGAACTACAGATGAAAGAAGAGAAAAGGATTGCAGAAATAAGAGGGTATTTTACAGGCTATGAACACTAGAGGGTGCCAGAGGACAGTGGTAGTTATTTATAGTGAATGCTTATAATTTATAAAGCACTCTGAGGGTGTGAGTGAGGGGCTATGCAACTGTGAGGAAGATATTTTGTTCTTGAGAGCCCTGATAACCAAAGTGTGCTGTAGAGCAGTTTTGGCTTCCCCCCCTCCAGGAGAGGATCAGAAGGCAATTAAGGGGTCACAAGGCATTGAAAAGTTTATTACAATCTTTAAAAGAGATCCTTCTGCAGTTAGTCCCTCAAAACACTCTCTCTCTCTCTCTCTCTCTCTCTCTCTCTCTCTCTCTCATTATCCTTGCTTATTGTTGTCATGGTTTCATTTCCGAGTCTTTTAGAGCAAATGTAAGAGAGGTTGTTTGTGAAAAGTTTTGATGTGGGATCAGCCGCATGAAAAGGTGGAAAAAGTGCTCCGGAGTAGCCGACAGTCTCTGTAGCATGATTATGTTAGAACAATTTATTATTGGTCAGTGTCCCTGTCCTGTTAGGACTGTACTAGCTGTTTATGTGTTAAACATAGTAGTAGGTAGAGTAGTATTTTTTTCCCTCCAGAGTGGAACTTTGGTCTTACTTCTGTCTGTGCCCTCTACAGGAGGAGCTGTCCCACTGTAAGGTGTAGTCAGCCCATGTGTGTTTGTGTGCATGGTATCCAACCTGCTCCAAGCATACGATCATGTTGCCCCCTAATGGCCTCTATCTACAGAAGCTGTGAACTGTATCTCTTGTAAAGCTAATAGGGTTGCAGGCTTCAAAGTAAGAGTCCTGGAGCAGCAGTAACTCACCCCATCATTCTCTGTCTTTTTCTGTGTCTGATTCCAGGCGGGATTGCTTGGTGAAGACTCTGCGTTCAGACGGATTCTTCGGCATGTACCGAGGTAATCTCTGTGGGGATGTCAGGGGCCCATTTGCGGTGGATGATTGCCCCACTGTGTCAGTTACAGCCCCCAGCAGAAGGGCATAGTGGCACCTGTACACCTCTTCTCCCTCAGTAATAGAGGCATCCCTTATTTCAAACCCAGCTGTCCTTCAAGCCCACACGGTGTCACGTCTGACAGTCATTGTGCACAGCTAACAATAACTGACGAGAGAAGTACTGGGTAAAAAAGAAATTGTTCAGGGAAGAGCAGTGAAAATTAACAGAAGCTGGAAGACATGAGGGAGATAAATTAAATAATGACCAGAAAAGGCCAGGTGGATGCTCCAATTTATCTTATTAGTAGACTTGACAGAATTTGCTATTTATTTGTTTGTAGTTTTGAAAGATGATATTCATTTTAAACATTTTTAGATGTCAATTCTTTTTTTTTTTAACTTAAGCTTAGTTATTTAAATTATGGGGGAAAGGCAGACCATAAAATGATTTAATGACAATAGCTGTTGAGATTCACAGTTTTATAATCGTTGCAACACAAATTGTTGTCATATGTTAAAATATACATGTAAATATCCTTAAACCAAACTGTTAAGAAACATGCTGCATGAGGACTTACGTGGCCTTCCTGTAAATTTCAGTTACTATCAGTGGAGATATTTTTGTCTATTTGTATGTGTGCACAGTGCAATTGATGGTAACTGACATTTACCGATACAAACCTAATGCTTCCCAGCCTACTTAGTAAAAACCAGAATGTGCCTAATGGAACTGACAAACAAATAATTAAAATGGATAAAATCAAGTAGTGATACCCTTCCAGTTGATCTGTAGTTAGCCTGTGGAATAATATCCTGATGCAGGATATTATTGAGGCAACTATCCTAGCAAATTTGTTTAAAAGGATGGCATATTTTTATGAATAAGAACAGTATCTACAGTTATAATAGTGAGGATAAAGTTACAAAGGTGGAAGACCACATGCTTCAGGGCATAAAGTGATCATCAACTGGGGTCAGGAAGGAATTTCCCCTCTTGATGAAGCCTTACAGAATCAGCTATTTTAGGGGGATTACATGGCCCAATTCCTGTGGCATAGCCCACTGCTGTCAGCAGAATATTGTAGTGGATGGAGCACTGACTTGTTTGATGTGGCCGTGCCTAAACTCCAATGTAGCCAAAGGCAGTGGGAAGCTGGAGATTCTCTGGTGACGCAGCAGGCATCCACACACCTGTAGTGGGTGTCACCAAGAGCCCTGCACCTTTGTCCCAGGAGTCCTCTCCCAATATCCCAGCTCTGCCAATGCACAGCATTCAATTCTGAGGACCGTCAGCTAGGGCTGAGTGGAGCAAGTGGCTACAATTTGAGAACAATGCAGTACATCAAAGCACTGGCTCTCATATACTTTTCACAAGCCTGGGCTATCCTGTCCCCATTCCAGGTTCTGCTTCTATTATTCTCTCTTTGAAATGCCCCTCTTCCCCTAAAATGCAACCACCTGAGACCTCAGACACTCACTGCATGGGATAATTTGCGCACACAAGATGTCTCTCTTCCCCATTCTGTGTCATCCATGTTGATAGAATTTTTAATGTACCGTGGAAAGTGATAGAGTTAACCTTTTGGCACCCCTTGCATCCTTGATCAGGAGCTGCGGTGAACCTGACATTGGTCACACCAGAGAAAGCAATCAAGCTAGCAGCCAATGATTTTTTTCGACAACTGCTCTCACAGGACGGGTACGCAGGGATCATCACTGTCTAGTTTTGGCCTTGCACAAGATTGTGCAGGGGTGATGCTGGCAGGTGGGGGGGGGAGTGTTTGTGTGAAGCCATAGAAATGTATTTAGTTTTGCATGTGCGTATGTGAATTTTTGTAGTTGTGGGTGTGTCTATGGGGGGGGGTCTATGTAGTTACGGACCTGCATAGCTCTGTGGATGTCTGTATGTCTGTGTTTCTGAATGAACAATATGTGGGTGAACAGTAAATGTGTGTCTCATAAGAAACATCTTTTGCCTTCCTCTGAAGTATCTGATACACAGCATTATTAAAGAATAGATCAACTGTTGATCAGTTCCTATGGATGTATGTTAACTGTATGCAGGAGTGTATATCAAGTATGGGTCTTCATATGTCTGTACAGTAGAAAGGATCATAGAAATCAGAGGTGGAAACACTGTTAAATGATCAGAGTCCTGAGTCCTGTAAAGGAAGGGTACAATAACTGTATGCATAAAAGATAAAAGCAAACACTTGATAGCATTTTACCAAATGTAAAATTAACCTGTGGAACTCACTGCAGCAGGGTGTTGTTGGGAGATCTTAGATTTTTTTTTAAAGGATGAGAAATGTATATGACTGAAAAAAGGATCTGTGGTAACCCAGAATACATAATCTAGGATGAAAAATTATCATTATAATATTATATTTAAAACATGAGCCAGCCAGCAGTGAGGGTCAGGAAAGAATTTCCTCCCTTGGTACAGTAGTGTGAAATTGAGGGCATTTTAGGGGCTTTGTGCCTTTGTCAGCAAAGGTCACTGTTGTAGGCAGGCTGTTGGAATAAAGACAATATCGATCACTTGTGTCTGGATGGGTGTGTAGCTGCACAGTGTGTATGTGAAGCACATAGAATCATAGAATATTATGGTTGGAAGGGACTCAGGAGGTCCTCTCATCCAACTCCCTGGTCAAAACAGGACCAAGCCACATTGATCACGTGTGGAATAACTGAGGAGTGTGCCCTTCTGTGCTTGTTTTTCTGTGCATTTGTGTTACAGCCTGTCTAGTCTGTTTCCTTACAGGTCAGGATATATGTCTAAGCATTCAGTGAAGTCACTGTGGAGTAGTAATAGCTGCCACACCAAGGGTGGCCTGGCACACGCAAGAAGTAGTGTGCACTCTGTTCTCTTGGGTAGATGTGTAAATGTGTGTGGTTGCCTGTCAGTCTCTCTGCTGTATCTTCCCTTTACCTCTGTGCTATTCCCGGCAGGAAGGAGTTGACACTGGTGAAGGAGATGCTGGCTGGCTGTGGAGCTGGGACCTGCCAAGTGGTGGTTACCTCCCCAATGGAGATGCTGAAAATTCAGCTTCAGGATGCTGGACGACTGGGTTAGGCCCTATTTTTCATGGTGGGAGTAGGCGTGGACATCTGGACTGTTGCTTCTCATTCTGAAGTAAATCCCTCTAGCTACGTCTACACTTGCAAGCTAGTTCAAATTAAGGAGGCTTGGTTTGGACTAACTTAGTCCCTGTCTACACTAGGCTTTCATTAGTTTGCATTAAGGAATTCCTCAATTTGAACTAATCAATGCTTAGTTTGAACTAGAAAGACCAGGCCTTTAGGTTGAACTAAGCCCTTAGTTCAAACTTGGCACAGTGCAGACATTTAAGTCCACTTTGTTAGTTCGAACTAAGGACAGTTCGTTTGAATTAACAAAGTGGGTTAAGTCAAATTAACTGTAATTTGACTTGGTCTACGTTGTTAATTTGAACTAATAAGTTCAAATGTAGTTCAAACTACATTTGAACTTATTAGTTTGAATTAACTAGTTTTGAGCTGTTTGGGAAGTGTAGACATAGCCTTTGTCACATTCTTCCTGAAATCTTGCAATCTCATAGACCCTGTAGCATGCAGATGTCACTGAACTTTTGATGCTCAGGAACAGGCTTGTGCAGTCCTTACTGCATCCATACTTGCTGGAGAGCTCACACGGACTCCTGGCCCAGCCTCTTCCAACAAGAAATACAGCACGGGGATGCTGGCTGTGGGGTGAGAGAGCTCACAGCTCCTGCAGTCCCAGCCTTAGCCAGCAGGTGTCACTGGACAGCTGACTTTGGGGAACTGGCTGTGATAGCTCACAGCTCCTGGAATCCCTGCCTCAACTTGCAGTGATTATAAAAGAGAAGCCTTAAAAAACTTAAAAAACTAACAAATTTATTTTTCACATGAACTTTCATAGGCAAAGTCTCACTTTGTCAGATGCCAGAGTGGAGAAAACTTGCATTAAATAGGCATGTATGTTTTCTCCACTCTTGACATCTGACAAAATGGGACTTTGCCCGTGAAAGGTCCTGCGAAAAATGAATGTTAGTCTTTAAAGTGCCACAAGACTCTTCTTTTGTTTTGCTGAACTACTAGACTAACACAGCTCCCCCTTTGGAACCTGCAGTGATTATGTAATTGTAAAGCTTACTTTGGATTGAAGAAGAGACAAAATCCCTGGGGAGACATGCGGAAATGTACGACTCTTTTACCTGTTCAGATGAATGATCAGAATTTAATTTTTGTGCTGGTCCAATAGACTAGTAATTGTCTCATGCTCTTGTTCTGGGTATTGATTCAAACTCCACCCCAGCGTTTTACTGTCAGGCTGGAGGCTGATGAGTATGAAGAGAGATTAAGCCACCGGTAGGCAACCCCCAGCATATGTGCCAACAGTGGCATGTTAGCCCATCCAGAGCAGCATGCAGTACCCTTTGCAGCACCACAGAAATTGCCATTCCTGCTACTGAAAGCCATTTTGGGTGGCTTCTTTTGGGTGTGACTGGAACATAAGGGGTCTCCACCATGCCTATGTCCCCACATGTTATGGAAAGAAGCTGCCCAGAGCGGCTCCTTTCCACAGCATGCAGTTACCCAGAGGAGCCATTCCAGGCAGCTTCTTTCTGCAGTGTTCCTGGGAACCCCCATCTCGAGACACACCGCTAAGAGGAGCCGTTCTGGGTGGCTTCGTTCTGTGGCATTCCTGAGACATGCACGCCCCCACCCACACACACTCTAGCCATGAATTTTCAGGCAGCCACATTTTTTCCAGTAGTGGGGGCCACCAGCATTGGCTGAGGGTCAGGGAAGTAAGGCTGGCATGAGGGATGGCAAAGGTTGCCGACCCCTGGATTAAGCTCTCCACACTCTGTGGGTTGGGGGGGGGGTGCAGAGAGTAGACAAGACGACTCAGGAGAGAAAGACAAACCAGGAGTCTGGTAAAAGAAGCAAGGAATCCTGTGGCACTTAAAAACTAACAGATTTATTTATCGCATGAGCTTTTGTGGGAGAAAATCCACCTTCATCAGTTCTTTTGTTGCCAGGATTGCTGCTGAGTGATTTGAACCTGGAAGTCCTTGGCACTGACCCAGAATGTGACAGAGCTCTTGTCAGATTAGGGAAGATGTTATTTTAGCATTTTTTAGGATGTTGAAACTATTTGTGCATTTGGGTAAAATTTGGCAAATAGTTTGGGTGGAAAAAATACCCCAATGGATTATTTTTCTTTTCAGAAATATTGAAATATTTTTAACAGTTTTGAAGTAAACTGTTCCCACATTTCATTGCAAAACATTTTTGAAACAAAATGTTTTAAATTGACTGGAATGAAATTTTGTTTTGATGAGAAAAAAAAAAAGAAATTACGTTTGGTTTGAAACTAGGCACTTTTTTTTTCAGTTTTGACCACTGAATCAGCACATCAATTATTCTCTCAGCACAGGTTGTTCTCACCTCCTGGGTCAGAGATGATCTTTTGTTTGGGGAAAGTATTGGGGCAGGTCACCAGGAAGCCAAGCAGTAACTGTGAGATTAAGTTTAGCAAAGAATGAAGGATCCCCTCTCCCTCAAAATATCCAATTCTTCTTTCTCATTTGTTTTTAGCTGTTCATCAGCAAAAGGTTTTGGGATCAGATGGGCTGACAGCTCCCTTCTCCCAGCCCCCTCAGGACAGGCCTTACACTACTGGCCCAGCCTCAGCACTCAAACGCCCCTCCGCCGTTTTGATCGCCAGAGATCTGCTGAAAACTCAGGGGCTAGTGGGACTGTACAAGGGACTGGGAGTCACCCTGCTGAGGTGAGAAGTGGGCAGATGCAGGGAGCGAAAGGTGACTAGGGGACCCAGTCCTAGCCTACTCCAGGGGGGAAAGGTGGAGGATCTCCTTACAAACCAGGGCTCGGCTGGCTTATGATCTGTCCATCCCTCCTTACTGCATGGTTGCAGTATCTGTTCCTGAAGGACTTGCCCCATCTACCAGGCAAACATGAAGGGAAAGCTGTATCCAGCAGTGTGATCTAGTAGTGGATAAAGCATTGCACAGGGATTCAGAAGATCTGTTTCTGTTCCTGGGTCTGCCCTTGTCCTGCTGGGTAACTTCAGGCAAGTCACATCAACAGGCAAAACCAAACCAAAGGGGACTCCTGGACCACATGGGATGTGTGCCTGCAAGGACGGCTTTGCTTCTCCCAGTCTGTTCTTGTGACTGAGCATGTCGCTGGCTGTGGTGATAATTTTCTAGCTCTGGAGGGGATTGTGGGATTTCTGTTGCTGCCCTGCTCCCCAGAAACACTGTGGAGATATATGCCTGGCCCAGGACAGGGACCTACATCACTCTTTTTTTGTACTTTTCTGAGCCTATCTACACCAAGTGCTAATCTTGACAACACATTTTGCCTGCTCATTCTAAGCTGCAGCTTAGAGCTAACAACTGTTGCCAAACTGCCATACAGCAATGTAATGTCTGCTCACCAGCTTTCCCAAATTAATGAAAAGCAGCTCTTGCTTGTTTTTTTCACTGAGGGAAAATCCTTTGGTTTGAACCTTTCTGAGGGGAAATCTCCCTTCAGTTCTAATGGTTTTCTTTAACAACCTTCCAGAGCTACCTTCCCTTTCCCTTACCTCAGCCATTGAGGCTGAGATTTTTTCCAAACCCTGCTCCTCTCCAGGCTAAGTGGAATGTGCTCTCACCGTTCCATGCCCTGGACAAATGCATTGTCACGTCCAGAGGGAACTTTTACCCCCAAATTGCACATGTGCCTTGTCTCAGAGTCATTACAGCCGTATTTCAGAGAAGAGGAGGGTTTGTTTGGTCCACATCTCCTCTCTGGCAGATGGTTAGTGATGTGCCACACTTGGTACAAGAGCCTACAGGGGAGAATAAAGGGCCTGTGCATTTTGTTTCACATCCTCTCAGAAGCCAGGTACCCAATGCAGTCTCTGGTATTGGTCTGTGTTTGAGATTTCTCTAACTCCTTCCCCTCCCAACAGGGATGTGCCCTTTTCCATTATCTATTTCCCACTGTTTGCCAACATCAACAAACTGGGACAGAAGCATGCTGAGGAGAAGGCACCTTTCTTCCATTCATTCGTGTCTGGCTGTGTGGCAGGATCTGTGGCTGCAGTAGCAGTGACCCCTCTAGATGGTGAGTATCAGAGGACAGTATAGCCAGTCCTGCAGAGGTGGAAGGGATGGACTTGTTTGAACTCAAGTTATTTAGCTGTTTTCACACCACAGCCCCACATTTTGCCAGTCTCCACTGGTGGTCCTCAGGTGCGTTCCTTTGTACACGTCCCTGTGGTTTGTAAGAGTGGTGTCAAAGGAACTGGTACTGCTGGTAGGAATGTGTTTGGGCTCCAAAAACCCCTGCTGTCTCTCAACCCTCATCTCTTTGCTGAGGACCCTCTTACAACATGTGATTACAAACACTGCTGTTGGTGAGCTCGGGGGACAAAGACCTTGCTTTTCAGTAAACTGCTGCTGAATGTCCAGAAAAGGCTCAGAATCTCCCAGTGCTGGCAGTCCACTGATAAGAACTGCAGATGTTGCCCTTGAGGGTCACTCTGCTATTCTTTCAAAGGAGCAGCCGTGTTAGTCTAGTTCAGTAAAACAAACAAGGAGTCCTGTGGCACTTAAAGACTAACAATTTTTTTTCATCACGAGCTTTCATGGCAGAAAAATCCCACTTTGTCAGATGCTTTGAAGATGGGATTTTCTCCCACGAAAGCTCCTGCAATAAATAAATTTGTTAATTTTTAAGTGCCACAGGATTCCTTGTTTGTTCTACTATTCTTTAAACCAGTGGTTCTCAAACTGATTGGATCAGAGCCCCCACTTCTTTCTGTCTGTGGTAGTTTATGCCTCCCATCCCCAAAACACATACTGCCACCCAGCTCTGAAGGCAGTGCTGTGCCAACAGCAGCACTGAAGGAAGGGTGGAATCGGTGTCACAGCAGACTCAGAAGTAAGGGTGCAGCAGTGCAGAAAATGTGAAAAGTGATATTTGTCATCGCTTTTCACAGCAGACTTAGTGCCCCATGGGCACCCTTGCTTCTGCGTTTATGCTGCTGCCCCAGGGTGGACAGTTGGAGCTCTTAAAAAGAAAAGGGGGGCAGGGGAAGGGATGACACAGCTCATGGCTCCCTTGACACATTCCTGTGCCAGCCTTTGGAGACCTGCCCTGTAGTTGGAGAACCGCTGCTTTAAACACAACATCCTCGTTAACATCATCTGATTGTTGTACCTCTGGTTGCCTTTTCCCAAGGCTGGCTCCTCAAAGAGGGCTCAGACCCTAGAATCAGACCCTGCTGCTTCTCCATTTTCTGGATGAATCACATCCACCTTCTGACCACATGTGAGCCAGTTCAGAGTCCCCTTGATGAGGTCACATATCCGAACAAAACTGATCCTGTGAGCACTTTGAGGCCTCTCCTTTTTCAGTCATTTCCTGGTGGCTTCACTTGTGTTCTCTCACATTCATACCCACATGTATCAGGAATCATTCATGTGGCATGTGTCACAGTGATTAACATTAGCACCTCTCCAGCATGAAAAACCAGGATCTAAGGAGATGGGCAGTGACTAAGATGTACAGTGAGTGTTAGGTTCAGTTGTGTACTGACTTGTTAGGACTCTGTACACTGACTATGAAACTCCTAAAGTTTCTCAGTGCTAATTGCACAGAACCAGTGAGCCTTCTTTTTCCTCAGACCCCCCCCAACCACACACACACAGCAGCACCGCACACTCCATTGCTCTGGAGTTTGTTGTGCCATGACCTAAGCTCTTAGCTGGCCCTCTGCTTTGCTGTCTCTCTTGTACCCCATTCCTGTTACTGCCAGTGGGTCATTTATTAATATGGCCTATTGCTGAGTTGTCTTTTGCCCCCAGGACTGTAGTTTCTGCACACACATGCAGAGTTTTTCAGCTATTGATCTCAAAAGTACTTTATAAAGGTGGATAAGCATCCTTAGCCTCATAGTCCAGATGGGAAAACTAATAGGGGGTGCGATTAGGACTTGCCCAGAGGATGTTAGTGCTGAAATCAGAACAGGATAGTTAGCTCCTTTCTGTTTAACAAGTCAATATAAATCTGATAATAGCATCACAGTGGCACAACACTACAGCAGTTGTACTGTGGTGAGGAACTGGTAATGGTGGTTTTTGTGAACACAGCCTGGACATTTTTTTTTTTTTTTTTTGCATGCCATGCAATTTAGTTGTAAAAACCCGAATTCAAACTCTCAAGAAAGGCCTGGGGGAGGACACGTACAATGGAATCATTGACTGCACCAGGTAGGCTGGAATATTCTCTTGTGGCACATCTGCCATATTACAGTTCTGTGTCACCCTGTCCAAGTGCCGCTCCTTTTAGCCCCTCCTTGCTATGATGGGGAGCACCTGGAATACCGACTCACTGGCCAATGCTCCTGCATGACTTTAGAGGGTCTCTTGCTGGGAAGCATCCATGATTAGAGTGGATGAGAGCCAGCCCTGAGTTGGCACTGGTACTTCATTCTCTACAGTAGTTCCTTAAGCAAAGGCCTGGTAAAAGAGTGCGTTCCCAGATGCCACGTGCTGAAGGAGCTTGCAGGAGGACTAAACAAACTATGAAGCGTAAACCAAGTACTTTTAACCAGTGTTTCTGAACCTTTAGTGGACTGAGTAGCCCCTAAAGGTATTAATTACATTACACAGAACACCTGATGAAAACATTCTCAAAAAAACTGGTAAGTGGCAAGAGATAAATGCCCCATGGGCAGGAAAGCTTCCAGATTTGCATCAACAGCTGCTGCTGGATACCTGGAATCTTTGCTGCAGCTGGGGATTAAATTTGCTTCCCCCTCACCCTCCATGGGTAGGGGTCAGGAACATCTGTACTATGTCTGAGGAGCACCAGTGTTCTACAGAAAACTGGTTGAGAAACACAGCTTTAAACAGCTCATCTGCTTGGGATTGGGATCAAATGCTTTTACTTGTTCAGATGAAATATATAAGGAAAATGCTCACACCATTTCCTGAGAGCCCAAGGAGCTTCCCCTCTAAAGGCTAGCTAGAGAATCCATTAAAAACACTGGTTTTGAGTACCTCTGCTTTTTAATGTAAGGGGATTGAGAGTCTTGATTTGTTAAGTAGCAACTAAATGACATGCTGTGTGTCTGGCCATCTAATTTTTTTTTTTTTTTTTTTTAAATATAGGAAGATCTGGACACATGAGGGTCCTGCTGCCTTCATGAAAGGGGCAGGCTGCCGGGCCCTGGTTATAGCTCCCCTCTTTGGCATAGCCCAGGGTGTCTATTTTATTGGCATTGGTGAATACATCTTAAGCTATTTCCAATAGAACTTGTTCTGGTTAAATGAGGCCTGGCTGAAGATTGCACGTATGTACTCCCCACTCCTACAGAACTGAATTTGCCAGAAATGGACAGGAGAGTAGCATAATTATTTCTGTAACATCACCTTGAGCAGGGACTTCACTGACTGTCAGCTGTATTACAGTTTCATTTTCCTGCTCATTTAATTCATGCACTTGACAGTCTCCATGCCATAGCTGGCTGCTGCACATTTAAATAAGGAAGAATGATTTGTGTGTCCTTATTTTTCTCCAAGACAGCCCAGTCCCTTTAGTATAAGGCAGTAGCTTCTCCTTCAAATGGTTGCTTAAGCAGAGATTCATCCAGTTATTCTGAAGTCAGTCTCAAGGATGTTTTGAGACTAGCAGGCACTGTCTGACCAAAGAGACCAACTGCAGCTGACCGACTCTGAGCCTGGGAAATGAAGGGCACCCCTCTATTTTGTTACAATATCGCTGCAGCATGGCACTAGCATATTCACAACACATGGTGAAAGCCTTCCTAGCTCTGTATGAGCTTATACCAGGTTGGCCCAAGCCATGGCTGAGTTTTGTTTAAACGCAGGGCTAGGAGTCAGGAATGGTGTCTAAGCAGAGTTGTGTAGTGACATACAGTGTGGAAAAGGGGCAAGTCACATCAGTGCATTTCACCCCCCACCTGTGTAACCTAGGGCTAAGACCTAACATCTCATGGCACTGAGAACAGCTAACATCCCATAAAGCAGTGACTACCCCCTGGATGACACAGGGAGTGTTGCTGGATTTCTGTAATTCAGAGCTGCACCATGCAAGCAGCAGGAGACATGCTGATGCATAACAACAATAGCAGCTGCTTTTCTACCAGGTTAACAGAAAGCAGCAGTCAGTGAACTGAAGCATAGTGCTAAAGTGCAAAGTTGGGCAGGGAGACATGAGTACAGCTGGCAGAAGGAGCTGATGCTGTTACAGCTGGTAAGGCACCTTTAATGCCTGCCTTGCTCTGTGTCCCTGTGTAATGCCAGACGGGGACCTACTGCCTCACATCAAGGAAGGAATGAGACTAGTCCTAGAGTCCCTCCAGCATATTAGCTAAATTTTCAACAGCTTTACGGTGCCAACAGACCTCACCAGCTGTTCAATTCGTCCCATGAGCTCAGTAGTTATTCCGTCCAAGCTCTACTTTGGTGTGCTGAGGCCTCCACACTGCACAAGAATACAAGTGATTGTCCCTAATGCTCACTCAGTCTCCTGCCTAGGAGTTGATAGTTTGGTTTACTGACTAACTGGTGTATTATGGAGCCAGCACTATTTCAAGATGTATTTTAATATATCTACCACCTATTAAAATTACTATGCCAAGCTAGTTCTGTTATACTGCTTATAAGTAGTATTTGTGGCTTATTAATTTGTGATAACTGCACTGATTACAGGGGCACTGCATTAAAAGCCAGAAAGTACATTTAATATTTCTTCTATGAAGCTCACTACAAGAGTCAGCCCAAGCAGGAAACAGTCTTCACCTCAAACATGCTGCGTAGGGAGTTAGCAAGCAGTTATCAGCTGGTCCTGTTAAATAATGTGAAGCACTTGCCTAGCTGCTAACCCAGACATCCCTACACAATGTCCTCTACTTATTGAGTCACAGCAGACTAGAATGGACTCAAAGTACACATGCCTTTTTATTTTTAATAAGTTAAAGTACAGGCTCAGGCTTTATTCACATATACAGAACAGAGAAAACTGTGCCTGACCAAGTAACAAGCTACACTTCTAGTCCTGCAAAGGGTTGCATGTCCTCTGCATAACAGAACACTGAGAAGACCTTAACTGGAAAGGGTCTTCCCAAGACCAGCATGGTTCATCACAATTAGATAATTTAAGAGGCATGTGATCACCAGTCTTACTATAGCCAAAGCAGTGCAGGACAAGGTAAGAGCTCAACTACAACCATTCTCTAGTGTCACTTTTGGATTGGTTGGTCTTCACCTCATTGTGATCAATACATTGTAGCCACATGGTAAGTCAGGCAAAGTGCAGCAAAAATTATTCCATTGAAGAACACACATTGGACAACACATTATAGGACTGAAAAGGTACAGCTCTAGGGTTTTAAATTATGAGGTGCTTTTTTGCATCTCTCTTCAATATGGCAGTGGAACAGGTTCCACTTTCTCTTGGACTTAATCCAAAAACTTCCTGTTGGCGTTGGCACCAAAGAGTGCCCCTCGGATTTCTGGCATCATCTGTTGAAAGAACATGTGCATCAGTTAGAGACTTTATACAGAACTGCACAGTAACAAAACACTCAGCTAAGCACCAAACATAGCAACTTAATATGCACAAATGAATAAATCCTAAAGAGGTCCATGCTGAAGGACTTCTGTCAGTACATACAAGTCTTTGGAGAGGTACAAAGTTCACCAACCAGGCAACATTTTATAGCAGAGGTACTTTCTCACTGCAAGCAAACAAAAGACTAGTCACTAACACTGCTGCTGCCTTAGTCAGAGGCACCACCTTTTAAACTCAGGCATGTGACTGCTCCCATCAAATCCATTATCTGTATTAGTTACAAACACATCAGAGCATTACTCGTAGATTACCTTACCCTATCCTAGGCCCATGGACTTTAAGGTCAGAAGGGAGCCATATGATCATCTTGTGTGATCTTGCACAAGATTTGCCACAGAACCTCACCCACCCACTCCTGTAATAGACCTCTAAACTGTGATTGAGTTACTGTAGTCCCCAAATCATGGTTTCAAGACTTCATGGTACAGAGAATCCACCATCAAGTGACCAGAGCCCTGTGCTGCAGAGAAAGAGGGCAAAAATATCACTCAATGTCAGAGTATAGCTTTTTGAATATGGAGCTCTATATTGCCAAGATAATCACTGCAGAGTTGCAAGGTCTTCCTCCTACACTGGACTTTAGAAGATTCTCACATTGTCTAACAGAGCAGCTTTCTGATTTTGAGACATCTCCATCAGCCTCTACTTTTTGGTTCTTAGCCATTCAATAGCATAATTTCTCAAGAACATAGTTGAACAAAAAACTGTGAAGAAAGGATTTCCTATTGAGGCAGAGACGTGCTCCTTCCCAACCAACAGTTTAATTTTTGTCTACTTTCTGCAAACTTGCAATGGATGACAAGCAAAGAGATCTAATCCTACAATACGTTACTCTGAAGATGAAGAGAATGATTGAGGCTCAGGGGCGCTGACTTCAAGATGAAGCTTGTTCAGCTTTGTAACCAAGATGAATATGGCATGAAAGGAGAAAAAACCTGGCAGACTGAGTAGGGAGGTAGCCAGCTCCCTCTTTCCCAAACTCACCTGCTGGGCTAAGAGATCCAGCCGGCTTTCCAGGGTGTTAGAAACCTTGATTTTACCATCACTGTTATAGATCTCCACACCTCCAGCACTAGAGAGAAAACAGATATTACAACAGAACTTGACTTGACAAATAACCTTTCCCAAACAACCTGAGAATGCATGTGTCAAGGAGGTGGATCAACAGAAGTGTGTGGCCTCCTTCAGTGGTAGGAGGAGCCAACTCCCACTAAATAGAGACAAATGTGCTCTCAGTGGTAATCCTTTCGCCATCTCCCATAAGAAAATGTTTCAGACTGACTCAGTGCATTGGTAGTTACTGTCCAGCACTAACAGCAACTGTATTCCTTACATATCTTCTGGCAGGAACGTCTGCTGGTCAATGTGAACGTCAATGTCTTTTTTGGTGGCAGCTTTGTAGATGGGGATGCTCTTCTGTACAGCAATCTAGAACACAACAGATCCCAGTTCAAGCCACAGCTGAAGACACATGGAGTCCTCTGCTGGTGTTGCACAGATCTGGAGGCCACTTAGTCTGCATTAATGGAACTGGCTTTGAGTGGAAACAATCAGCTAGACGACAATTTCACTGATTAATCTCCAGGAAGAATGGTTGTGGCCTACCTAGTTTGCAACACATCTACTCTTGCTTCTAAATTCTGAACCTGTAGCAACTGCCATCATTCCTTATATTATGGTAGTGCCCAAAGTTTGTTAAGTGCTTTTCAAACAAAGGAAGACACTTCCCAACCAGAAAGGCAAACAACAATACAAGAGAACAGGTATTTGCACCGGAAGCGTTTTAGTTGATAGTGAACCACTCCACTGCCTTATTATAATCTTGCCTGGCATGCCCCAAGTGGAAGACCCCTGTAGTCACAATCCCCTGGATTTGGTTGTGGAGACACTTTACAGTAGCCAGGGCAACCTTACCTTAACCATATTTTGATCCTGTTTCCGGCAACGAACAATCAGTTTGGGCTCAAGCAGCTGATAGAATCCCTGTATGAGACAATTATTGTATTAACATGAGATGAAGGAAACTCCTATCACCTTGCACTTGATTCATCAGCTCCTGCCATTTCTTAGGATTAGTTATAAGACTAAACAACTTTATGCCATTACTTAAAGCCCCATTTTCCTGTCATTCTGAAATAAGTTATTACTGGGCTACCATGGGAACCTATAGCTTTGTTCACGCAAGAAGTAAACAATCCAAAATCTGGGGGTGCGATGGCAATTAAGCCTGGATGCTGCTGGGGGTTGGTTGAGAAAAAATGAGACAAGACAAGCTAAGGGTCATTAGTCATATGCCAGCTGAGCAAGCATACAACTTCTGGCTAAGACCTGCAGCAATGGTTGCTCTCCGACTAGATGCCACCAACTTTGCCACATTGTTACAGGAGTAAGTGGACCGTGGTATAAGCTGAGACCACACACTGCATCAGGCTTCTGACCTAGACAAGTGTGAGCCCCACTTTTCAAATGACAGAGCTTGGTTCATCCTGTGTACAAGTGAGCAGCAGGAGGCCGGGCCTGAGAGTAAGTCAAGCAATCAGAAGTACAATTTCAACCCCTGCTATGGTGCAAAGTGAGGCTCTAGGTTGCAAGGCACCATATTGAGGGGACTGAGCATGGCCAGATGGAAGAAATACTGCATCAAAAAACAAGACTTGGAAAAGAACAGAGACAGACTGCAGAGAACTAGAATCACACCTTAAAGAGTTCTTGGTGAAAGGACACGCGGTAATATTTATGAGAAACTCTTGTGTTACAGAAGTTGCCAGTACCATTGAGGTACCTAATTTCAGTTAAAACTTTTGCTTGCAATTGCAAGATTTCCAAAAGTAAAACTTAGATTAAAAAAGCATGAAATGCCAGAAGCTGAAGTTTTAGAACATACTTCTAGTTTAGGGAAGCAGCTTCTACTACACATGACACCACAGATTTGCCCAAAAGCTACTCCCACACAAGTCTTGGTATCAAATATGGAATGAAAACAGACAGGACTGTGCACTTGAGTCAGGGGGAAAGGAGAAGAATGTCTTTCACAGAATGTGCATTTGAGGAACTTGTCCTCAGTAAGTGTAGGAGAAACTCATGCTGTGTATGTCTCGTCAAGTGAGCACTCCTGAGCTGTACTCACTTGAGGCCTGCTCCAGAGGCAGCAGTTATACTGTGTTTGTGACCCTTGTTCTTCCACTCTCAAGTACACTGGGACCCTGTGAGCTGAGACTGAGAAGTATAGTGAAAGTGGTAGCTTTAAAAATGCCTTTTCTAGGTAGTCTTCAAACAGCAGCAGCATCCCTACACAGGTTTACAGCTGAAGCTATGGATGCAGCCAGCCTATTGCTATGGCTTGAGTGTTTTACCTGTAGAACAAGTCCATCCAGCAGCATCTGGTACCGGGCAGTATCCTTGACCAATCTGGTAAGTCTCTGCTTGGCCTCATTCAGCAAATCCTACAGAAAGGAGAGATGGAGTCAGCAAAGCCTCTCTGCTTGTTTATTTGGTTCTATGCCCTACTGTTCTGTACTTTTGACTGCCCTACCAACAAGCAGTCTTAACAGGGCAGTTGATAATTCAATCCAACCCTCATCTCTGTGTGCATGAAGCAATAACCCTCAAGGGCTCATTCACATGTTCATCCACCAATGTGATTTGTGCCAACAATGCCCCTCTGCCTTATATATTGGGCAAACTGGACTGCCTCTGTGCAAAAGAATAAATGGACACAGATCTGACATCAGAAACGGCAACTTTCAAAAACCAATAGGAGAGCACTTCAATCTCTCTACTCACTCCCTGAAAGACGTCTCCATTGCAGTTCTCAAAAAAGTTACTTTTAAATCAAAGCTTCAAAAAGGAACTAAAAAAGAGCTAGAATTTATATGCAAAATTTGACACCATTATCTTGGGTTTGAATAGACATATGGGCTGGCTTTCTCATTACAAAAAGTGTCTTTCATCTCTCTCAAGCTCCCAATCTTAAGAGGTGTTCCATAGTTTGAATCAAAGCAACTTGTTTGATTTGCTGGAATAGTCTGGCCTGAACCAGTCACTCGCACTTCACTGGATATATTTTTCCCTCCCATACTGTAAGTTTTTCATTTCCAAGCATCTGACTAAGTGGGATTTCTCCCATGAAAGCTTGTGTGAGAAACGTGTTAGTCTTTGAAAGTGCCAAAGGACTCCTTGTTCGTTTTGCTGAACTAAACTAATACAGCTACCCCTCTGGAATGTTTCAAAAGGTTTTCTTGCCCCACTATCCTGTTCAGAACATGAAGTGAACATTAACTGAATTCTTTTATGTGGAAAAGGAAAGTCATAATAGCAAAGTATTAGCTTTCCAAAAGCAAATATTTATTTAGCTGTTTACTGCTATTTTCACTGAACGAACTACAGTGGTTTCTCCTACTTTGCCTGCTACTAAAGTAGGACAGCACATCCTGGAAAACAGATCCAAGTCAACAAGATGAAATTCAATAATGGCAAGTGTGAAGTAGTGCATGTGGGGGACGGGATGGACAATGTATAAATTCACTGTGGGGGGTATGTAAGTGGCTATGCAGCAGCACTGCAGATGAGGAACCTGGGAGTTGTAGCAGATAAATTGAATGAAGCAGTGTGATGCTGTTAAAAAAAAAGAAAAGCACATGTTGTTATTTAGGCATGCATTAACAGACATATCATAGCTATGCAATGTGAGGTAATTATCCCACTTTATTCAGCACTGGTGAGGCCTCAGCTGGAGCCCTGTATCTGATTTTGGGCACCACACATTAAGGAAGATGTGGACAAACTGGAGAGACTCCAGAGAGCAATAAAAAAGGTAAGAGGATTAGAACATCTAAATTATGACACGGTTGAAAGAACCGGGCATATTTAGTCTGAAGAGAAGACTGAGGAGAAGACACGAGTCTTAAAACATGTTAAAAGTTGTTACAAAGAGGATGGTGAGTAATTGTTCACCCATGGCCACTGAGGGTAGGATAGGTAGTCATAAACTTGGTTTGGAGCAAAGAAAACAGTTTTTGTTTTGTTTTTGTTTTTATCTTTCCCCCTTAAAAGCTAAACGTCTTTTATGATTAGGCAAGTTAAACACTGTAACAGGGAACCCAGGGAGGTCGTGGAACCCTCTCAGTGGAAGATTTTAAGAAGAGATTACACACAATGGGGATGGTCTAAGTATATGTTATCCTTCCACCCCCATTCTGAGATGGGATTGATAGGTGATATTTTGACATCCCTTCCAGTCCTGCATTTCATTGATTTACTGCAGGCTGCCTCAGAAAGAACTCAGCTTCAGCTTTTTTTTTTTTCCCCCCTCTTATTCTGAAATTATACAGGAACCCTTCACATGCAAAATGCAAATCTGTTAAGTGATCATAACAGTCTAGAATTGGCCAGGTAGCCTGGGAGAACAGTACTGCCTACAAATGAGCAACGTTAAGTGTACTCTGAATTCAGTACCAAGGAATAGCAGTATTTTTCCCCAAGTGCTCACCTGGCTGTCTTCACCTTTGAGAAGTTAGAAGTTGTTAGATAAGGTCCCTAAAGTACAATCAAAGCAGTAGAATACATCCGAAACATGGCACAAGGGAGACCAATTCTAACAGCCCAGAACCCTGTTCTGCTTTTCATTCTTATAGCTCCAAATGTTTTGTTTTCATTGATGAACATGTAGCTGTTTTTAATAATCTGCAAGAGTTCAGACAAGTATAGTTGTGGATCTCTAGCTGTCTCTCAAATTACATAAAATGCTACAGCTGTCATTAATCTCAAAATCTGCACTGATATGAAAGTCTGGATCCTCTGTTTTGAAGCAACAGAGTACCAATCCTCATTTCATATAGGCCCTTCACCCAGTTTTAGAGCCCCTGTTTCAGGATTTGTGATGCTACCCTGTTACTCTCCTTCCCTCTACCATAACATCTCTCCTTCAAACATTTTCTTTTCAAACCACAGAAAAAACAAAATTCCCTAAAATTTTGATTCGAGTACAGCTCCTTCCCCACATCTGAAACATTGTATGTATATCACAGGTTCTTAACCTATGGGTTGCAACCCAAAAACGGGTCACCATGCTGCTTAGGGTGGATCGTCACGACACTCTCTCTGCACAAGACAGAGGCAGCAGGGCGGCTGCGCCATGGACCCTGGAGGTGGGGGGCCAGGGCCAGAGGCCGTGCTGTCTTCCCTCTGCTGTCAATGAGTCACAAGGAAGAGGAGGGGGTGGAAAGCAGCCAGCTCGTGGCTGTTGCTTTTGGGGAGTTTCGCCGCCTTGCCCCCAGGCCCATTCAACAGTGGGCGGGGCTGGGGGTGAAGTGGCTAAAGAAGCCACTCCAGGGCCCTGCCTCCGAAAGCAGTAGTCCCGCGCCAGCCGCTCTCTGCATCCTAGGGACAGGCAGCCGGCCAGGGACACCACTCAGGGTCAGCTGAGGAGGGAGGATGGTGCGGCTTGGAGAGTCTCCCCTCTCCCCTTCCTGCTCACTCACTGACAGAAGCAGGAGGAGCGGCCAGCCCGGGGCATGGGTTGTGAAGCTGACTCCCAAACTTAATCTGGGTCCTGGCTGAAAAAGATTAAGAACCCCTAGTATATCAGTAAAAGCAACACCATGATGTCCTGTTGTAACCCTTAAAACAAAAACAGATGAAGGGAAATATCAATACAAGTGATTCCATGGGGATGAAAGTCTATCTTAATAATCAAGAATGCCTAATAAGTCTTGAATGCTAAAGTATTAACAAGACCATCCCAAGTTCCCCTCACTATCAAATCTAGTTATGCCTAGAACACAGAATTTCTAGAAAGGCTCATCTCTCACTAGTCAGCTTTTTGGAGACCAAGTAAACAAGGTAAGATTGGGCTAGTAAAATGGGGTTTGAAATAAGGAAGGAAATGTCTTGTGCACCATTCAGAAGCATGTGACTGAGTCAGCTCAAAATGTGGGCAGGGAGAGATGATCCAGGATGGAATGTTTCACAGTGGAGTTAACTCTTTTCTCAGGTCTCTCCTCCATACACACAGAATTAGAAATCTCATCAAGTCCACAATGAGTGACAAACTTGCCACAATCAAGAAAGAATCAAAGATCCTGTAGTTAAGATGCTATGCCCTCCCAACAAATCCCTGTTCAGAACAGTGTTGTGAACCAGCAGTATTACAGATGCTATTTTATTCTTTATTTTTGTAGCTCTCACGTATTCTGATGGCCGTGCAGCACCACCTGCTATCTGAAACACAAGTCAAAACTGCCTCAAACAAAACTAGGGAGTTTACAAATCATTATTGTCATGTTATTCTCACAAAAACTATAACTGAGGCATGTAGTAACATTGGAGTATGGCTACCGTTATTCAGTGAATACAACTGATATATTGTCTACTATGACAAGATTATCTCAATGGTCATCAATTCTCATGCTCCAAGCCATGAAAGGCCACCAGATGGACCAAAGGGAAAGCTCTTCCAGCCATCCTGAGCCATTGCTGAAGACAGCAATGCCACAACAAGGATTTTTCTGGCCCTGCTTATTTACAGGAAATGCTTGTCAAACTTACTTGCTGAAACCCACTCATTCAGTACCACTGCAGACATGAAGTTGTAGTTGCCTGAAGCAAGTCAACATTTTGTAGGTCTCGTCATCCAGCTACTTCCTATTTTTTTCACTTTGCTGTGTAAGAGGCATTTCCCATTTTGTGAACAAAGATCAGCTGCTGTCCAGAACTGACCTCAATCACAAACTGCAACAGATTCCTGGCAGACTGATACATCTTCCCTAAATAGCAAAGTATGCCTGTAAAGTAAGTGCAGGCAGAAAATCTGACTTCTCACACATAAGTTTACTATCTAATTGTTTTTTTTCCCCCCAAGAAAACTAGCACAGCCATTTTTTCTAGGCATTTATGCTTTGAGTACACATCTTGTTTGATCACTAAAAATCAGATGCTTGTTGAGTGGCTAAACCAGGTAATTTCTTAACTGGGAGTAAGGAGAACCCAGTATGCTTTACTACAGAGGCAACAAGGCAAAATATACTCACTGCAATAAGGTCATCTCTCGCCTTGAGGACCTTCAATCTTGCCTGATTCATGAGGTTGGACATCTGACTGTAAGTGGTATGGAAAAAATGGAAATCAGTGTATTTAAGCTTTTGATAGCACAAATAGTGCCATAGATATTTCAACTGCACGTTTTACACATTAGAGCAATGAAGTGAGCTGAACACCAGCCCATTCATTTATTTGAATCTGCTTCAAAAGCAGCCATGATAAACTCCTCACTAGAAAAGCCATCCTCCACTGAATTTACACAATTACCAACAAAAACAGAAAAGACATTCAAGGGAAACTAGTCACTGAGACCAATACTGATAGAATTAGTTGTGCCAGTAATACAGCAAAACAGAGCATGAGAAATCTGTTAGATATCAGCTTCCCAAAGTAATGTGAAAGACCCCTCTATCTGCTGTTCTATTTAGGTTACTGTCCCTGGACTCTGCTTGGGACTAGTTTGAATTAGCCTCTGTCTGGGGTATCTGAGATCTGACAGCAAGGTTCCTCACATACCCTTAGCTGCTGGAATGGAGAGTTTTCTTCCCTACCTTGCCACAAACCAATCCAGAGGTTGCTGACTAGGGAAGAGCTGACATCTATTACCCACCTGCCTCTTAGCCTCAATTTATTGGGACCTGTTTTCCCGTACAGAGCTCCAATAACTGGTCAGCTTCCTGGTGCTGCTGGAAGAGTTGTAAACAGTAGCAACAGTGGAGCTGTCAGCAAATTCAGGAAGATTATAGTGCCTCAGTCCAAGTAATTTCCTCTCAACTGTAAGGACCTAACCTTTTATTAATATGTGAAAATTCATGTTCTGCAGAAATTGATGGTTTAGCTACACCTTCCTCATTGCAAGTGAAAAGTTGTTTATGTATTGCTGGCAAGCCTCTGATTTTTCACACTCTGTAGATCAGGCAGCCACTTACATTTTCTTCTGTTGTTCAATTTGTTTCTCCTTCTTTTCATAGTACTCCATGATTTTCAGTCTCTGCGTTTGCACAAGGCGACCCTTCTCAATGTTGAACTCTTCTTCTGCCTACAATGAAACAGTCACATAGTTAAAATTGAGGCTGATTCCAGAGAGTTTTGAAGATGCTCTGTCCAATTCAGCTGATTAACCTAACGGTTGAGTGATATGAATTAAATTCCTAATTAAGCAAAGCATCTAAGCCTGTACCCTAAAACTCTCATTGAAGTCAGTTGGGTTTAAACATGTTATTTGCTGAACTAGGGCCTAATTCTGTTAAGCTGATCTGATCACTGCAGTATCCTTCCTTGGTGCCTTTGGCTTTCCTGTCCAGTTTTATTTCTGTAAGGGAGATGACCTATAATTCTCAAGCATGAGCTAGTTAGCAAAAACTGGTAGGCCAACTAGCATAACCAGAAGTCCAGTCCAGGACACCTGAACTGTGGAGTCAGTTTAATCTTCGACTGCAGCAAGAAAGGCGACCCAAGACAGATTATGGAAGAATCAATAAATACTTGCAAAATGTTCTGTTATAATATTTAGTCCTTGAACTGCTTACCAAAAAGCCTTAAAGATACATGTGGCAGTTAATGCCTTCTTAGACAGGTCCTCTCACTTATGAAAATATGGTAAAAATTTTACACTTTTTATAACACTCAGCTATAAACGTATCATGAATCTTGACTGTTTTGCCCAGACTTTGAGAGCTCAGCAGGGTCCACTTTAGATTTAAGAAATAAAAAAAATAAGCAATGTATTTGGCTCACTTCACACAAGCATTTGTAGCATGTAAACCCTGTGCTCATTTCAACAAAGACACTGGCTATCATTTCAACAGATCCATACTTTTGACCTTCTCCACCATGAAGAGACATAAATGGTTCTGCTGTGCAAGGTAGTCAATCACTAATGATTGATTAATGGACCCTTCCAACGTTGGCATAATACATTCCATTTTATTAAATATAGAAGCATTTATGATTTTATCCCTTCTATTTAAACCTGTGCTATGGTTCCTCAACATGACTGCAAATCCCAGTTGGAAATGGAACTCAGGCAGAGTGGCTACACAGTTGTATTAGTTAATCACATCTGAGATTTAGTATACACATTGGCATCCAAATAAAGCCAGGTTAGTTAACTCTCACTTTTTGTGAATTTGGTTCAAAATCCATGTGTAAACACAAGTTTTTTGAGTCACTGTTCTATTTTGATTCAGGAATAGGGGTGCTCACCCATAGACTTACACCAAAAACAAGAAGCGAGAATTAAAACCAAGTTAGTTATTTTGCATGTAGACAAGCCCTAAATAAAATAAATGTAGAAAGGATCACATTCATCTGTGCAGTTAGTGGGACCAATTTAACCCACTGTTTATGCAGAATCCAGGCTCTCATCACCCTTCACATCTCTGAAGCATTCAATCAACATTTGATCTTGCAAACGTGTTCACATCTTAGGCATTAAGGAGACAACTCAGGATGGAAGATCAGCTTCAGCTCAGTTGCCTTGATTGTATTAAATATTTATAGGTTTGTGCTAAATTATCTTTATTCAGTAATTTATTTTTTGTCATGTAATTCCTATATCTGGGGCACATGGATTCCAAAAATATCACAGAACTGTTTTGAAGGCATGACTGGAAAGCCACTCAATCTCAGATATGATCTACCTCTTTCTGGAGTTCCTATATTAAACCATCTCATGGATTTTTGGGGTTTGTTACCTTAGCATCTATTTCTTCGGCTTTTTCATTGGCTTCCTGCTCAATGAATGCCATCATGTGCTTGATCTGGAATAGAATAGACACACAGTTATTATGCTGGGAAAGCACTTGAATGAGAAGCGAACTTTTCCTTTGGACTCCACAATATTTGCCCCCCCAATCCTGCGTCACACATAATGGTGGTTCTTCCATTTTGAGAGAAGATGACCTATCTAACAAGCACCGAACTCATCAGTTGTGAAGAAAACAGCCAGTGGGTAGTTTAGACAAGGTTCCACCTAATATCACTTCTCTGAATAGCACCAGCAAGTCCTCCCTAGATTTATAAGTCAAATTAAAAAGCCATGCAATACTCTGTAACAGGTGGGAAAAAGAAAGCAGGCAGTTGCACAGCTTGATCTATGGCTTATTTTGAAGCAGTTCATAACACACTTTTAAGGACCTGCATATAGACCTGCCCAGCTGCTCTTGCTCGCAAGAAGCCAAGCCCGGTTGGCACTCCCCAAAAGTTTAAACAGAATTCAGCTGTTCAAATGTTTTAAACAGCTGATTATCATTTCAATGTGTAGGTTTTTACACCCTTAATTCAGACTAAGTCTTGGGGACATTCAACAGCAGTCTCAGCTACACTGCAACTTGAAATTATTCTGTAACCAATGCTGCACAATGTATTCTAAACACTGAGTGGCCTACCTAAGAACATATGCTTCAGGAGATGAGAGGAAAGTGACCATAGATGGAGAAGTTCAGACAGATAGAGCAAAACAAATGGATGAAGAGTGTTTTGCAAAAAAACAAATCTGAATTGTGGATTCAGCAATTATGCCTCCCAAGTGTTAGTTATAGGTCCACTTTATGGTTAGATAGCTATTTGGCCACAGCTGTCTGAAATTCTCTGAAGTCCTTTTGTAGGAACTATCATAAAAGAAGCAATCACAGTTCTCTAGAGGAAAGAGATTTGACACGAACAGTGAATTTAGCAATGTCCAGATCAAACCAATGATGAACTCTGTTTCAGAAAGCAAAACAGAGGGATAGCAAGAGTAAATGACCGAGTTAAGTTTTCTGAGCTCAGGAGTCAAACTAAACCAGTATCCAAGTCTCACTGTAGAACTCGAAATACCTTTTGGGAACATACATTGCTGGGAGAGACTACCAAGAAGATCTACAGCAGCATACTACTTGGCATAATTACTTCTAACAGCATTAGCATTACACTGGGCACTCAAGAAACTACTTCCTTACTCAGAGGATACAAGAGAGAAAAGATGCGACATTACAGAGCATGCTTCCCTAACTCGTAAACTGGCATCTCAACACCACATAGCATTGGTTGCAAACATCAAAAAGACCCTATTTCTGTGAACAGTGTAAGGAACTAAGAACAGTCGTAACAGGAGACCAATGACCCGTCTACCCCACTATCCCGTCTTCTGACTGCGGCCAATATCAGGTGCTTCAAAGGGAATAAACAGAGCAGGTAATCGTCAAGTGATCAGTCCTGTCTGCCATTCCCAGCCTCTAACAAACAGCAATCACTGCCTATTCCCAGCTAACAGCCATTGATGGATATCCTCCATGAACTCATCGAGTTGTTTTTTAAGCCCTGTTATAGTCCTGACCTTCACAATATCCTCTGACAAAATGTTCCACAGGTTGACCATTCATTAGATGAAGAACCTTTTGTTCATTTTAAACCTATGCTTATTAAATCAGTGACCCCTAGTTTGAGTGTTATGAGTAAACAACATTTCCTTATTTACCTTCTGCATGCCAGTCATGATCTTACAGACCTCCATCACATCCGCCCCACCTTAGTCATTTCTTTTCCAAGCTAAAAAATCCTAGTCTTATTAATCTCGCCTCCTATGGAACAGTACAAGATCCCAGACTCAGAGGATCAAAAGCACATTTTGCTTTTTGTGGAATGCAAAATGAACAAGATGGGACTATTTAGAAACGTGGAAGTTTTAATACGATGGCTCTTTGTGAAGAGAGGTTAGTTTCTCCTGGAATTGATGGCCCTTGCTTAAGAGAATTTCCTATAAAAAGACGACTAGTGGATTTTCCTTACAAATTGTAATAGTCTTTGATTATTATTTTTTGTCTGTGTACAGCAAAAAACAACAAGAATCCTGTGGCCCCTTACAGACTAACAGATTTCTTCAGGCATAAGCTTTCATGGGCTCCAACCCACTTTTGTCAGATGCATCAAAGTGGGCTGGAGCCCACAAAAGCTTCTGCCTGAAAAAAATCTGTTAGTCTATAAGGTGACATAAGATGCTCGTAGTCTTTGAAGTGTGTATATTACTGGGAGATCAGTGGGATGGTACCTTAAAAAATGAAGATACTAGATGTATTGAAAGTGACACAACCCATTTCCTACTTCCTACAGTGTTTTGTGTTTTCATTTAACTTAAGGACAGGCACATCCCCTACATTTTAGCTGAAGAAAATCCAATTACGGATATATTACAGTTATTAGATTTGAATACACAACAGAGCTCTAGTGTTACACTCTATTGCCCTTCCACTGTCAAAGCTCATCCCTCCATTTCAATCCCAGAGTGACTAACAGTGCCTGCTCAAGTTATAATAAACCATGCCAAAAACTTGGTTATGCAGGTGAAGCCAGGGTGCTAGGGGATGATGTTAATCTCCAAAAGGCAAATGATGATATTAAACTACTCTTTGTATTCTCATTACACAGTGGCTCTTTTCCAACCAGATTCGCTGAATGAAAATGTAAGAAATGCAGTAGGCATTTATGGAACTGAGAAGGAACTGCTGATCCTGCCTCAGACCTGCCTGATCTGCCCTTCACTTGAGAGGAAACTTCATTGACTCAGGTCAGACCAGTTTGTTAGCCAGTTTGCTATTTACCGTCAACAAAAACAGTGTATGTCCTGTCCCAAAAGGATGGCTAGATAGTGTAAAGGTCAAGCCTTCAGTGGAAATTTACAAAGGAGGAGCAGCACAGACTCTGTTGCCAGATGACTGCTTTTCCTACAGCCTTAACGTGCAAAAAAGTCAACTGATAGCCTAAAAGCGTTCGCAAACACCAGGAGCCAAAGAAACTGCAATCAAGTCCTGCTCAGCCATCAGAATCAAATTCAAATGTCTGTCTGTTTTCTACAGAAAAAGATCTGATGTCATGTAGAAACAGCAGATGAGCGGTAGTATCTTTCTCTCGGGGTGAAGTGATATTTGTGGAATAAGATTGTAAAGACAAAATCACCCATCACCTCTTGTGGGATCATCTCATCTCCAGGAGTCATCCAAATGACTTACAAACCCCAGTCTACTCTCAACACAGCAGTGCCCAATGCTACTGGGAAATGTGCTGAGCTTTCAACACGAGTTCTGATGTTTTTTTATTTAAAGTGCTTGTTGTTCTGTCTGCAGTCAGAGCCCCTTATTCACCACCTACCAGGGTATTATTCACACAATTTTCCAGTTGCTGTTCCTCCATGGTACAAGCCCGTCATGGTTTTTCCTACTACAGCCACTCATTCAAATGGCGGCAGGGGGAATTCGCTTACTCAGGTGCCTCTGCCAGGAGCACAGCAAAATATTTTAGCTGCCAATAGCAGCATCTGTTATCCCAGCCAGCAGTGGATGAGGTAGCTTTTAGTGGTCCTGACGATTGCTTTGATGAGTAGTTTCCTACCTTGACAACAACACGGTCACCTTGAATACAGCGAGATAAACAAGCTTCTCCCCCAGTAATCAATGTAACCCCTAATCCAGTGGTTCCCAACCTGTGGTCCATGGGCATGCTGCAGGGGGTCTGCGGCACTTCTTGCTGCAGAGGCCGGAATCCAGCTGCAGCCCCACTGCTCGCCACCCGGGCTGCCTCTCCCTGCCTGTGGCCAGATGCCAGCAGGGCACTAGGGCTGTGGCAGCTGCCCTGCATGGGGCCAAAGCTGCCACAGCTCAGCTTCCCAGCGGTGTGGCCATAGTAGCAGTGGCAGCGCTCGCGGGCCATCCCAGCTGCGCCGCCAGAGAGGCATGGGCCAGATTACATAATCAGCTGGGTGCCCGCAAAGATTTTTTTTTGTTAAAACGGGGTCCCCTGCCTGAAAAAGGCTGGGAACCACTATCCTAATCAATGCAACCCCTACATTGGCTGCAGCCCCCACGGCCAGTATTCTCCCCAGGACTTGAAATTGGTGGGGGGGGGGATTGTGGTGCTCGCTAAATTGGTATAACAGTGTCATTAGCTGACAGCTGGGGGGTGTTAGCGAAACCCCTGCCCAGAGCTGCACTGGCGGCTGCCAGGCAGGACCCCTGCGCCCCACGCAGAGCTGGAGGGACGCGCTGGCCCTTGGCCCGGAGCTCTGCCCCCCCCCCCAAAGCGCCCGGTGGCCCCGGACTGCTGGAGCCCAGCGCAAGGAACCCGCCTCCAGGGCCGGCGCGGGCCAGGCGAGAGCAAAGGGCCGCTCGCCCCGCTACCTGCTTCTGGACGTCGGCATCGCTGAGCGCCATGGCTGCAGCTGGAGCGGGCGGGCGGGCGCGCGCGCGGAGAACGGGGCAGCGCGTGACGGTGCTCAGAACGCTCCGGGCTCCGAAAGTATCAAATCCGGGTCGCGTCACAGAATGACTGGGGGGGAGGGGCCGCCGCACGACAGCTCCGCCCACTGCCGCTGCCCTGCGCCAATGAGAACCGGGGAACGGGTGGACGTCACGGGCCGGCAGCGCATGCGCGTTCCAGCCGGAGAGCGCGGGCGTGTGGTCACGAGGCGCGGGGGAGGATTGAGCCGGAGTAGCCCCAGTGCTCGGTTCAGCAGCGCGGAATACGCGGGTCGGTGTGGGGAGCTCACCCGGCAGCGAGGGCCCTGATGAAACGCTAGTGCAGTGTTTCCCAACCAGTGTGCCATCAGCTTTGAGGAATTGTACCACAAAATTTTTTGAAAAACTGTTCAAAGAGTTCTGGATTGGTTTATTGGCTCATGAATATTCATGAGTTCATTTAGAAACTGCATGGTGGTGTGCCTCAAATTAATTAAAGGTAGCAAGGTGTGCCACAGCAGAGAAGATGTTGGGAAGCACTGCTATAGTGGGCTCCAGTTCTCAAATCACTTCTAGTTGGTTAAAAAAAAAGCAAGGAGTTCTGTGGAACTTAAAGACTAACAGATTTATTTATTGCATGAGCTTTCTGGGAGAACTTACAGATGTGGATGAAAATAAATGCAGGGGAGCATAAGACATGGGGTGCAGTGTGACCTGATCTCATGTCTTACACTTGCCTGCATTTATTTTCATCCATGTCTGTAAGTTCTCCTTCCAAGCATCTGATGCAATGGGATATTCTCCCATGAAAGCTCATGTGATAAATAAATCTGTTAAGTCTTTTAAGTGCCACGAGACTCCTTCCTTTTTTTGCTTTACTAGACTAACACGGCTGCCCCTTTGGAACTTCTGGTTTTCTTACAGCCCAGCCACCTGCAGTCATTTCACTGCCAGAGAATTGCAGCTTTCATCGCAAGAAAATTCATGCTTCCACAAAAACACCACTTGGAAACCTGACTTGGGTACTGGAAAGATGCCCAACCAGAAGGCAAATAAAGAACCTGCAATTATTTTAAATAAAGAGCCTAACATTATTTTGCAAAATGTCAGTATTTTTTCGGTGCTTTGCATCAGCAGTCAGCAGACAACAAGAAGCTAATATGTAAGGAGAATAGTGTTAAAGTGGCAAGAGGCTTACCAAGAGGAAGCTAGAACTTGTAGGGGCATATGTGGATGGTGTGACCATTTGCTAACAAGGATAGCCCACTTGTAAACGCTAAGGTCAGAGAGCAGGCTGCAAAAGGAGTGCAGATGCTCCCAGTGGTGTCTAACTGCAGTTAGATTTAACAACCAATCACAAACAGTGCTTCTGATCATTGCCCCCCACACACTGGTCATGGATAGGGTTACTAGATGTCAGGCAAAAGGAGGACACATCCTCATTTTTACCTTCACGTCCTCAGTCCAGCAGGCATTTTAAAAATACATGATTTTGTCCGGCTTTTTACTTACAGGGATTAAAGTATGCTGGAACACCCCAGAACACCCTATTTTTAAGGGGAAACGTTCCAGGGCCCCCTAAAACCAGAAGAATATTGCATTAATACTGCATTTTCTCCATGTGTCCTCCAATGTCCTCCTTTCCAGGCTTTGGTATCTGGTAACGAGGGCCAGCTCTACTATGAGGCAAGAGACAGAAATGTCTTCAGGTGACAGTTCTTAGGGGCACCCAGGCCCCCTGAAGATCAGGCTGGCTCCTGCCTCCTCAACTTTTTCCTAGCAGCTCAGGCACTGTTAGTCAACCTGCAGCTTAAGTCATGTAGGCAGAGTGCACTTTAAATCCCTCTGCAGGCAGACGCTGGAGATTTATGCACTTTGGAAAACCGTTTTCAACCTCCATGGATGAGATGGAGGGGCACCAAATCAAAATTTGGCTTGGGGCTCCACAACCCCTTGAGCCAGCCCTGCCCTTGAGGGATCAGGAGCAGAGCTGTAACGCAGGTTTTTGGTGCCTGAGGTGTGTTCCAGTGGGAACATGCCCCTTCCCATTAGTGGCTGTTGGAGCTGGCACTGCGAAAGCCGCCCCTTTAATAGAGCAGCTCCATTGAGCCACTCTGTGCCACCCGGGGCTTTGCCCCATCAGACACACTATAATTACAGCTCTGATCAGGAAAACATTTTTGGTAAAGATAATAGAGTTTTAATAACTTACCTCTTTATTGGACCTTGATGCTAATTGGGGGGGCAGAGACTGAAACACAATAAAGAGGGCTGTGTAACTTCTCCATGACTAGGGTTACCAGCAGGGCTGGCTCAAGGGGTTGTGGCACCCCAAGCCAAATTTTTATTTGGCACCCCCCTCATCTCATTCATGGAGGTTGAAAACAGTTTTCCAAAGTGCATAAATCTCCAGCGTCTGCCTGCAGAGGGATTTAAAGTGCACTCTGCCTACATGACTTAAGCTGCGGGTTGACTAACAGTGCCTGAGCTGCTAGGAAACAGCTGAAGAGGCAGGAGCCAGCCTGATCTTCAGGAGGGCTGGGCGCCCCTAAGAACTGTCACCTGAAGCCATGTCTGTCTCTTGCCTCACAGTAGAGCCAGCCCTGCCCAAGGGTAAGCTGTATTATTAGACCAATGTGTTTGGATCCTACCCAAAATACTGTACCAGGCTACCAGCCAATCCTTTTATAATTAAACTAAAGATTTATTATAAAGGAAACAAATAAGAAGAGCAATGTTAAATGAGTAAAGTGATCAGATACATACAAATTATTTTAAAGTCTAGATATATTAGATTCTCTGCAGAACAGTTTGCAGGCATTCCACCGGTATACATCCAGTACCTGGAGGGTCTCAGTGCTTTGTTTCACTGCCTCAGCTGTAAGACAAGGAGCCTTGTGTAGCACTTTCAAACATCAATACATTTATTTATTGCATGAACTTTTGTGGGCACAATCCCACTTCATAAGAAACATGAAGTGGAAAATGTGGCGCATTTGTTGTATTTATACATACAGAGAAAGATGTGTCACAAACAGGGCCATTACTGCCCTGAAAAAAGGGTCCGGGCCTGGGCACCACCCCCTGCCGCGTGGCCCTGCCCTGCCTTGCCTGGGAGCTGGATAGGACTCCTCCCACTGACAGCCCTGTCCAGAGCCGGCCACTGGTGCCTAGTAGCAGCATGGCAAGTGGCCCTGGCCCAGATCTGGCCCCTGCTGTTGCTGGCCAGGAGCAGGTAGCCTGAGCCTGATTCAGTCCCAGCCACCGCTGGCCAGCAGTCCCAGCCCAGTGGCCACTGCCGCTGCCAGCGAGGCCAGGGGCAGCATAACAAGTGATCTCATTCCGAATTTGACCACTGCTGGCCAGCGACAGGCAGCCTCGGTTCAGATTCGACTCCTGCTGCTGCAGGCCAGTGGCAGGCTGCCCAGCCCAGATCTGGCTTCTGGCCAAAGGCAGACAGCTCCAGCCCAGAACCAGCCCCTGTCCCTGCTGGGGCAGAGCTGGAGATGTGAGGGGGCTGCAGCCCTGCAGGCCCAGCGACAGCAACACCACTAGTCATGAGGTCAATTCAAACAGATCCAGAGGGATAGTCTACTTTTGGTCTAGTACAGCTACCCCTCTGGAAGTTGCAGATAAATTGATCTAGAAGTAGGAAACAGGGGTGAAGACAAGATGGAGATGGAGCCTCTGAATTTTATAGTTTATGCTATGACTTGGATTACTTGTACATTTGAATTCCCTCAATAGGCTGTTAGGCAGGCTTAATGCAGCTGCAATGCTGTGGGGGTGCACCCAGAAACCCTGCACATACTTTAAATATAAATATACTATACATATTTAGAAATCATAATACAAAACTGATAATATGTATAAACATGTTAATCTTAGCAAATCATGACTTTTCCAGTGGTACCTTGAAGGGCATACCCGCTACTATACAGTATGTATTGCAATTCTGTAATATTGGTATCAATAATATTATAAATTGTCATCCCAAATCCAGGCAGTGTCACAGATGGTTTTATGGTGCCATGTGGGGGGCACTGAGAGCTGCCATACCTTTATGGCTTTGGGCAGTGGTTTTCAAACTTTTTTCCTTGGAACCGAGTTGAAAAAACATCTTTTATGCCCATGACACAACAATTACATCTTTGAGCAATACATTCCAGTCCTTCAGTGGCAACATGCAAGGTGCCGTGACCCAGTACTGGGTCCCAGCCCATGGTTCGAAAACTACAGGCTTACGGCCACAGTTCTAGGATTTCATTTAAAGTAACTTCTCAAAGAATCAGATCACTATTAAATTTAGTGTTGGCTGTCCAAACAATTTCCATACATTGCTCTCTCCTTGTACTTCATCTTTAAAAAGCACCTATACTTACCATTATCTTCCTTCTTAGCTCTCCAGAAATTCTGTAAGCTAATCACTATATGTATGTAGTCAAGGTTGAAGCCATGCAATTAGACTTTTTTTAAAGCTTCCATCATCATTATTTCAAGTAACATTTTTTTCTGTGGGATTTGCTAAGATCATAAACAAGTATACAATTATCAAGATCACCAACATTTCCACCAGAATTATCTATATAATTATATATTTCTTCTACCATAACAGACATATGTACCACTGCTTTCTAGTAGATGAAATATGAGATGTTCTTGTGTGCATGTAATCATCGTAATCACAGATGCTCTACAGAGGATGGTTGCACCAATAGTCACAGGAGGTATCGTGTGGTGAAATTCCCAGATCTGGCTCAATCCTGCAAATCCACAGATCTCTGGCCCTCCTCATGAGTGGTGCTAGTTCAGAGCACATGCCCCCTTGCTGACCCATAGGGAGTTTGAGAACATGGTGTGTGGTGGTGTTTTTGTCCAACCAGGTGACGTGACTGACAAGCATAAATTTATTCACCTTTGAATAAAATAAGAGATTGAAGTAAGGACGGAGCTCAGTGTGGTTGTAACATTTCATGCGAAGACAAATCACTTTATACTGAGTATTTGGTGCAGACATGTCTGTAAATTGTAAGAGAGATAATGTTGCCACCTAGTGGTACAGTTTCCAAACTATTTATTGAGCTCTAAAAGTCCTACACTAGCTGTGTGGTATGAATATCTATGTACTGAGAGCCTGTCATCATCCCAACCTAGTCTTTGAAACCTATAGAGTGGGAGGCCAAACTTCTTAGCTCCCCCGAAGACCACCTTCTCTGCGAGGCAGAATCCTCTATCTCCATCAGCCTGCCACGCAGCTGAAAATCTGAACTCCCCACCAGAGTCTGGTAGGTGTAGAATGGTGGTATTGAGGGCTCCATGAGCTGCATTTTAACTGTAAAAGAATTGCATATGGCCATTGAGGGGCCTGTAGTAAAGTCACCCCTGCTAAAGGGTATCAAGTTTAAAATTAACATACAAGCGGGGCTGTCCTTGGTGTAGGGTGACCAGGGCAGCCGCCCAGGGCCCCACACTTTGGGGGGCCTTGCAGGGCCACACCGCTGCTCCCCCATGCCAGGGACTGGACAAGCCGGCTGAAAGGGTGGCCCGGTTCAGCGCTGCCAGTCTGGATACCCCTGCCTCCCCCCCCCTCCCCCTGCACATGCAATGCTCTGGGCTTTGTGCCGGAGCAGCAGGGAGGGGGCGGGAGGCAGCGCAGAGCTGCTATCGCTGCTCCCCACATTGGCCAAGTTGCCTCCCACCCTCTCCTCGCTGCTCTGGCACAGAGCCCAGAGCAGTGCATGTGGCGGGGGGGGGCTGGACTGGAAGTGCTGAACTGGGGCCGCCTTTCGCCTGGCTTGCTCGGTCCCCAGCATGGTGGGGGGGCAGCGTAGGGGCCAGAGGGGATATGGGGGAGCCCATAGAGGGTGATTTCCCTACGGCCCTGCACCCCCTAGGGATGGCCCTGCATACAAGGATCTGTAAGTTTGTGTAGGATGAAAACAAATTTGTCCTTACATAGAGTGACCACTTTTTCAACAACTGGCATTGCATGATATTGTGGTAGTTCTCCTGCATGACAACAAAAAAGAATCCTATTTTTGCACAGTGTGTGTCAACAAAAAAAAACCCAATTTTTGCACAATGTTTTTATTTTGTATGAAAATATAGGCATGTGGGAAATGGAGCTTTGAATAGAACTACCAACAACTGATGTTTGGGGGATGGTGTCAGTTTTTTCCTTGTGATCCTGTGTTCATTGGTGGAATGGTCACAGGTCACATGAAACATTTGTAGAGCTTGTTACATTTGGGAATATTATCAAAGCTGCTTTTTGGAGCAGTGCATTTCTACTCATCTTGTACAACAATGGCAAAACTATTGCTGCTTAACAAAGAATAAAAATAACAACCGCATGTTGTAACACAACGGCTTTCTTGCTGCTCTCTGATGAGTTATTTGCTCAGCTGGGAGACAACAGTTTTTGGCATAGTCAGGAGGGACACTTTCCAGACGGGTAGTAGTAGTCTAGTTCAGCAAACAAAGAAGACGAACAAATGTATTTATCACGTACGCTTTTGTGAGAGAAATCCTACTTCAACAGATGCGTGAAATGGGACCGTTTTCTTTGGGTGGGAGTCAGAGCAGGTTTTGGCAAGATGGATTTGGACAAACATTCTGTTGGTTTGGGAAATCAGAACTAGAAAATTTCAATTGTTGGAAATCTTAAGGAGAGAGGATCCAAAGGTTCTTCTCTGAGTGCTGCTCGGATACATTCAGTAATAGGCGTCTCCGCGCCAGAGCACCTGATTAGTTGGAACTTTTTGCCCTAGCCTGTCAAAAGAGGGCAGGCGGCCACTGCCCCCTGCGTCACTGTGTGGCTGTATATGTAACCACCACCTGGACCCTCCCCAGTTTAATTTCTTCCGCCTTAGTGTCAGATTGTGGAACTGCCTGCTCCTTGCACTTCACAAGCAGCCTGTTTCTTTGTTTACTTTATGAGCCTTTCACTCGACTGGGAGCGCCTATTAATGGACCTAGTTCCATGGTAGAAGGTTTCCCCTCTCGGGCTGGAACATCGCGCTCCTACACTGTCCACCATACTGGGGTTTAAACCCTGTGCCGAATGCGGCAAGGCCTTCCGGCGGGATGACCCCCCATGAGAAATGCCTCCGGTGCCTGGGTGAAAGCCATTTGGTCACCGCTAGCTCCATTTGCCTGTCCTTTAAACCAAGGACAATCAAGGACAAGGAACAAAGGTGCTGTGCCTTGGCCTCTGAGCAAACTCGGCACTCTTCCCCCGAGGCACTGGGGTCTCCTGCGGTACCGCGTGCCAGTTCGGTACTGGAACCTGCCCGGCACAGTGCCAATAGGGGATGCAGGATCAGCTCAGTACTAATTTCGGTACCGTGGTGCCAGCACAGCTTTGCATTTTCGACACGGGGCTCCCCTCGAGACTGGTCAGGGTTAGTACGGAATATGATGACCCTGGAGGCAGTTGAGGCAGCAAGGGTGCTCTTCCTACTGCCTACACCTCCCTCTCCAGTGCCCGCTAGAAGGGGAAAACCAGCCTTCATTTCTAAGGTCTGGGTGCAGCACAAACAGCACCGTTCCCCTTCTCTGCTACCGGGGCTGGGCTCCCAGACATCGGAGCCTGCCACCTCCTTGAATCCTGGTATTGTGGAGCCTTCCCCCTGCACCATATCACCCTGCTGTCCCTGGTACCGCCCTGAGGGTCCCAAAATGCTTCCTCCTCTTCCAGCCCAGGGGAAGGGGCCTCAAAGGGCTACAAACAGCCCCAGTGCCAGCCCTCAGTGCTGTCGCCCTTCCAGTACCACCCCCATGAATAGTTCTTGCAGGAGACCTCTGTAACCACACCGATACCACCCCATTCGGCACTGCTGAGAGCTTTAAGCCCGGTACCGTGCTCTTACACGGTGATCTATCTGCACATTTTGTCCTCCTGTGCCGAGTCTCAGCCCACATGGAAATGGAGGTCCAATCCTCCAAAGCGCCCACCGACACCTTAATCAGGCCGGTGTTCTCTTCAGCGGAACCATTCATGGTTCCCCTCCACCCCAGCTTTTGGGACTTGGCCTCATACCACTGGCAAAACCTAGGTTCCATCTCCCCAGTTTCAGATATGGCAGGCCTCAAGTACAGGGTCCCGGTGTCAGAGTTGCCCTCCATCACCCACCACCCAGTCTCACCTCCTCCACTGGTGGAGGCGGCCATAGGGCTGGGTCAGGCTCCCTGCGATCCCTTCCCGACATCAAGGGACGCAAGGGAGTTAGAGTTACTGGGCTGGAAGGTATACACCTCCTCGGCCTTCCAGTTGCGGGTTGCGAATAATCAGGCCCTGACGAGCAGATATATGTTGAACGTGTGGGAGTCAATAAACAAATTCAGATGTCTACTCCCACTAGAGGCAAGGGAAGAATATGATGCCTTTCTTGAGGAGGGTAAAAATAGCCTCCCAGGACCTCCTCTTGTCAGCCTGGGATGCAGTGGGTACGGCAGCCCACACTATGGCCTCAGCTGTAACACTGTGCTGCACAGCATGGCTACGGGAAGCCAGGTTGCCCCTGACCTCCCAACAGGTGGCCCTTCATCTGCCCTTCAGCGGTGACGCCCTTTTCCTGCCAGAGACCTCGGCTGTTTTGGGTACCACTCGTGACCTCTGGGAGGTGGTTAAAATATCTCGGCCTGCTTCTGGCATGGCCTTTTCCATGTCCTCCAGCCCCATGAGGCCCGATAGTAAACCAACCCCCCCCCCCAACAGCTGCTTATGAGGACTTAATCCTCACGACCACAACTTCAGTTCGAAATCCAGCTGGGGGACCTTCCTGTCAAGGCCCCTCCCCCACAGCTCCGGGGAGGGATCTCGACCAGCTAATCAGCAGTACTAATTATAACCAGCCAGACTCATTGCCAATCACCTTCTCCAAACCCCTGCTGTGGAGTGGCCATTGACTTGGGACCCTTCCTACGAGCTGACAGACAGCCCTCCCCTCCTTCTCTCTCTCTGTGAGAGTGGGCAGTTCAGAGGTTAAGCAGCATCCTCTCCTTCAGGTAGGCCCAAGGTTTAACCCATATTCATACCCTCTCTATTGACCCTAATACTTCCAATAACCGAGAGGACTCGACCCTCTGATTTTCAAAGCCTCCTCTGCTACCGTAGCGGACAGAATGGAGGCCTGTGGTCTGAACCTGCGCGGGCAACCCCCAGCTAATGATTCTGACTCCCAAGGGGCTACCACGTCCTTGTACCCGACACTCCACAGGCGGGAGGGAAGCCCTCCCTTCACCCCCCCCACTTCCTCGTGTGGTGATTCTCTTGCCCTTTCCGGGACACATAAGGTGCTCATGGAACACACTCCAAACATCGAAGTGTGTACTGCCTCACCTATGCCCACTCCCAACTAAATGGGGTCTTCCCCCTTGGGTGCCATCCCCATACCCGGGAGCTACACTCATGCATGCCTCCCCGTGGGCAAGATCTTATCATTCAATCTTTCAAAACAGATGTTCGGAAAACCCTCCGTCGGCTCTCACTTCCCTTCTCTTAGAAAGTGCTCGCTTCCCTATCCCCAAGGTTGGGGGGGAGGCCTCCACCCCTTCTCATTCACCACCCTAACTTGCCCTTCCCCATGTCACCAGCAAAATTAGCCAGTGCTTAAATACAGCTCATGTCCAATTGACCCCCATCCAAGGTTCTAAGGTATATGCTTCCACCTTGGGGGTAATCCAACACCTCCTTAACCCATGGAGCAAGGAAACCGTTCCCACCTGCCAAGCACTGGACACAAATGCCAGTGCTCAGCCACCAGACGCAACTGTCTGGCCAATCACTCGTGGTTTCCATGTGGGAGATGAACTCTCTGGTACTCACTACTACCAGCTGGTCCACAGCTTGGGTGAGCGCACTTGAGAGGAGCCACATTAACTGGGACCTCCGCCTCGTTTTCTCTACTCTCCCTTTCACCATACGGGAAAGAGGCTATGTTAACAAATAATGATTCACTCCCCAACCCCCCTCGGGCCATTGATCACCATTACCTGGATCATGCCCTAAAGTCAGAACCCCTGTATACGGGGGTTTTGCCCCTGACAAACTGGAACTGTGCCACTTCCCTTTCCACCAGAAAGGCTGGTGTCGAGCCCACCGGGTGTGTGGGTGCCCCCAGTACTCTCCCCAGGGAGCACACTCTCTCTCTC